>OY747713.1:4251820-4826820 GCA_963556495.2 Valencia hispanica | reverse complement strand
ATATATATATAAAATATATATATATATATATATATATAAAATATATATATATAAAATATATATATATAAAATATATATATATATATATATATATATATATATATATATATATAAAATATATATATATATATATATATATATATATATATATATATATATATATATATATATATATATATAAAAATATATATATATATATATATATATATATATATATATATATATATATATATATATATATATATATATATATATATATATATATATATATATATATATATAAAATATAGGTATAAAAGTATGACTTCTGGTTTGTGGCTGTTTTTCACCTTCGTTCCAGTGGATCAACTAGATCTAGCAATAAAACTGGATGTGTTCAAAGTGTGAAACAGGTTGGAGTGTTTAGAACGCTGTGACAGTTTTTCTACAGTTAAATTCAGTTGTAAAAATCACAATATAGTCTCACTCATTGTATCGCAATGTCCCCCCTGTATTGTGATACATATCGTATCACCAGATTCTTGCCAATACACCTCCCTAATTAAATAAATGTTTAATTTCGTTCTACTTAGTCGAATAATGGCGAGTCACAAAGTAACTGCTTTTGACTGGCCAGGATGAAGAAAGGAAGATATTTCCTTTTAAGGAAGGGTTCGGTGTGTCATTTTCGTGAGAATTTGAACGGGTTTCATTGTCGCCGCCGGTTCAGAAACTTTTGAAGATCTCACCTCATCGATGGTCTTCTTGACCTCAGGTTTCTCCGTTTCTCCACAGGCGAAGATCAGGTCAGCGCCGAGCGTCCGGACGAACTCCAGCTCCTCCCTCAGGCCGTCCGTCTCCGCCTTGATGGCCTGGTAAAAAAAAAAATTAGCTTTTTACATCGCGGCGGCTCTGCAGAGCATCTATTCCGCTTAGGATCGTCCTCCGAACCTCTGCCGCTTCAATCTGCTGTTTGATGAGCGATGGGTCCACGCCGGGGTCCTCCAGCTCCCTCACGATATCCTGTGAGTCTCTGAGCGTGCTCAGTAGAGCCGCCATGTCGGCCCAGAACTTCCCGGCGAGGTCCAAGACGTCGTTCAGCTTGCTCTCCCTTTCCTCGGCTCGCTGACGGATCTCGTCCCAGAGAGAGCGCAGGCGCAGGAGGCGGGAGCGGACGGCTGCGGGAGGGGAAGAACAAGACGAGGGTCAAAGGTTCACGTCTCCTCAAGGCGTGTGGCGTGAAACCCGACGGACGCATGGCGGCCTCTCACCCTGAGCGGCAGGATCGTCGTGGGCCGCCCTGCCGATGAGCTCCTCCCCGCGGGAGCAGAGGGCGGAGAAGCTGGGCAGCAGCTTGTCCAGCTCCAGCCCCTGAGCGCGGTGCTCCGCCAGCTGCTCCCGGATCTTCTCCACCTCGGCAGCGACCGGAGGAGGCTGCCGGAGCCTCTGCACCGCCCCCTCCAGAGTCTCCAACAGCGGGTCCATCTTGTCGTGGAACTGAGGGGAGGAGAAACGAAGAGGAACGGTATGAGGAGGAGGAGGAGGAGCGCTAGAGTCTGAGTGACATGTTGAAAGTGGGAGAATAATGAGATATTACGTGGGGGGGTCGGCCATCTTTTTATGACTGCAGAAACGCAGATTTCTAACTTTTTAACCCCTCAAAAAGTTTCACTCCTCTTCCTAACTCTCTAATTTATTTCACCGCTGTGTTCAGGAAGGACACTTCAGGTGCTTTCCTCGTTCCAGGCGGCTGAAGCCACTGACAGGTCGGTGAGGCTCGACGGGATTGTTTATCTTGCCCCAGTTTTTATTCTGGATCTCCTGGAGCTTCTGTCCTTCACGCTGGAAGCTAAACTTGTAAATCCTTTAAAAAGAAACACTAATAAATCAGGATTTATTTCCTATTCAGCTCATGACAACATGCATGATCCAAGAGAGGGGGTTCTCTGTGCAAGGACTTTTTATCTCTTCCTTCCCTTGCTTTGATACGTTTCTATTTCAATCAGTTTGAGGTCTGGACTTTGACTAGACCATTACAACACCTTTATTAGTCTCCCTTTCAGCCCTTCTAGATCTACTGCTGTGTTTGAGACACATCCTGTACGCTCCAAAGCAGCAAATATGGTTTCTGTTTCCCAGTTAAACCATCATGGAGGCAGCAAGGGCACACCTATTTTTTTCCAATAATCTTGACTGATGTTTGTGATATTTGTTTAAGGTGTCAAACTAATTTAACATCCTTGAACTGTGGTGCATGCAGAAATCTGCCTGTTGCTCCCACTCCGAAACCAATGCATTAAAGTAATATTTGCACAGACCATTGTTGTTAAAAACGTTTGATTAATTATTGGGAAAGTGGATTTTCAACCATCGTCGTGCAGCTTAAACACCTGAAGGTTTGCAGTCACTGTTTCTTTAAATAAAATCCCAATATGCCACTTTAAACATGTCAACCAGATGAGACAAAACTAGACTCTACAGAACAGCAGGGAGAAAAGGGGCTAAACAGACTTTGAGGGAAATATTTTACACAAACAGACAATTAGGTCCTGATTAGGGAAAAACATCACTACAAAATCAAACTGATTTCTGCTACAACAGAACTGATTTTTACGGGGGGAAAAAAATCAGCTCAACTACAGGAACATCTCCAAAAATTAGATAATCGTGAAAAAAATCAATATCGTTGTCCCTCATTTCAGAAAGTGGAACTCATACTTTATACATTCATCACACAGAGTGAAATATTTCAAGACTTTATTTCTAATACATTTGATTATTATGGCTCACAGAGAATGAAAACCCGACATTCAGTGTCTCAGAAAATCAGAATATTGTGAAAAGTTAAATTTTGCGAAGTAATGGTTCGCATCCTGATGGCTAATTAACTAAAAAGCCGCTAAATCTCAGTCTGGGTCAGTAGGTCACAATGACGGGGACACAAGACACCCTTCACAAGGACGGGAAGCTAGAAAAGGTCATCGCTAAGGAAGCTGGTCGTTTCAGAGAGTAATGTATCCAAGCATACTCATAGAAAATTGAGTGGAAGGAAAAACTCCACCAGCAACAGGGATAACGGCAGCCTTGAGAAGATTGCCGAGCAAGAGCCATTCAGGGATCAGGGGGAGCTTCACAAAGAGTGGACTGAGGCTGGAGTCAAAACATCTAGATCAACTTGGCTCAGATGGATCCAACAAATGGGGTAGAAGCGTCTTATCTAGGCTGAGGAGAACCAGAACCGGACTGCTGCTCAGTGGTCCAAAGTCCTTTTTTCAGAAGAAAGTAAAGTTTTAATTTCATTCGGAAATAGAGGAGGAACAGCGAAGAGGACCAGAACCCACGTTGCTGGAGGTTCCGAGTGACGTTTCCACAGTCAGAGATGATCTGGGTCACCATGTCATCTGCTGATTCTGGTCCACTATGTTTTCTGAAGTCCACAGTCATCTACCAGGACATTTTAGAGCTCTTTATGCTTCCTTGTGCTGACAAACGTTATGGGGATGTTGATTTCATTTTCCTGCAGGACTTTATACCGACCCACACTGCCGAAGGTACCAGAAGCTGGTCCAACAATCATGGTGGTACCAGAACCCTATAGAGGATCTTTGGAGTATTGTGAAGAGGAAGATGTGAGACACCAGAACCGACTGAAGTTCTCTATCAAAGCAACCCGGGCTTCCAGAACTTCAGCAGAACCACAGACGGATCTCCCCCACGCCACGCCTGCATTGATGCAGGAACTCATGCAAAAGGAGCCCCAACCGAGTAGTGAGCGTAAAGAAATAAATGACTTTTCAGAAGCTTGACATTTCTCTTTATAAAGTCCTTTTTCATTTAAATATTTCACTCTATGTGTGATAAGATGTGTATCATATACGAGTTTCATTTTCTGAAATGGAGAAACAAAACATTGAACCCTTTAAATATTCACGTTTTTTAGACGTTCCTCTGCAGAATCGAGACTTTCTCTACGCTTTTGCTCAGCATCGAGGGTCAGCTGAAACTGAGCTGATCATTTTTTACTTCTTCTGTGTTGCAGATGCACGTCTTGAGTGGAGGGTTTGATGTCTTACCTCGACCAGCTGGGGTGTGATTGCAGTGAGCAGTGACCATGGAGAAAATGGTGGTGAGGGGCAACAACAACACACAGCAACATCCCACAATGAACGTGGGGTGGATTAGGGGGTTAGGCGAAAAGGATGAAGGTGGGGAGAAGGGGAAAGGAGGTGGTTGGAGGATGGTGGAAAAGGTGTGAGACATGGAGAGGTTTGAAGGAGGGGGTGGAGGGTGGAGAAACAACACGGTGAGTTCAGTCAGTCATGCTTTCAGCTACAGAACAAAGTGACAACAGCGCTGATCCGATGAGGCCTCATGAGATGAAGCGCACAGAGAAATTTGACTGCAGCTACAATATTAGACATGATGCAAAAAAAAAAAACGTGAAATTCAACTTCATCCGGCATTATGACGCCTGTTTGCCAAGTAAACTACTTTAAACCAGGGTTGGGAATCAACTAACAGCTATCTGCAGATGTAAGCACAGATTATCACAGGTCTATAAATCATGTGTCCAGAATCTGACCCATGATATGATTGGCTGCAGATAATCTCCCCTCATTAGGAAAATCTGATAATCTCTGGACCATAAAGGTAGCCAAAAACGTGAAAAAGGTCCAATTGTGTCCTTTTTGTGGTTTCTAGGACAAACTGCAGTCCCAAGAAACACGTGTGAATGTAAAAATACTAATACAAGGTTCCTACATGTTCTCCAAACTTTTCCAGACTCAAATTTCCAGAGTTTTCAATCTTGAATCTGCAAAAACATGGATGGATGATTGGACAGATGGATGGATTAATGATTGAATGGATGATTAGATGGATGGATGGATGATTTAATGGATGGACAGATGGATGAGAAGATGGATGGATGATAAGATGGATAGACAATTGGATGGATCGATGGATGGATGAACGGACAGATGGATGATTAGATGGTGGGATGGATGATAAGACGGATGGATGATAAGATGGATGGATGGATGATGAGCAGGATGGATGATTGGATGTTGGGAGGGAGGGATGGATGGATGGACGGATGGATGGATAGACGGATGAATGGATGATGAGACGGATGGATGATTGGATGTTGGGAGGGATGGATGGATGGATGGATGATGGACGGACAGATGGATGGATGATAAGATGGATGGATGATAATATGGATGGATGGATGGATGGATGGACGACGGGCGAATGGATGATGAGCAGGATGGATGATTGGATGTTGGGAGGGATGGATGATGGATGGATGGACGGATGGATGGATGATAATATGGATGGATGGATGGATGGATGGACGACGGGCGAATGGATGATAAGACGGATGGATGATTGGATGTTGGGAGGGATGGATGATGGATGGATGGACGGATGGATGGATGGATGGATGGACAGACGGATGAATGGATGATGAGACGGATGGATGATTGGATGATGAGACGGATGGATGATTGGATGTTGGGAGGGATGGACGGACAGATGGATGATTTAATGGATGGACAGATGGATGGATGATTGGATGTTGGGAGGGATGGATGGATAGATGGATGGATGGATAGACAGATGGATGATTTAATGGATGGACAGATGGATGATAAGATGGATGGATGATTGGATGTTGGGAGGGATGGATGGATGGATGGATGGACAGATGGATGATTTAATGGATGGACAGATGGATTGATGATTGGATGTTGGGATGGATGGATGGATGGACAGATGGATGATTTAATGGATGGACAGATGGATTGATGATTGGATGTTGGGAGGGATGGATGGATGGATGGACAGATGGATGATTTAATGGATGGACAGATGGATGGATGATAAGACGGATGGATGATTGGATGTTGGGAGGGATGGATGGATGATTTAATGGATGGACAGATGGATGATAAGATGGATGGATGATAAGACGGATGGATGATTGGATGTTGGGAGGGATGGATGGATTATTTAATGGATGGACAGATGGATGATAAGATGGATGGATGATAAGACGGATGGATGATTGGATGTTGGGAGGGATGGATGGATAGATGGATGGATGGACAGATGTATGATTAGATGGATAGACAGATGGATGATAAGATGGATGGATGTTTGGATGTTGGGATGGATGGATGGATGGACAGATGGATGATTTAATGGATGGACAGATGGATGATAAAACCATATTAACATTTAGACCCGGATTAAAGTCTGGAAATATCCAAAAGTATCCTCCGACAGTTTTCCGTTCTATCCAAATCTGGAATAACTTAAATCCTGTCTTACTTTTCCAGACTGAGCAGAAACCCTTCGTTTGTTTTTGCTACTTAAACACTGTTCACATTTATGATGAGAGAAGCGCAAACCAAGAGGAAAAATTTTATGTTTACAGGACCTCGGTTTAGATTCCCAACCCTTCCTTTAAACACAAAGTAGGAAAAGTAACCGGAGACGAGTTCGGTTTGTGGTGCAATAAATCCACGTTAGCACACAACAAAAACATTTTAAAACATTCCAAGACGATCAGAAATGCATGCTGTTTAGTGACGATGTCTGCAGACTACTAAAAACAAAACCTGAGAATAACAGAGACTCTTTAATTTTATGAAAATACTGCAGTAAGAGCCATTTAATCAACTATATTCCACATTTACACGGAGTAAACTGTGCATCGTCAAGACAAGAAAACAAATTGGGGAGGGGAAATCTGCAACTGAAGGATTTATCCATGATGCTGTGGGCCGTACCTGCGCAGACTGAGACACCGCCTCATCCAGAGCTCCAGCGCGACCTTTCACCTCCTCTTTGATGGCCAGGTAGCGTCTCTCTGCCTCCGCGTAGCGCTGCGTCACCGTCGCCCCCTCCTGGAGACTGAGCTCGGCCAGCTGCGGTCCGATCTTCACCAGCTTGTCGATGTGAGGCTTGTGCTCTGCGATCGACTCCCTCAGCAGCTGCAGAGGAAGATTTAAAAAAAATAAATAAATAAAATCACTCGGCATGTGGACGGATTCAAGTCTGGAAGGTGGAAGCGGAGAGCCAGCTGTCTCACCCTCATCTGGTCCTGCTGCAGCCGGAGAGCGTCTGTGTCGATGGCCGGAGGTGGAAGCTGAGTGATGAGGGCTTCGGTCTCACCCAGCCACGGCTCCAGTTCCTCGCAGGTCTCCCAGAAGCGAGCCACCAGGACCTGAGCCTGCTCCAGAGCCAAGAAGCGCTCGCTGTGGCTCTGACTCACCGCGTCGTAGCGCGAGCTCAGAGAGCCAGTCTTCACCTGGGGGAGGAGTTAACGCGTTAAAACCACTTTGCTTCATTTCTTGCACACTAACTTTCCCACTGTCGCCGGGTGATGTTGGTAACGTGCCATCAGAGCGTCCTTCTGAGCGTCGCTGCAGGCCTCCAGCACTTCATCTCTGACGCCGAGGAGTTGATCGACGGTGTCTTTGTGTCGAATGATGTCGATATTGAAGGCCCTCTGCACCTGCAGCTGAGCCACGGTCACGTCCGGCTCCAGGCTCAGGGGGCCCAGAGAGGCCAGCTTCCGCTCGGTCTCCCCGACCCAGGCCAGCTCTGCGTCCACCGCCTCTTCGTACTGAGGCAGAAAAAGTTGAGGAAAAAAATTTACAACGGACAGAACGGAAAGAAAACGAACCTCAGAAAGTTGGGTGCTTCTTGCAGTACCTGCTGTGACCTCTGGATGGCAGCCTGCACCAGCTGCACACGCTGAGTGATGGTCTCGTCTGCATGCCGGTACCGCTGGTTGGCGTCGGCGACGAGCCGGTCCAGGCCTTCGCGGGCTCGCCACGGCACCAGGTCCAGCAGGGCGCTGCCCACCTCGTTCACCGTGTCCAGAACCAGCCGCTTCTCTGCAGACACTTTCTTCAGCTCCTGCAGAGGAGAACCGGAGCACCATTTGAAAAACACCAGAAGCTGAAGGGAATCAGACGTCTCGTCCCGTCTTTTAAAAACATTTTAAATGTCAGATCCTGAAACCTGGAGACAGGAAACGGGGTTGCATAACAGAAATCCTTTCCACAGCTTTCACGAAATGTTGCTGAGCTCCAAGAATTAAGAGCATTTCTATGGAAACTCAGCAGCAGGTGGGTTGATGCTGGAAACGCTGAAAACAGTATCACAGTCAGAAAGTGGGTCGGAATGACTTTTAAAGCTCTGATTAAACCGTGTTTAAAATGACCTTTGAGCCTCCAAATAAAAAACCGGCTTTCTAATGAGTTCACAGTTGAACACCTATCATAAAACTTTGCTTCTGTCCTTAGCCCACCACTAGAGGGAGCTCACATATGCACAGGTGGACATGATTATATTGTAAGCTGAAACACTGAGGATCAGGATGCTACTAGAACAGGGGTCAGTAACATTTACCCCCAGCTGCTGCTGCAAAAGAATATGTATCTCGAGAAAAATGACATAGATGTGTTTTAAAGATCTCGTTCACTGAGAAAACGTGTGATACTTGTTCTTTTTGAAATACGATTGGTCTCTATGAGCTGCAGATACGCACGCTGCACGTGAACATTTTCCTATCCTACCACCATTGCATGAAAGAAAACAGACGGGAAAAAACGAGCGAGTCAATAAAAAAAAAGACTGTCCCTTCTACGTCACAGGGAAAATTAGTATTCATGGTCTCGCCCATGAGAAGGCCTGATTTTGCAGCCTGGAGAGATCTCTGCTAGAAGCTAGCTATTAGCAACGAAGTTAACTGTTGGCAACTCCACAGCTTGGCAGAACAGGGTTTATTTATGGACATAGCAGATCAGCGTTGCATTTCTTTACCCAAGAAAGAGGAACTGAGGAAGAAATTGTTGGAATCCGTCATTTGAACACCGCCAGCGAAGTAAGTTAATTATTTGTTTGAAGGCAGCATAAGAGTCGCATTGCTGTTAGCCAATCAGAGGCGAGACGTTTGGATATTGTGAATAATAATAATGCGTTAGACTCGTGATCCCGACGTTCCCAACCACTCCTCCTACAAACTGCAACCTCCTGAAACAGGAGCGCCAGAGCGGTTTTTTTAATACGTAAAACGGCTCACAAGGCATTCATTTATATTAGAGAACGCAGATTTATTGAAAAAAAAAAAAAAAAGACAGAAAAACGAGAAAAGGAGACCTTTAAAATAATTGTTTCATATTAAAAATTAGGGAAACTAAACATATATGCAAACATGCAAAATACAAAGGGAAACAAAAAAAAACTATTTTGAAGAATGAGGTCGTTAGTCGTAGATGGTGATGCTGCGGGCAGGCAGGATCTCCAGTAGCAGTCAGTCTTTCAACGAATCTGATGAAGCCTCTGACTGAAGACTGTCACGACACCCCAACAGCTCGATATCCGTGCAGCAGTGACGATATTACGCAGTAACATGTCCTGGATGATCGTCAGCGACGCTATTCCACCTCATTTGGTTTTGCCGCTCCTCTTTAAATCTCTCTGGCCGTATGGAAGCCTCCTTATCGACTCCTCTGGGTTTTGGGTATCGTACTTCAGGTATTATTTGAGCTTTTTTAATCAGCTGCTCACGTTTGTAAAAAAACAACACCTTGTTGCCACGGTTACGCATCATAACAACTGCCCAAAACTGAAACGTAGCCCACATAAAAAAATAAAAAGCACATAAAAACAAAAGGAACGATAACTCCTCCCACCTTCTGTCTCTCCTGGTAGGCAGGTGAGGCATCCGGCTCCACGTTGTTAAGCTCCGCCTCCACGCCGTCCAGCCACCGGTTGAGGTCCTCGTGGGCCGCGGCGAACCGCGTGGCGAGCTGCAGGGCCTGTTCCAGGGTCCGGAGGGCCCTGCTGCTGCCAGCCGTCATCTCGGCGTAACGGGACTTGATCCCGTCAAGCTTCTCCTGGATCAGGAGAACTTCCTCACCTGCAGGGGGGGGGGGAAGAAAGCGGATCCCATCACGCACCACATCCAGGAGCTTTTAGGTTCTTTGGCTTCTGAATAACCTGAAAAGGAGCTCACCCGTGGTCTGTTTGAGTAACGCTTGTCCGTTCTTGATGGCCTGATCCACAGTTTTCTTCCTGCTCAGGATTTCTTCATTAAGAGCCTGAAGACAGAAACAGGGAAAATCTTCATATTTATGTAGTTTCTTTAAAAAAATATGATAAACAAACAGACAGAATCTGCTCTTTATTTGATGAGATGAAGCCTTTAAGTCGTCTCTGTTCTGGGGGGAAGTCGTACCAGCGTGTGTTTGTGCTGCTCTGCTAGCTGCTGGGGCTGGTAGCTCTGCACCGAGACCTGACCCAGTCTCTGAGCCACCTCCGCCAGCCAGTTTAGCACCTCCACCTCCTCCTCGCCGAACAGCTGCGCGTTGGCCAGCGCCTGATCCAGCAGGGCCGCCCGCCGAGTGCACCAATCGGCGAGCTCGGAGTGACCCGACCTCACCGCCCACACGCGCTCCCGCAGCCAATCCCGATCAGCCTCGCAGCTGAGCGGGGACAGCGACTGGCTGAGGGCCTCGAGGCGGTCGACCTCAGCTTCTCTGGAGGACACGTCCTCCTGGAGCGCCTGGGAAGTGAGTATGTGTGTGTGTGTGTGTGTGTTTTATATGATCAGAAGTGAGAAAAAGGGAAATAAAACAACAGAAAACAGATGGATGAAAGCACAAAATAAGAGCATGCAGATGAGAAATTATAAATGAAAAACAACATAAACATTAAAAGATGACAACTTAAATAAAATCAACTGAAACTGAACTGGACACATGGATGTTGGGTGTGTTTTTTTTATTTTTTTATCCTTAAGTATATTTATTATACGGAGCCCCTGAAGTGCAGCTGATAAAACTTTCTAGTTCGTCTTCGCTCAAATATATTTTATTGCTTGTGGAGAATTTAAAATTTTTACCATGGACCAAGGAGGGTGTCAGACGGGGGCTGTGGGAGGCCCCCTTTGGCCAAACAGTCCCTTTATGCAGGATAGTTTTTTTTATGTAAATAGAGAGAATGGGTAAGCACCAGCTGTAGAATCTCTTGATATATGCAACACAGTTATTTATTTAGTCATTTCTAATTAACTTATACCAATACGTGCATGAAGTATTGTATTTTTAAAAGCCCATCTAGGGACTCATGTTGCAAATTAGCCTTGGCTATAAAAGTTGTAGTGTGTTACAGGTTAAATGTACGTACTTGTCCCCATGAAATAAACCAAATAAATAAATAAATAATTTTTATTCATTTTTAATGCCTTAAATGGGAGCTCCATCTTCCTCAGTGAACAGGAATAAATATGAATTCGGGGCCGGACATGCCCACCCAAGACAGATAACGCTCATGTAAATTAAAGGAACATGGGGCAGGATTTGTAAATAAAATAAACATCCATGTCCAGTTTTTTAATGCTGTTGGGTGATGAAGCGTTATAAACCAAAAAGAATGAGCCCACCCACTTATCCCTCCATTTTCTTAAACTGGCTGTGTGCTGCAAAATGTGCTGCAGTTCGGGGCCCGTATTTCCCGCGCTGTCCTACGGGTGTGACGTCAATTGACACGGCTTGCGCGTTCTCGACAGCTTTAAAAGAGGAAGAAAAATGGTCCCAGACCTCCATTGATTTAATTGTGAGAATAGATTCTTCTCTTCTGCAACTGGGAAACGACCAAGGACGACTCACAGCCCACTAAAAAGTAGCACTAAGAAAAAGAAGTATGTCAGTGTGAAGAGGCATGTTTTTTAGTGAAGCGTTTGTGGGCGCTTCCGTGCGGCTGGCTGCAGTTACTTGCTGCGCCGGCCGCGTCGCTCGTGAGTTTCGTTTCTTCATTCTGCCCCCTGCTCCTTTAAGTTGCAACACTGTGATGTACTGACCCAAGACAACCACCAGAGGGTGCTGTAGGCTATCAATTGGGACTTTTGTTAGAAGATACTTTGATACGGTTGTATGATGAATATATTTATTAGAGCTTGGTTTAATAAAAACAAGAGCAAAGCTAGCACAACCAGGGACGATGCCAATACATCACCTGTCTTAGAGAGGGAACTACAACTTTGTAATTGGTAATGCACCGATTTGTTGTTTGCCAGCCACCAATAAACACAAAAAAAAAAAACAAGAAGGGCGCTGCTGTGTTACCTGTAGGCTAATATGAGGATGCTGACAGTAGTTATGATGAAAACCTTTTGAGAAATACACACAAGGGAAGGGAATTACCTAAGGTTCTGAGCGGCAGTCTTGTTGTGGACTAACTCTTTTACTGGAGGACACTAACTGGACTGTTGTGGGCATAAAAAGACAGTTTTATGTTCGAGAGGGATTGTTCTGTCAATGATTTTAAGGCTTCAAACAAGAATCTCAGCTTTCCAATGACGTATAATAGGTGCATGTACATAGAAAGGGTTTTGCAAAAAAAACAAAAACAAAAAAACAAAAAGAACGCAGATTTGTTCCGGAAGTATGTAGCGTAACGCCAACGGGACGGAAAAACGCGAAGGGGTTAAATAGAAATAAAAAGGCACTTGAGGCGTTTTGAATACTCCACATTTCTCTCTCTGTGAAGGCCAACATGGCTGACTGTTGCTTGCTTCCTCTAATCTATGAAGTAGAAACAGTAAAAGCAGCCCCAACTTCTTAACAGAAAAAACTCATTTCAAGCTTCGGTGACAAGAAATCAGAGTGATTTTTTAGCTGAGACCCACTCCTCCTCTAATATCTGAACCGGCACCAGCTCCGATGGCGGACGGTACCTTATGCTTGACGATCTGCTGGGCGATCTTGGCCGTTTGGGTTCCCATGGGCTCGGCGGAGCTGAGGCGTCTCTCTGTGGCGCTCAGCCATTCTCCGAGTGGCTCTAGGGCTTCGTGGAACTGAAGAGCCAGAACCTGCAGCTCCTCCAGCTGCCGCTGCCTGAGGAAGGGCAGAAAACCAGGACTTTTTTTAATTTTAAACCACTTTTATTCCTTTCACTGGGTTTTTTTCTAGTCATGCAACTGCCCCCCTTTTCTGTAAACCAATTTTATTAAAGATTCATGAAGCTTTTATTAGATTTCAGTCCATCTTACGCTTCTTATAAATGGATTTGTCAGACACAAATCAGTTATTTGACGTGTTTGAGTTTGTCAGAAAGCTTGCAGTGTGTTCCTAGCAGACAGTTTAATATTTGTTTCATGCTTTCCAATATGGCGTAAGGCATCATTGTGCAATGAGACTTGAGCTTTACGATGCATCTGTCCGCGAGCAGACTCTCTTTATTGTGGTTTCAGTGTTTCGAATGTGTGCATCAAGCAGAAATCACATTTAAACCACAGGAACCAGGTGTGACGAAACATTCTTCCATAAGAACAGAACCGAAATAAGAAAACCAAGAAATAAGCTGGAGACACGCTGATGTTGAAGCGCATCACAGAGATTCCTTTTACCTGCCGCTGGCCTTGTCCAGCAGGTCCGACCATCTCTCCGACAGACTCTGGAGCTGGATCTGGATCTTTTCTCGGTCCTGAGAATCTGCAGTGGCCGCGATCCTCGCTCCTTCAGCGCGGATCATCTCCACAGTCGGCCGGCGGTCGTCCAACAACCTCTGCAGCAGCTGCCGAACAGAAAGTTTAAACGGCTCAAACTCTCGCCTGTCTGATATTTCCTGTAGGGAGGATGTTAAACCAGATCTCGCTCAACTTTATGCTGGTACTTCAACTTTGATCCAAGTTTAATGAAAAACTCAGCGACAATAAAACATGTTTGGCTTTTACCTTGATTGTGCTTTTGGTTTAAGAGAATATACTGTATGAAGCTTAAACACGTCTGGATGAAACATACCTACAGTAAAAGCTAATCCTTCAGCTTTAGTCAGAAAAATGTAAAACTTAATATCGTTTTTATTCTTAGGAAAGTGGCTCTAAAGCTTCTTCCCCCATGCACACTTTCTCCTAAGCCGGAATAAAAACACATCAAGATCAATTTCTTTTTTGTTTGGTTGCTGAAAACCAGCCGTTGGTGATGTTTTGACTCCTACATGCCGAGTGCTGGGACACCTCAAGGCTGTGTGTTCAGCCCATCACTGTTCAAACTGTGCATCCACGCATATAAAGGAAAACCCAATAATTTCATCTGCAGATGATACCCAAGTATAAACTAGTACTCATTCCTGACTCAATGGACAAAAAGGACGTGGGGAAAAAAAAGGAGAGGGTCCTGCTGAGGATGGGTGAAGCTTCCTCACCCTCTGTCCAGGATTGGATTTTAAGGCTCCTTCCAGGAATAAGCCTCTAACATGGTGAGACTTCCACGTGATTTCCCATTAATTTCCCACTAATCTGCTGCAGAGTAAGAAATTATATCATTTTGACCCAATTATAATTAATATGCATTAGTAGAAGTTATTTTTTTTCCTTTTTTTTATTAATTTGGACCATGTAATAACCAATAAATAATCATGCCAGAAACATATACTCAATTTTAACATTCGAAAAGAAGTGGGAAGAAGTTCAAACTTATTTTATCCCATCTTTTCTTATCAAATCAATATTGTCTAATTAGTTAGCTTCTGGTCAATACAGTGATAGTAATCGCAATAATAATAACAATAGTAATTATAATAATAGCATTATTATTAATATTTATGATAATAATAATAATAAACAGTAATAATGTTAATTGTCTACCACATTACTAGTACTACAATTATTATTAATAATAATAATAATAATAATAACAATGACAACAGTAACATTCTAAGACAAAACAAAAGAAAGAAAGAAAACGCACCAGTTCAAAATCAAACACCCTCCTTGTTTCTGTAACTTTTAAGTTGTTGCAATGAGCTTCACATGTTTTTACAAATCAAAATAAAATCACTTTAAACTTTTTATTAAGCAAGATTATCTTTTTATTGAGATGATCATGTTTGGTTTTCTCCCCAGAGGAAAACAACCCAGACGGACGACAGACACGCCTGCTGTAAAATGTGTGACATCGTATCTTTTGTCCTGTTTTTAATTTTATCCCTTGAATCTGTTCCTTTGCCTCGTTGAACTGAAACTCACTTTGTTTGTTGCTCAACCCAAAAATAACTCGGATCGTCTTCCTCATAAACAAACCAGATTGCCTAAAGATCGTGGGAGCTTGTAGATTCTTTTTAATGCAGATAATGACTATAAATCACAGAGGTTGCCGTATTTAAACAGCAGACTGTTGTCTCCTCCTAGCAGCTGCTCCGAGCCGCCATGCACCCTGGTGTTTACTCTCTTCTTCTAAACTGAATGGTGAAGGTTTTTACGTCACAGAGGTAAACAAGAGTGATTGATCTCTAACTGAGCCTGGAAGACTCGCATGTGGACAAACACAGGAAATGTGAGGATAAACAAGGCAGTTGATTCCAGACATTGTTTTTTGTAATAATCAATAAAGAAAAATTTATGTAACATCATAAAAATGCAGAACGTTTGTGTCTTTATCCATCGTTTTACCTTCTGCTCCTGGATCTGAGCCTTCACTACGCGGTATTCAGCAGACGGAGACCTCTGATTGGCCACCAGCTCCTCCGTGTCGCTCAGCCAGCTGAGCAGAGGCTCCAGCGCGTCCTGAAACCTCCCACAATGCAACAGGGCCTCCTGCAGCTGGGCAATCCGTTCTGCAACCTGAGGCCAAAAAGCACGACCGTATGTGTTATTGTTACCAACATCATCTACCTGTAAGGGATGAATATTAATTTTCACTATCTACACCCTGAACCTAATCGTGCAAAAAAAAAATGAGAAAACTGAGCTAAAAAAAAGCTAACATATTTCTGCAAAAAATATATGGAAAACATTTACATTTATTATACAAAAATATACAAATACATTTTAAAAATGCATGATTGGAGCAAAAGGCTGATTGACTACCTTAAAGAATCCAGGGTGCTGATCATTTATTTTTACTTTAATGACTGTAAAGATGTGAGGGGGGGGGGGGCAAAATCAGCTAAGCTAATTTTCAAATTTTAGGACAAAATGTATATTATTTTAACAGTTAGAAATATTTTAAGAGGCATTTTTCCTTCAACATCTCAAATGAGCAAGTCTGTCAAGGAATCATTTCATGTAGGTTTTCTCACCTCATTCTGCTTTTTAAATTAAAAATGTACAATATTCAGGGTGGTTGTGGTGGGATTTTTTTAAAATTGAAATACGTCAATAAAAAGCTACGATTTTTAAAAAAATCTATACAGCAAAGATCATCTATTTAAATAAATCAGCCCATGTTTGTCAAGATGAGGGTTTTAAATCCCAGCAGGTTTCGATTTTCAGGAGTCATACCCGTTTGTTGAGCGAGTTCCATCGAAGGTTGGTGGTCTCCAGGTCGTGCTCCAGCGCCTGGGTGTCGGTGTGCTTGCCGGCGCTCTGGATCAGACCCTGACCCACGGCGTTGACGTGCTGCAGCTTGGGCTGGATGCCGTCCACTTGCTCACGCTCCACAGCCTGGGGGAAGGGGGGGGGGGGGGGGGGGGGGGGGGGCGGCGAAAGAAAACGTTAACTGACAGGAAGCAACTGACTGCAAAGACTATTATTTACAACGCTGCTCTCCGCTTCAGGGATCTATCAGTCTCCTGGATCTGAGGTTCAAGGTAGGTTAGGGAAACTCAAACTGCTGAGGCGCGAAACTTTTCCCTGAACTTTCTTCGCAAAGGTTTTTTCCACACAGTTTAGACCTTCGCAAAATGGAAGAGCTCGCTTCGTTTGACAAATATCGATCAAAAGCCTTGTTTCCACTGAGTGGTACGGTATTTGTTCGTTTCCATCATAAGCAGCCCATGTAGCTTCGATTGTAGCTCCATAGGACAACAATCCGGTCAGGTTAGGGCTGAGTTAGTGGCGTCACAAAACATAATCCATTTATTTGGGGAAACCGAAAAACTTGAGGCGTCACGTTTGTCGTCGCACTAGTATGGTGCCAAGTTAGGCGTTTGGGTTTAACCCCGCCTGGCCAGTAAGAGTCAAACAGACTGTGGAAACGCTCTCCTGAATACACAGGACAATGACCAGGCATACCCAACCGCGTTGACCCGACCTGCACCCTACCTCTAAGTAGAAACAAGGCATTAGTGAACAAAGATCACAAGTGGAGTTCCTCAAGGATCCATTCTCGGGCCTCTTCGATTATATGGTATGCTGACGACTTATGTCTTTATATTTCTGTGTCATCACGTGATCCCAGGGTACATTAGGAGAAACTCAAACTGCTGATGCATGTTCAGACCTTCGCAAAATGGAACCGCTTATTTAAATTGACAAATATAAATCTTAGTGAACAAAGATTACAAGTGTAGTTCCTCAAGCACCTATTCTTGGGCCTCTCCGATTATACGATACGCTGAGGACAAACATTTTTGATTTCTGTGTCACCACCTGATCACTGCCAATCACAGTCACCGAGTCCGTGTAGCAAAATATATTTTTATATAAAATGAACTACAAAGACAGAAGGATTATGTACCTCTTGTCTTGAGACTATTTCAGAGCTGGATCAGCTGGATCTGAGGTTGAGGGTAGATGACGGGAAAAAAAACTGCTAATGCGTGTTCAGACCTTCACAAAACGGAACTGCTCGTTTCGTTTGACAAATATAAATCTTAGGTAACAAAGTTCACAAGTGGAGTTCCTCAAGGATCCATTTTTGGGCCTCTTTTATTCAATATCGACATGGTCTCGCAAGCTCTAATTATACAATATGCAGACGACACAGTTCTTTATATTTCTGTGAACACTGCCAATCACTTAGTGTAGCGATAATATCAATATCTTAAAGGACCAGAATTTCCCGGTAAAAAGCAAACAAAATTAATTTGAGACAATTCAATCAGAGGTTCAAAGTCAGCTGAATAAATTTGATGGAATTCAAATGGAATTTGTCTATTAATGTACTTCCCCACTTTGAGTTACCTTCCACATAAAATAATGCTAAACAAAAACCAATATTTTCTAATTATAAACCTGGTTCAGGAGTGAAGCAGTATAGTTAATCTGCATGACAACAATATGCAGCTACATTTAGAAGCAACTGCATCTGTGTGAGGAAGTGTGAGGACTGGGAGACAGGAAGGGAACTGAAACAACAAGGGAGGAGGATTTTTATTTTTTTATTTTATAAAAAGGGATGGAGGTTGGATTAGGGGGATTAGACTTCAGGATGAGTGAGTAGCTGGCTGGAAAAGGCTGACTCGACACACATACTGATTCTGCACTTTATCACAGACATTTATAAAGTACACACACACACAAAACGTCGCCTGTCTGGTCAGATTACTCACACAGACACACATACAGATGAGACCCGGGGGCCGTGTTGGGATGACAATGGAAGCCGCCGTCAGACACTAAAGACAACCAGACTTCAACTTCGCTGGCTGGAAAAACACCAAAACAGCAGTCTCCTCTGCTGTAATAAAACTGTAACCAAATAACGTTCAGAGCCGGAGTTAGACTCACAAATCTTCCATCTACAATCTATTTAAGGCCAGATCTACACCTCATCCTCCTTGTTCAAGGTAAAACGAGCAACAAAATATACATTTTTAAGGAATTGTTAAGCCATTTTTTAACTATTTGAGGATTTTAATAGATTCAGAAATTACCAAAGATTGCTTATCGTCACCTTACTGTAGCCACCCCAGACAAAATACCTTAGAGATATCTATTTTATTTTGTTTATTTTTGTAGGGAAGTATTTTTTTAATTTAGCAGTTATTTTTTATCAACTAATTGTAGGGAACTAATTTATATATGTATATTTATTTATTTTTTATTGTAGGCACGTAATTTTGGACTGCAGCGAGATAAACTTGATAAGAGGACTTTCCACCAATCAGAACTTTGTATTTGGCTTAAATTAACTTCACCATAAACTAGGGACTAGTTAACTCCAGATTAAACCAGTGAACCATGTGAGATGCCAACTTTGCATCAACTTTAAAGTATCTTTTGGAATAAAACCAGGCCAAAGACATTTATTATTATTATTATTATTACATTCTAAATATTTGTTCCTGCTGCAAGCGCCTGATGTAAAACTTGTTCTGCTGAATTACATTAAACCATGCCTTTATTGTCAATAATTTGCTGAACCCATAATTTCACCCTGTTCTGTCAAACAGCTGACCAGCAGGAACTCTAAAACACCACAGAAAGGGTTTTTCATCCCCCCCAGTCTGGCTGTTTCTGGGGCAAATTCCAGTTGAGCGGGGGGGGTCCGCTGATTGATGGGACAGACTGGGGGGTCCGAAAGCTGCCGAAATCTTGACGTTTAAAGCAAACCCACAGAGGGGTGAATCAGAGATGGTGGTGATCTGCGAACGCTGCGGCAGCCAAAAAACCCAAAGCAGCCTCACAAAGAGATGAAACCCACACATGCAGCAGATTGCGGTGAAGTCGAGGCCTGCAGGAAAATTGCTGAACAACGGAGGAGGGAGGAATACATAGGATTGAGACAAGTCCAGTTACAGAAAGCTAATTATTGTTCTACGTTTTGCTTAATGGTTTGGGATAGTTAAGGAATTTTTTGTTTTGTGTTTTTTTTTTATATTAAACTATATTTAATGTTGTGTCTTTCTTATTTATTACTTAAATTATGCTGTTAAAATTGTGATTTCTGTCATCTGAGTTGGAGCCAACTGGGTGAAGGAATTTAGGTTGTAGGATTTAATAGATATATTAATAATTAAAGGTAGGGCTGTTATCATTTCTCATGTTTTCAAATATTAAATAAAATATCTTGCCTGAAAAACAAAAAAGTGGGGGCTGCAGTTGGTAGCACTGTTGCCAAGCTTGAGATTTAAAAACAAACGAGGCAGAGAAAGCCTCCTCTTCACTTTGACACGAGGCGTTTTTTAAAACATTTTTCAGACATTTTCAGAAGCCAAAAGGGTCATTAATGGGGATCCATGATGAGTAGCTGAAGAGACGACACCCAACAGCTACAGATAAGCCGGCAGAAAAAGACAGAGCCAAGTGTTTTATTCTAATTAGTGAACACTGGAGGTAAACAACTTGTCCGTTACCTTTTTCCCAATGAAAGTGTTCAAGGAAACGTTTAGATGCAGGTTTGCTTTCTTCTAGTTTGGTGATGATGTGCAGCGACCACAATTAGCTGTAGTATTTTTTTAATCCCATTTCATTATGTAGACATATATTATAAATTAATGAAATCTAAACTAGATGAACTCATAAATAACACCTGAATATATACAGGCCATTTTCTTTTTATGTTTCAGATGCCATTATTGCATTTCAAATTGACTCATTGAGTTGAACTCCTGACTGAACTAAGAAATGTAAACACAGAGTAATTTTTTTTCATTTTGCCGTCCTGGAGATTCTAGTAATATACACATGCTTCAAATAGTGTAAAGAGCAAAACTTTTGCTTTATGATGGGTAACAGTCATCCAGATGAATCCATTAATTGAATAAATTGTGTCCAACAACAACAAACAAAAACATTGGTGGCCACTCTAGAAACTGTCAAGTCAAGATTTCTCAAATTATGACGATAACGCCTGGAAATATATTAAAAGGCTGCAAAATCCAAACAACAACAAAAAGGAGGTGGTTCTCTATAATGAAACAGTTAAGAACTGGTTTGGTTTTCCACTGGCAGAGAACCAGCCTGTTACCATTCCATTGCGCCACTAAAGACTAAAGTCTCATCCACCTCTAAAAATATCACCGTCCGAGTTTATAAATGCCGCTTTAAACACGTGTTTGTGAACGCTCGCTACGGCGCTGCATTTTTACATCTATAATCAGTATTTCATACGCAACACTGCAAACCGGAGTCCAGCAGGATTTATAAACACCACCTGATGCAACACATGAAGGTATTTAAAAATGAAGGTGCACTGGGAATTTACAAATTCAGGGAAAAAGACCAAACATGAAAGCAGACATGCTGTGAACTAAATTACATGTAGTTTACTCTTTATTAGGGATGTGTATTGGTAAAAAAATCTGGCGATACGATACGTATTTCGATACAGGGGGAGACGATACGATATATTGTGATGCTATGAGTAAGACTATATATTGTGATTTTTAAAACTTAATTTAACTGTAGAAAAACTGTCCCAGCATTGTAAACACTCCAACCGGTTTCATACTTTAACACATCCAGTTTTTATTACTGGATCTAGTTGATCCACGGGAATGAAGAAGGTGAAAACAGCCAACAACTAGCAGTTATACTTTAAATTTTACTACAAAGATTACCATCATCATAAATGGTTTCATTCAAATTCCAAAAAGTTTTCAAACAAAAATGCATCGACGTAAAATCTGCAAAGAGGAATACGTTTACTATCCGAGCACTAACATCCATAATGTCGCTTCACTGCACAGAAGTCTATGATGTGTTGCTATTTACGGTCTCTTTTACTGTGGATCCTCTGGAAGTTGTTGAGCAGAGTGTTTGTGAGTCTCCACAGAGGGGGTCATAATTGGCTCCCACCTCTGCTGGTCTGGCTTAGCTGTAGGTGCTCTGTAGGTATGACTTTGTGCAGGACGGAGGAGGAGGTTTTGTGTGTCTTTGTTCCTGGATCGTGGCGTTGGGCGTCACAGCTGCCTGGAACAGGAAGTCTGTCGGCCAGAAAAACAATGGCTGCAGCAGTGACCCCCCCCCCGCCCCTATCCTGACATGTGTGTGTCGGAGATATGGGGGGGAACGGAGAAAGTAAATAAATCAAATCCCTACATGTCGTCAACACATGCATACAGGGATGTACAATCATTTTCGGACTATAAGCCGCCACACTTTTTTTCCCCACACGCTTTGGACCCCGCGTCCCATATAACTAAAAATGAGAGACGTGGGGAAAGATTATCCGGCGAAGAAGACACTAGTTTTGATTTTGAACTTTTATTTTGCACATCTTGCACACAGCCTCGAAATTAAAAACACACGAATAAATGCATATAATGCAGCTTTAACGTTAGAGGCAATCGAGCTGGCCGTCAAAGGAGGAAATAGAGCTACTGCACGTAAACTCTGTATCAATGAATCAGTGGTGAGACTTTTGACTTTAGTGAGCAAGATGAAGATAGCCACCAATGACTTTTCTGGTAGGCTAAAGTATGTTTTATTTTCTAACTAGGCTGGTTAGACAATAAAACATACTTTAGCTGTGTTGTGTTCGTGCCCTACTGCCGATTTTCAGGCAGAGTTAGAAAAAAAGCATGTCCTAAATGAAAAAAAAATGAAAAATCCTCAGTTTTTTCTGTGTAAACATCTCATGTTACAAACATGAAAACCTGTGGCTTATATATGTACAAAATTGAGCTTGTGTGGCTTATATTCAGTTACGCTCAATAGTCCAAATATTACGGTACATTAATGCGCTCCAGCCTGTTTGTGGTTTTTAAACCCCCCCCCCTCCAATCCACCCTCTCTGGGTTTTCTCTGAGCTGCCACTTCGGAGTGTTTGAACAAACCACACCTCTGGAAAAAGTCCCACATACTTGTCATTCTTCCCACCTCTGCCAGCAGGAACCACGCACGCTCCAATCTGAGCTCATTTATCCGTCATCGCTTCTTCCTCCTCCTCTTCATCACAACGTTACTAATCCCTCTACCTTTTCCCACTTCCTTTCTCTATCCAGCCATCCCTTCGTTTTTCTTCCCCTTTCCACTCCTCCGTCGACTCAGCCTCTCTTTCTGGACCACAAACCAGCACCGGTTTTCCGTATGTAAAGACCTGCAGGACTTTCCAACAACCTACATATGTCTGGGGTTAGGAATAGAGGGGAATACATCGGAATAGATCATTATTTTCTTCCAAACAAAAGCTTCAGGACTGAATAAAATATTCCATAATCTTGTGGCAGGATGTTTTATGGTCTCATAAAACAAACTCCAGCTTTTGGGCCGCAATTCCTAAAGGGAGACCGCACATCAACAACCGAAACAAAGTGGTGGCAGCATCATGCCCTGGAGTTACTTTTGCACAAATAGAACAGTTTTTTTTTGTTAAGGTGCATGACATGAGGTGTAAATTTAAATGATTCAGAAATTACCACAAATTGGTAATCATCACCTTACAGCCCCTCCAGACAAAATACCTTGGAGATAAATCTTAAGTTTGTAGGAAAGTACTTTATTAAACTGTAAATTTATTTAGAAAATGTATATTTTTTGGATGATTTTTGACTGTACAGGAGTAATAATTTTATCTATTTGTTTATTTTTGCAATTTTAAAATGTATCATTTCCTTTGTATTTTATTATTGTATGTATGTATTTATTGTATTGTGTTTTGTATTTCAATTTAAAACATTGAAAAAAGATAAAAAAGTGATTATCTAAAAAACCTAATTTTAGCAGAGGTGTGAACACTCACCAGATCCGAAGTTAAATTACCATGAAAACACGAAGGCTAACCGGGTTAACAACACCGTGTGGGATTGATTTCATCAGCTGAAACACTAGAAAACTTCACCGCTTGAGCAGCGTCCATTTATTTCAATAAACATCACACACTCAGTAGGAAATCTCAGCATTTTAAACCCAAAGTAGAGAAAGCAAACGTTAAAAAAATATAATTTATTCTAAACATAGTTTAGGACAGACTCTGCTCTCAGAGAAAGCTCCGTCATTGTGCAGAAGTATGAAAATGCTTTTGTTTCATTTCTTCTACATCTAAAAAAATAAAACAAAAAAACGATCAAGTATAGTGAAAAAGTGTCAAGAGTCCAATATAAAAAAACAACAACTTTCTGAACCCACTTTGAAAGATTTTAAATCAGCCTGGCTGATTGAAGGCAACGCCGACTGAATTAACAGTAACTGAATCTGTGGGAACGTCAATCTGAATTCACGACGCATGAAGCAAAACAAAGTCGCTCTACATTTAGTTGCATATCAGAAAAGCTGTTATCTAGAATAGCGCCGCTCCTAAGTGGAAGCATGTCGGAGCAGCTCCGTTACCGTTCAGGTTCTGATTTGTAAACTTTTGTTTGTAAGCTTCTCAACAACTGACAGCGTCATCCAGGACATGTTACTGTGGAATATCGTCTCTGCTGCCCTGATATTGAGCTGTTAGGATGTCATACAGTCTTCAAGTCAGAGGTCACCTCAGATTTTTTGCAACACTGACTGCTACCAAAACTCCTTCCTGCCCCACACCATCCATAACAACTCCTTGAAGAGGAGTTCCAGTTTTCACGCAAGATGTAATAAAATAAAACAAATGTAGAAAAAGGAACTGAAGCAGCTCATCTCTAGAAGACCTCGGGATGTTTTCTAACACGAAACACAAGTTTAAAGATTAAAGACACAGACGAGGTGAGATTAAAGATCATCTTTGTGTGCTGCCCTTGCAGCTGGAGATGCTAAAGATCCGTCGTCGTTTCTGAGCAACAAGCTTCAGACCAGAAGGAAAAGTGAATTTTTCTGCAGCGAGGCTTAAGTGTTTCTCCTGCCAGCGAACATGGCAGCCAGAAACAGCTCTGCCGTCGCCTTCTCCTCCTCTCTTTCCACTCTCGTTCCTCCGCTCACTCCTTCCTCCCTTTCCTGGAACGAGGAAAGAACAGACTTCAAAACTAACCTCAAGCTGGGAAAAACTGTTTCTGCTGCCAGTCAGGCTTTGTCTGAGGAAATCTCTCACTCTGGGATTTAGGGGGTTAATGGTTTAATAAATCCCATTTGAAAACGGCACCCGACATCAACAAACAGATACAAATCTCATGCAAATATGAGCTGCTTTAAAAACCAGTTGGCTGAAACCTTCCTCCACGTCTGCTGTCCAACCGGCTACTGTTTCTCTGCTCTGGGGTCGAGATTTTCTCCAGTATGAATCATCTACCTGAATACTTTTGCCTTTCTGGGGGATTTTCAGAGCGTCATCACTTTCAAACATTAGCAGTCCAACGGATGTAAAAAAATAAACAAAACAAAAAAAGGGGAGGATTGCAGCTGTACAATATTTAATGCACCCTAAACTACCTGCTGCACCATTTTTGCTTTCATTGCCTGAAAATAACGACCTCTCCGTCCTGCTCGCCTCCATCTTTTTCCAGTTTTCATCCCGGAGGCGGATGTCTCCGAACCAGAATTATCACATCAATCAAAAACGAGCCGCGGACCTGCAGTCATCTGCTGGTGTAGCAGCAGATTTTAGTCTCGAGTAAATAACATTAAAACAGCAGGGCTAAATAAGAGCTGAACTTGATTGTTTTTGAGCATTTTCGTGTTGCAGCTGGTTCAGGCGGAAACATTTCAGCTTTGCCTCTCGTCGGTCAGTCTGGCTGTGCTGCATGTTCCCACGCTTCGCTTCATCGGACGAGATCGCAAAGCCAGTCCATCTGTCCGTCTGTCTGTGGGCCGTCTATGAACAAACTGTGCTTTTAAAACCAGATCCGTGATAATCCAGAGTCCTGCTGCTCGTTTCTACCAGTCAGCAGAGCTCTCTGATCACAGAGATCTGAAAGGTGCATCACTTCTTTCCTCTGTTTTCCCTGAACTTTGTCAGATTATCCATCCTGCTTGGTTGAATATTTTAGGTTTGGGGCGTGCCAAAAAAGCAGCAGCAGGGTCTAACAGAGTGCAGGCCTCAGTGTCAGCTGTGGCACGTACTTATCTGAGATCTAGGTTTATATTCCCCAGACAACTCAACGGGCTGTTTGTGGAGATGGTGTCGGCGGAGGCAGATTTATTTCTCACCTCCTTATCTCTGCAACCAAACCACCAAGCATGGAGGAGAGGGCGGGTCAGAGTCAAACGAGGACAGGCAGGTTTTCGTCACAGCTAAATGTTCTCTGACGGCTTCACACGGTAGTTTTTTGGTAAATAAAAGTCAGAATTAAAGTCATAAACCTGGACCCTGGAACACAATCCTCCCATCCATCCATCTATCCATCCATCCATCCATCCATCCTCCCATCCATCCATCTATCTATCCATCCATCTATCTATTTATCTATCCTCCCATCCATCCATCTAGGCACCTTCCATCCATCCATCCATCCATCCATCCATCCATCCATCCATCTATGCACCTTCCAGCCATTTATCTATCTATCTATCCATCCATCCTTCCATTCATCCATCCTTGCAAACATCCATCCATCCATGTATGCACCGTCCATCCATCCATCTATCTATCCATCTATCCATCCTCCCATCAATCCATCCATCTTTGCACCTTCCAGCCATTTAATCTATCCATCCATCCATCTATGCACCTTCCATCCATCCATCTATCTATCTATCCATCTATCCATCCATCCATCTATCCATCCTCCCATCCATCCATCCATCTAGGCACCTTCCAGCCATTTATCTATCTATCCATCCATCCATCCTTCCATTCATCCATCCTTGCAAACATCCATCCATCCATGTATGCACCTTCCATCCATCCATCCATCTTCGCAAGCATCCATCCATGTATGCACCTTCCATCATCCATCCATCCATCCATCCTTGCAAGCATCCATCCATCCATGTATGCACCTTCCATCATCCATCCATCCATCCATCCATCCTTGCAAGCATCCATCCATCCATGTATGCACCTTCCATCATCCATTCTTCCATTCATGTATGCACCTTCCATCATCCATCCATCCATCCATCCTTGCAAGCATCCATCCATCCATGTATGCACCTTCCATCATCCATCCATCCATCCATCCTTGCAAGCATCCATCCATCCATCTAGCTATCTATCCAGCCATTTATCTATCTATCCATCCATCCATCCTTCCATTCATCCATCCTTGCAAACATCCATCCATCCATGTATGCACCTTCCATCCATCCATCCATCCATCCTTGCAAGCATCCATCCATCCATCCATCTATCTAGCTATCTATCCTCCCATCCATCCATCCATCCATCCATCTAGGCACCTTCCAGCCATTTATCTATCTATCCATCCATCCATCCTTCCATTCATCCATCCTTGCAAACATCCATCCATCCATGTATGCACCTTCCATCCATCCATCCATCTTCGCAAGCATCCATCCATGTATGCACCTTCCATCATCCATCCATCCATCCTTGCAAGCATCCATCCATCCAGGTATGCACCTTCCATCATCCATCCATCCATCCATCCATGTATGCACCTTCCATCATCCATTCTTCCATCCATGTATGCACCTTCCATCATCCATCCATCCATCCATCCATCCATCCTTGCAAGCATCCATCCATCCATGTATGCACCTTCCATCCATCCATCCATCCATCCATCCATCCATCCATCCATCCATCCAGCTTCGCAAGCATCCATCCATCCATGTATGCACCTTCCATCATCCATCCATCCATCCATGTATGCACCTTCCATCATCCATCCATCCTTGCAAGCATCCATCCATCCATGTATGCACCTTCCATCATCCATCCATCCATCCATCCAGCTTCGCAAGCATCCATCCATCCATGTATGCACCTTCCATCATCCATCCATCCTTGCAAGCATCCATCCATCCATGTATGCACCTTCCATCATCCATCCATCCATCCATCCAGCTTCGCAAGCATCCATCCATCCATGTATGCACCTTCCATCATCCATCCATCCATCCATCCTTGCAAGCATCCATCCATCCATGTATGCACCTTCCATCATCCATCCATCCATCCATCCTTGCAAGCATCCATCCATCCATGTATGCACCTTCCATCATCCATTCTTCCATTCATGTATGCACCTTCCATCATCCATTCTTCCATTCATGTATGCACCTTCCATCATCCATTCTTCCATTCATGTATGCACCTTCCATCATCCATCCATCCATGTATGCACCTTCCATCCATCCATCCATCCATCCAGCTTCGCAAGCATCCATCCATCCATGTATGCACCTTCCATCATCCATCCATCCATCCTTGCAAGCATCCATCCATCCATGTATGCACCTTCCATCATCCATCCATCCATCCATCCTTGCAAGCATCCATCCATCCATCCATGTATGCACCTTCCATCATCCATTCTTCCATCCATCCATCCATCCAGCTTAACAAGCATCCATCCATCCATGTATGCACCTTCCATCATCCATCCATCGATCCTTGCAAGCATCCATCCATCGATGTATGCACCTTCCATCATCCATCCATCCATCCATCCATCCTTGCAAGCATCCATCCATCCATGTATGCAACTTCCATCATCCATTCTTCCATTCATGTATGCACCTTCCATCCATCCATCCATCCATCCAGCTTCGCAAGCATCCATCCATCCATGTATGCACCTTCCATCATCCATCCATCCATCCTTGCAAGCATCCATCCATCCATGTATGCACCTTCCATCATCCATTCTTCCATTCATGTATGCACCTTCCATCCATCCACCCATCCTTGAATCCATCCATCGGGTCATGGTTCTGGTAGTTATCTAGCTTTTAAATTGAAAAGATCCCCAAACCACCTCAGCTGATTGTTTTGAGGAGTCTCTTATCTGAGTCCAACATCCACTCTCTGAGATGATACCTGCCGACGCTACAGAGGAAGCTCTTTTCAGCTGCTTGTGTCCGGGATATATGTTTCTTTAGTCATGACCCATATCTCATGACCATAGGTGAGGCCTGGAAATAAGATGTGTTGGTAAATCAAGAGGTTTGAATTTACGCTCAGCTTTATAACAGACCAAAGCAATACCCTCGATACAACAGATGAAGCCCTGATCCATCCATCCATCTATATCCTGCTTTATCTGGCCATCACTCTGGGAAAAGGCACCAAAATACTTGAACTCCTACAGTTGACTCCTTCCTGATCTGGCAGAGACCATCGCAGCATCGGTCTTGCAGAAGAAATTGGCCATTCATAATCTCTGCAGAGCAGCTGCAGCTCTCAGTAAATGTGGACCTGATATCTGATTACATTAAACCGAAGCCAGAACTGGCAGAAAGCTAATAATAAAAACAAAACAGCTTCCGTCTGAAACAAATGTAGCAGTGAACAAACAAGGCTCAGAGTGCAGGTGGAAAATATAATGAAATTAAACACTGATTGAATCACTGAAGCCCTCAGTATACAGAAAGAATTATGTTTATCTGCGTTGGTGACATATTTAGAATGGGGTCAAGCCAACATCTGTGATAAAACCAAGGCTGGACGGACTTAACTATAGAAAACACTTCCTGAAAAACTCCAAAGACGAACAAAATCACAGTTCAAATGAAGCAAATCTGACATGAAGAGAGCACGACAGGCTGTCAAACAATATGACGCCCCCAGTTTTACTTGCAGCTCACATACTTCAGGGGGCGCCACGGCACACACAGATCGGCTACTGAATGGAATCTCTATAAATACTGCTGGTGCTGGAAATCCATTGGTCAACGTCTATATTTTCATTAAAACCTACGTTTCAAGCTGAAATGTTAGACATGTTGGGACACGAAAAAACAAACAACGATAAATAGGTGACACGAACAACGTTCAGTTGTCAGCAGTTTATATAGATGTTTGCAAGAACCAGGCTATATTTTGCTAGTGAACTTGCGCTTATCGGCAAGCAAATTTGCATATTAGCTAAATATTCAGGTCCGATTTAAATATTTAGCTTCAAACTAAATATTTAGCTTGCTAACTAAGCATTTTGTTTAAGCTAAATATTTAGTTTACAGACCAAATATTTAATCTGTAAACTCAAAATTTAGCTAGCAAGCTAAACTGGCTAGCTAAATAGTTAGCATCAAACAAAATATTTAACCTGCTAACTATTTAGTTTGAAGTAAAAAAAAATAGGTAGTAGACTAAATATTTAGCTGACAAGCACATTTTTTTTGTTTGGAGCTAAATATTTAATCTGTAAACTCAATATTTAGCTAGCAAGGTAAACTGGCTAGCTAAATATTTAGTTTCAAACTAAATATTACAAACTAACTAGCTCAATATTTAGTTTGAAATTATATATTTAGTTTGTAGACTAAATATTTAAATTGCTAACTAAATATTTAGCTAGCAAGCTAATCTGGCAACCTTAATATTTAGCTTGCTAACAAAGTAGTTTGAAAGCAAATATTTAATTTGTAGACTATATATTTAAATTATAAACTAAATATTTAGTTTGAAACTGTGACATTTATAAATGAAAAGTAACAACAAAAAAATTAATACTGATAACCTTTGACTGTGTAACTTTACAAATGGTATCAGAGGTTTTTCTCTATAACTCCCCCCCCCCCCCCCCCCAAAAAAAAAATAACTCCACCAGCAACATTGTCCGAAGCTAAAGTTGAGTACGAATTTTTTCTTGAAAATCTGTAAAACAGGAATGAAATACACTTAAAGGAAATCTCTTAAACATGTAGAGGAGATGTAACTAGGCTACATCAACTAACAAGCCAGAAGTATGTGGATTCATGTTAAGGCTGACCCCCATCCCGACCAATCCAAATACACATTAACCCTGTGGGCCCTTTCCTATAAGTAGCCGCCTCACATTGCATCAATCTAAAGCTCGACTGAAAGACAACCAGTTAATTATGGGGTCTGGATAACTTTGGCACCCCTCCCATACATTTTCCATGCCATGTCCACATCGGTTAAAATACCCAGCTACCTGACCCCACACCCACAATCCTTTGTTTCCATGTGCTCACGCCCCATCAAATGTAAAGGCCTCTTGGGGGACTTTCTAACCTCGTCTTTGGAGACATTGCGAGAACTATTTGTGCATGTTTCAAGTCAGCAGAATATTAAAAGTCAAAGATATAAATCTAAAAGCTTAGTGATCAAACTAGAAATAAAGACTTACCTCCAGTTGGGAGTCAGTGCCCAAAAGCTCAAATACAGCAGATTCTTTCCCTCCTTCAGCGCTCTGATCACCTTCGAAGAGTGGGTCTGAGGAATGCAGAGCCTCCGTTTGGGGCCCCTCGTCCTGGGGACCACATGCTTGTATCTGACCTAACTCCGTCTGGGAGAACAGGCTTTGCAGGCCGGGTTCAAGCTGATCCCAGGCGGGGTCACTGGAAATAACGGGGGTAAAGTCTGGGGCCGAGCTATCCGACTCCCAGTCGCTGTCGCCAGTCATTGAGCCCAGGACAAACTCAACCCCGTCCACCCCAGATTGGGTGCCCTCAGAGTACGAGTCCAAGTCGAGCTCCTGAGTGTCCTCACAGGCTGAGCCGCCTTCTGACGGACCAGGCTGGGGCCGTTCAGGTGCCGCCAGGTAAACAAAACTGTCAGGAGAAAGGATTGATCCATCCTCTGCCTCTTCGTAGCAAGGGGGCTTAGATACAGGGCTAGGGGGGATGGAGTCCACAACTGGAGAGGGGGGACAATCCCTGGAGTACTGAGGAGGCACAGAGACAGCCAGGTAAACAAAGCTATCTGAGGTGACAAAGGCTTCAGAGTTTCCAGCATCCAAACCTGCACCACAGAAGTCTGATTCAGGCTGAGGTGATGAAGATGGAGGTGCCGGGTTTGTGAGGTCAGGGAGTTTGAGAAGAAGAGAGTCTGATTCAGGGATGCTGATGCTCACGTCTGTTCTAGTTTCAGAAACTGGGACTTGCTCAGACTCAGACAATCCTGAGGCTACAATCCCAGACACAAAGGACGCCTCTTCTGTGTCAGGCTTGCTAGAACATGAAGGGACTGCTGCTTCTTGACCGGAAGTTAGCGCATCCTGTGTACATTCACTGAGAAGATGAGGCTCAAGGGAGTCATCCATGACAGCTCTCTTGCTGCTGTCCAAACGTGGCTCAGATTGGTCATACACGTCCCACTCTGTTACCAAATCCTCCTCCTCCTCTTTAATTCCCCTTTCACCCTGCGGAATCTCCTCCTTTGCCACCTCCTTCGCATAAGGGTTCATGGGACTTTGAGATGGAGAGGATGCTGGCTCATCGTATTCTTCTCCGTCGTGCTCAGACAACGCTCCACTGTCCAGGTCTGTTTCAGTCTGTGAAGGCTTGTCAAGCCCACAATCAGTCTGAGAGACGGAACCGACTTCGGTTCTTTCTGGTTGGGCCTCACTGGAGTCCGAATCCAGCTGTTGACCAAGAGCTGAGTCTGTAGGGTAACTTTTGTCCTCTTCCTCTACCCTAGTCTTATCCCCGTTATATTCAGAGTCACATTCTTCGTCTATGAAACCATGCTCCCTTTCATGGTCTTTCCAGTTTAGGATTTCTTCTATGTGCACGGACTGATTTGCTTCAGAGTTTTCTGCAGTTTTCACAGAATCAAATTCAACACTTTCAGGGCCTGCAGAGTGAGCTGAATCCAGAGGAACAGTTCCTTCATTATCCAACCCACATATCTGTTCTTCCTCCTCCTCCTCTTCTTCCTCTTCCTCTAGACAAGGAAGAGAGTAGGGATCACAGAGAGGATCAGGGTCGACACTCATCTCCACTCCCTCCTCTCCCTCTTCCTCTCGACACTGCCTCTCCAGCTCTAAGAAGAGGTAGTCTGACTCTGCTCCTGAGCTGGGGCATGGTGAGGCGCTGTGGGCCCTGGGGCCTCCAAACCCAGTGGGGGGAGTCAGTACAGGCCAATGTCCAGATGAGCCTGTTAGATCCCATCCCTCTGATTCCAGTGTTTCCCTATTCCAACACTGGTCAACTATCTCCCTGTTCTCCAGTTTAAGAACTGCCTCCCACTCTCTTTCCTCTCTCTGAGCTCTCACCTCCTCTGCTAACTCCCTGTCTCCTTTCCATGCCTCCTCTTCCTTAATTGTTTTCCTAGAATTATCTTCCCCCTCCTCTTCGAGCTCCTGAAGTATCCTACGCTCATCCTCCTCAAACTTGAGTTCGGATGCCGTGCGTTCTCTGAGCTCGCCGCCCTGAGTGCCCCATCCAAGCAGCCCCTCTTCCTCTCCCTCATGACTGATGCAGGGCGACAGAGGAAGGCCACCGTAAGCCAAACCCTCCTCCTCCTTCAGGAAGGGAGATGGGGGGTCTAACAGATAAAGAGACTCCTCATCTGTGGTGGTATCCTCACCCAACAGGGGAGGCAAAGGAGGAAGTGTGGGTAAGTTGCATCTGAGGCCAACGTGGGACCTTTTACCTGTCGTTATACCCCGAGGCCAGGTACGGGCTTTGGTTGGGGGACAGAAGACAGGTTTTGGAGGGATGAGAGGGGCACTATCCCCATGGTCCTGGTCCAAAAGAGGAGAGTCTCTCTCTGAATCTGAGGTCTTTACGGCCTCTTCGGGGATGAGTCTAATTCCAGCTTTAGAGGAGCTCGCAGTCCGTCTGTGCTCGTCTTTTTTGCCGTGTGTCTGTCGAGGCTTTGAGGGGCTGTGCTGTGGTGTTTTTCCAGATGGATGGGGGGCTTGAGTCTGGCTGATGGCAGGTGACTGTTCCTTCAAAGGAGAAGGCACCAGGTGACTTTGTCTCTGCTGCTTCAGAAGCAATGGATTAACCTGCTTCTGCCTGCTGAGAGGATGCTGCTGGGGACTCACCGTGGGTGTCAGAGCCGGTGAAGTGGAGACGGGAGGAGTCTGGGGTGCAGATGACAGAGGGGAGGGAGTGTAAGGGGGTAAGGAAGGTGTGGAAGATGTAGGAGTGGATGGGGGGAGTAGAGAGGGCGGATGTTGTAGAGGACAGAGAGGAATCCCTGCTCCAGAAGATCGTTTCTCTGCCCCATCAACAGCCAAGAATTCAAGTCTTTCTGCAATCTCAGGAAAACTTGGGTGCATGAAAGTTTTCCAAGATCGGCGGTTTGGATTGTCCTTCTTGTCTCCACCTTGATGTCGCCTCTTGACCACAGCAACCACTCCCCCAGCTCCGGATGACAATGGAGCAAGGGGCAAACCCGAACTTCCAACCGGCGGCGACATAATCTTAGCATCACCGGTCAGCTTTAAGGCATCAAAAATCACCCTCTCATCGAGTTTCTTCACTCCTCCAGGGTTATCTGAACTCCTGGATACAAAAACACCTCCTAGGTCGGCTCCAATGGTACCGTTGCTGGATAGGGTACTTCCTTCTCCTCTCATCTCCCCACCAGAGCCTAAGGTGCTCCTTGAAGGTTGGCACAGTTTGGTCCCTTGGTCTATCTGTTCGTTGATCCGCATCGTGTCATAAATGGATCGCTGGGGGACGTAGCAGTCCTCTATGTACGCCTCATCCTCATCGCCTTTTCCAAGGCAGCGAGGACTCTGCCTCAGACAATCAGGACGGCTCAGGGGCTTCCCCATTTTGTTTTCGATAAGATTCCTAAAATTCCTGATTATGATCTAAAGTGCAGCTATGGCACTTCAAGAAAATAACATAAAAAACAAACTGTCCGACAGATAACCCACAAAATTAAGACAGTCCATGTGGCTGCATTTACCAGTTCCTTCGGGCTTCACATTCTTACAAAATACGCTTCAAAAATCCTCAACAGTTCTACCTCGACTCTGCATTCTTCTGTTCCTGCTAAGTCACTTCAACAGTCGAGCATTTCCTCGGTCTGTCAGGGATGCAGTGTGGCATCGATAAGGGAGCGAGAAAGACATCCCTCCCCCTCGGCACCATATTAATCAGCAGCACTGTTTATGTCGAAGGCTTGTAGGAATGAGAGAGGCAGAGGGATGAAGACACGGAGGAAGGAAAACAGCGGTCAGCATCGCCATGTCCGAGAGGTTCGAAGCGAGGTCGACAACGATAACATCCCTTTGTTTTGCTGTCAGAACCACAGACCACTTTCCTCTCCTTCATATCTCACAACATGTGGAGCAACTTTTGTTTTCTGGTCTGCACTTTTCCTCCCCGTCAAGCTCCTTCCTTCCTTCACACAACAGGAAAAGGCAGAGAGACGATTGGGACAACTTTAACAGTTGCAGCTAGAGGCAGGCAAAGGAGTGCAAAATTCTCCTTTTAAGGTGTGAAAACCCACTCTTGGTTATATAAAAGAAATGCTGCGTGGGGTGCAACAAACTGAAAACGACAGTTGTTTTTCATCCTTTGTTTAAAATTATTTCAAAAAACGAAAAAAAAAACGGAAAAAAAACAGTAAAAAAAGTAGAGGATGTCTTTTTGAGAAAAGCAACTGCTTTACCAACCCCTGTCCATAGGTTCTCCTTTTCTATCCAAAACTTTCCTCAGGAGGAAATTTGTGTCTCTTTATTCTTATAGTCACCGCTAGTCAAAAAAACAGTAGCTCCATCGTTTTACGCAGCAGTTCAGGGTTCCAACCCCCCCAAAAAAGGATAAATCCGAACAAAGAGGTGAAGAAATCTCCGTCAGTGCTTCTATTCCTTTCTTTAATCTCCACGTCTTTCTCTCATCTGCAGCTCCAAGGGGAGAGCTGGTACAGTAGATCGAAACCAGGCAGGCAGGCAGGCTCCTGGAGGGGGGTGAGGCTGGAGTGAAAGGGGGGCGCGTCAGGGGCTGGAGAGAGAAAATAGGGGGCTGGGGAGCGGTTGTGGACTAGCCAGGCGAGCAAGGAGACGGTAGAGCTACGAGTCGTGGGATTGTATCCAGAGGGCAAAGTCCCAGACAAACCTTCCTCCTCCCCCCTTACCAGCTCCAGTGCAAGCTTTGCTTTGCAGGAACAGTCTTTCCCCCGATGAACCGGCAAACAATCCCAGGACACCTTGGCTTCCCTTTTTCCCCTCTCCGCTGTCCTCTTTCTCCTTTTTTTCTCTACTGAACACGTTTGCTCCAAGCTTTCCTCGCTGCTTTCTTTTCTCTCTGCACAGCTGAAATGGTTTGCAGCTGCTAAAAGAAAAAAAAAAAAATCTCCCTGTTTCCTCTTGCTCTCTCGCTTCTCTCGGTGTCCCTCCCCCCTGCCTGCCTCTCTCCCTCTCCGGCTCGCCGTTTGTATTTGAATTCAGCTCCGTTTGTTCTGCTTCCTGCACTGGTATTAAAACACAGGAAGCGCTGATTTCCTTTACTCCAGAATAAAAAAAAAAAGAAAAAACAGAGAGAGGCAAATTGCCAGAGAGAACGAGAGATGTGCAGAGAGGGATTAACAAGACAAAAATTAGCTGAACCCTGGGATGCAGCAGACTATCCCACGCCGAGCAGCAGGGGACATTCCGCCTCCGATTTAACGAGAAGAAAAAATAAAAAATGATGTGAATTAAAAACCTTTAATATCCAATAACACAGCCAGGATGAGAGCTTCCTTCAGGCAGGCAACAGATAATAAACGGTCATTGCAACAGCAGGTAGATCTGGCAGCGCGAAAGAAGAGGAGCAGGAATCTGGCTACATTATTCCCGGATTTGTAATCCCCCGTAAAAAAAAAAAAAAAAGTCTAGAAGAAAACCCCCTTCGCCCCTCCGGAGCTCAAAAACAATGTCTGCATAGAGTGAAGTGATACAGAGTCAAAAAAAAGAGAGAGAGGGGGGGGGCTGCTAACAGCAGAGAAAGAGGCTTATCAGTAATAAGCTGGCTCTCCTTTTCCCCCCCTGCAGCTACAGTCCAGGCAGACAGGGAAGTTTAGTCCAACCAGAGTTTCCCTTTTTTTTCTCCTTCTGTCATTTACTCCCTTCTCAGAGTTACACCCATCTTTAAAGGATTTCTAGATGCTGAAAGTAAAAAAACTAAACAAAAAACAACCCAGACATGGAAACGGCGCAGAGAGACAAAAGTGAGTGATATCCGCAGGACACACTTGTGCACTCCCGTCTGCGATTTCGCCGAAACCCAATCCGGGTTGTGGAGAGGAGGCAGCGCGAAAAAAAAAACACCCACGTCAGAAGGGGGATACCCGCAGACCTGGCAACTTGCAGGGAACCTTTAAGCCTCTTTGTTTTGCTCTTCTCATCCTCCTCTCCCCTCTTCTGTTGTTAAACTCAGATTTTCTCTCTCTCCGAACTCACAGGAACAGCTTCCTGTCTCTTCCCATCCAACTGTTGCACGGAGCAACCCGTGGTCTGCATGTCAAATATGCTAAATACTCCCCTCTTTCTTTTTAACTGCCCCCCCAGCCCCCTGCCTCCGCTCAGCCACCGCCTCCCCTCCCGTCAGTTGCTCTGCAGCTGTCACTGTCGTGTCCAAGGAAAACGTCTTCATAGAAACAAAAGGGGTTTGTCACAGTTCTGCGACGCACGCCCACACAGGAACGCAGGGCTCGCAAACGATCACGTGACCCGCAGTAACCGACGCCCCCCCCCCCCACCATGCAAATAACACAAGATTTAAATCCAGATGTGGGCAAGTTCCCAGCAGCACAGACTGAGAGAAACTGATCATTTACCATGTCAGTATTTTTTTAAATTCAAATTTCTAGACTTTTCTGAATGTTATAAAGCTTTCTGAACAACCAAATTCAAAATATTTTAGCTAATCTGATTGGATTATCCTTGTTGAAATACACATATTTTTTAAAAACAACACAGTTTGAGGTCAGGAGCTAGGTCTTCTTGGCTTAGTCGGTCGAGATTGATTCTCTTAATCTCAGGGTTGTGCGTTCGGGCACCAAATGTTATGGGAAAAATATCTTTAACAAGGATGAGAACGATGTCCGTTCGGATTGGATCGTGATAATCGATTCCAACTCTTGACAATTTGAATCGATACCCAGCTCTACTCACTTATAACTTGCAAGAAATCCACCAGGACACACATTAGTTTGAAGAAAGCGCGTTCAGTGAGCAGCGGAGGGATGCCAACATAACGGCTCGACACCACTCCTGTTTCACAGCGTTACCCAGATATAAATCGGCCCATCAACATGTAAAACACACAACCAAACTGTTTGATGTTCACCACAACAGTTGTGTCTATTATCTTTCATCATGAACTGCCCAAACCCAACCCACTCTACAGGCCGCCATCTGACTCTCTTCCAAATTCACTTATCTATGTGTATTAAAAATAAGGTTTGAGTGTTAAAGACATTTAAAAGGTGTGTTTTATATAAATATGCATTTCTCTAATGAAGTACAACTGGTTCTTGGATGACAAAAGTACTCTTTGCTTCATCATCAAGCTTAAAAGGGTGTTTTTCATGTTTAAATTCTGCTATAGGGCATTTCAGTCCATTTCAGACATTAAAGTGCAAAAAACATAACTTCACTCTGATGTTCACAGGATGGATGGATGGAAAAATTAATGCATGGATAGATGGATGGATGGATGGATGAATATATGGATAGATGGATAACAAATTTAGGCGAAGTTAGAAGAAGAAAACATGTAGACAAACCTGATGGTATGACAACTTCCTGTAAGGGCAGGGTGTGTGAAGGGCTCTTTGTTGTGTTTATCAGACCACCTAATTTGTTTCTCAACTTAGTGGCATTTATTTCTGTCATTTATAAAACAGACAACGAGCTTGAAATCGGTTCCTAAAAGTACCTCTTCACTTTTTCCTTCAATGCACATCCCAAAAACAGTTGGGTCCGATTTTGCTGGTGGAGAGATGGGGGTTCTGTCAGGACACAGGATGAAACTGGACTGGACTCAAACTTTTTCCTCAGTGGGGTCCCACATCTAACATTAGCTCACAGCTCGCTGCTGTACTTTGAGTGAATCCGTCTGAGTTACCGCTGCCGAATGTGTCTGGAGGCCTGAAACCACTTAGTGACACCAAGTATTGACTTTCCTGGGTCATTTATTTGCTCTTTAGGAACACCTGTCGACGGGTAGATTATCTTTTTTTCTCTCCCACACAGGAGAGAATCCACCATCCGGCTCTTCAGACCGCTGCTAGTCATCATCACCTCCCCTCCCTCCCTCGTCTCTGTGGTTACCTGGAAAAAAAAAAAAAAACGCAGCCGACATCTCCTTCTCCCACGGGTAGTTTTATATTAACCAGCAGAGCGTTTCACCTGCTGGTGTGTCTGAAAGCTTTTATTGTTCTCAGACAGAAGGACGGATACAAAAACAGTTGAACACACACACACTCACTCAATAAAAAGCCGTTCACAACATGCCAATCATCCACACACACGCCTGGCGGTGATAACGGCAGTTTCAGACATTGCAGATTTTTGTAGCTGATTAGCTTTCTGTGCGGGTGGGCGACTGTTTGAGTCCTTCAGTTTAAACGGTAAATTACCCGCACGCACGCACGCGTTCTCGTGGGCCAATAAACACTTCACACTTGGCCTGATCCAGGTCCGTGTGTTTTCATTCAGCTGGCATTCAACGTTACAGATGTGCGATTAGCGCAGGAAGGACTTTCCACATTATAAACACTTCAGAGGTCAATTTTACTGCGGCGCTTTACACCATTGGGGTTTCAAGCCGATAAAAAGATTTTTATCTTGTTTTTTTTAACAGAGTCCCCTTTTCTTTCTTCCCCCCCCCCCCACATACAACAGTTTCACCTGTGAGGCTTTCTGCTGGGGGGGGGGGGGGGGTCGGGTCACATTTCAAGCCCCCTTTCTCCTCTTTCAGGGATCCTTCATCACCTCTACACTCCGGCTCCAAAGGTTTCTCATGCAACCCAACTGTTCTCCACCCTACAGCCTATTTTTTATTCATTAACCAGCTCTGCAAATCCACACAACGATGCATCATTCAACTCTATTCAATTTGAAAACGCTTTATCCCAAAGGGAAATTAAATGTTGTCGTAACTCATATGATTCAAGTATGTTCAAAGACTCTTTGTGGGTGGTTATGTTGTGGGGAGGAAGACCTACAGTAGCAGTCAGTATTGCAATGAATCTGACGAGGCCTCTGACTGAAGATTATTGTTGTATGACAGTCAATGTCCAGATAGAGACATTTCCTGAAGGACACCCCTAGCTGTTTAGCAAGAAACTGCTAATCCACCTGATTTGCTTTTGCCATTTACATCTCTGTTTGGCCACATGGTTAGTAAGTTGGACAGATAGACGAGAAGGTTTGAACTCTCTCCTTCTCTCTCTTTTCTTTGGTCCCGCCGTCTATCGATTAAGCCTTCTTTTCAACTCCTCTGGGATTTGAGGTTGTAATTCAGGTATTATTTGAGCTTTTGAGATGCTAATATAAGCTGTTCCCGCTTGTAAAAAAACAAAACAAAAAAATCCTTACAGCTTTACAGCATCCGAAACCAGAGGGAATACGGTCCAACCCACAAACGTATGAATAAAAGTCTACAAAGGTTAGCTACGCTAATCAACAGAAGAAGTTCTGTTTTACATCCCTAGACTCAAAACCAAACATGGAGAAGCAGCTTTCAGTTTCTATGCTCCTCTTATTTGGAACAGACTTCCTAAAGACTGCAGAGCTGCTGAAACACTGAGCTGCTTTAAATCAAAACTAAAAACTCATCTGTTTAGGGCTGCCTTTGAGTAAACGATTAATGTCATATGTATCAGATGTGTTCATGCTTTATTGTGTATCATGTGTTGTATGTCTTTCATGCTAAATTGCTGCTTTTGATTTGACAATTGTTATATTCTTTGTTTTTCTTTATCACCAAATCATGTAAAGCACATTGAATTACCCTGTTGTTCAAAGTGTGCTATAAAAATAAAATTGCCTTGCTCTAATTAAGCAGGGTAAAACATGTTTCTACAGTAGGCCTATATGGCTTTACTTTTGATGCTAAACCCCAACCTGTCTGACGGCTATTGATCTAAATCACAGATTCACACTTGCATTTAAGGTTCTGTAGGTGTAGGAACTGGGAGTTAGGGGTGTGAGGATGTTAGAGGAGTCAGCGGAGAACGTTTTCCCCTTATGGCTTTCAACATTTTCTGAATGCTAGAAAAGAAAGATTGTGCTCTGATGACGCTTATAAAAATTTTGGTGGTTGAAATCCGAAATTTGGATGGAATTTGAATATCTCAGTAGTCATCAGTAAAAAGTAGTTTTCAGCTATAGATTACAATATAGTAGAGTCTGAGGTGCTCATGCTAACAGTTGGCTAACAACCGAGCAAGCTAATGTTAATGTTAGCATGCTATCACTAACCTAATAAGCAAGTGAGCAAACTCTGAAGTTACTATGCTAAAGTTCACTAATAACTAAGCAAACTAATGCTATTATACTAACGCTCATGCTAATGCTACAGTTAGCATTTTAAGTCCTCGTCAGTGCAAATATTAGCATGCTAATGTTAAGCTAACGACTGAGCAAGCTAATGGTAATGTTAGCATGGTGACACTCAGCTAATTTACAAAACACACTACAATAAAAAACAACAATAATGAGGTTTGTAAGCTAGCAAAAAATTTAGAAAAAAGCCAAGTGATGCTAACCAGCTAAGACATGCATTGTTTCAGCGAAAAAACTACATTTCACGACACTGAAACACAACAAAACACTCGATCTAAAGCCAAGGTCATATTTTTAAATCTGAGATATCTGTGATTAAACTATGAAAGTCAGATCAGGTCTATAACTGCGAACAGAGCTGAACTTGAAACTGAAAAGGAGCAAGTATTCTCCACCCTTTAGGTAATGCTGAATTTCTGTAATGGCTTCAAAAACAAACAAAAAACCACTTCTATAAAAGTGGAATGGTTAAAAGAAAATCGTATTTGTAGGCTTCATATTGCAGCACATGCCAACTTTATTTAAATTAAGAGAAAAAATGCTTCCTTATGAATGATCTAACTGTAAAAAAAACAAAAAAAAAACATGTGATGACACATTAGTCCTTTTCATAATAAACACAGTATAGTGACAGTGAATCTTTCAAAACCAGCTAATGAGCATTGAGGTGGGATGTAGTTGAGTACCGAGAGGCTTAGACCAAAACAGGGACTGATTTCCCCTCATATTATGAAGCTACATGACAAACCGATCCAACACATCCAAATCTGTAGAGTCGGTTGGGCTCCTTTTAGAAATGTATCCGATTTTTTACCGAACTGAGAGAACAGAGAGTGAAGAGGCCGGGGTTGTGGCATGCCTTGCTAATTCACAACAGCTGACACAACCCAGAGCCTGAGAGGAGGGAGGCCAGCACGCTTCCACACACATGTATGTGTTGAATCACCCTTAAAACAGGCACATTTCACCCACACAAAGCCCAAGACCATACCAAAGCTAAGGAATCAATGTGTAGGTGTGTGTGATTCATCACGTTATTTGATCAAAGAAGTTACGTTAGCCCGATCTAATCAGCGCCGTACACATAAATACAGTCATGAACTCTGAGAAAGAAAAAAAAAAAACACAGACAGAAAGGGAAAATTCAGCCTGTAAGCACAGCTTCCACACGGATGATGGATGACTTGGATTAGCTGTGGAGTCGTTGGCGGGTCACTGGGTTCCGACCCACTAACCTCCTCCGACTCCTCAGAGTTCAAATTAAATCAAATCAAATAACCACAAATAGCAGATAAATGAACCAGATCATATTTTCAGGTCCTCTGCTTGGATAACGGGGGCAAATCATGTGGTTTTTAATGCTTCCATAACTTGGATTACATGGTTAATGCGACTTGTCCTCAACATGCCAATTTTAGAGCAACAACTGGAACTCAAACAAATAACAGCAACAAATTTTATCCTTAAGAAGAAGAATGTTTATGTGTTGAACTCAGAGCGCAGGGCTACGTTCTGCAGCAGAAGTTTAAAAAGTGACACGAAAAAAACCCAGAAAGGACTCCCAGCTATCACTAAACCCAGCTATCTGGGAACATTAATGGTTTCTCATGCACCTACAGTAGACAAAAGAAAGATGGATGAAACCAGAACTTTGTCAGCGAACGCATCCTTCAGCAGCAATAAGATCCATAACACGCTCTGCACTGAACTGAATGACTCGCCTGAAACAATGTCAAGCTGAATGTAAACATCACTGATACTAGAGAAAAACCAGCTGAAGTCCACATGGCTACCAGTAGCATCCAATCGGCCCAAACTTATCTTTTGGAATCCCCGTCGATGAGAAGGGCATTCCCCCAACACCTGCCCATTCTGCATTTAAGTACAGCTGGGAGACTAAGCTTTCAAAATATCAAAACAACTCCAAGCTGAATATAAGCGTGTTTCATTCTCAAACATGGCAAACTATTATTTAAACATTTCTAAACTACTTTATTATTTTCTACTCTGGCTGTGTCCGCTTGTACTATCCTTTTTTTTTTTATTCAATCAAATCTCCAGTCAGTTCCATACTTTCAACTTTTTTTAAGTTATAGAACATAATGAAATCAAATTAATTTCAAGAACTGAATGGAAGGAATTCAGGAAAATAAAGTTTATTTCTTTAATGCTGATCAAAGTAAAAAGAAAAAAAAAATCATCTTTGTATTTGTGTACCAAAAATGTAACAAACTGTGATTTTTGTGTACCATTTATGAATCATACAAACTGCTAAGAAAAAGAATATAAATTTAAACCGTAAAGGCAGAATTACAGGAAAAAGAAGGACTTGTTCGGGCTTCACAGCATGACCCAAAGACAAAGAAGCAAACTGCTGGCCCGGTTTGGCCCGACTTTTACTCCCATCATCCAATAGCTGCTGACACAGTCAGTGCGGTGAAGGTTAGTGAGTCACCAGCAGATTCTCCCAGGACTGAAGAAAACCTACAGTGGAGGGGGAGGGGGGGGGGGGGGTGTTTGCAGACAGTGGAGGGGTGCAGGAGTGATTTAGGACTGGGATTTTTTACAAACGTGTGAGCAAAACTCCATGCGTCCTGTACGCTGTCACCCGGGCTAACCAGCCCTTCCCGGGAATGTCCATCGGGGTGTCTGCAAGCTGTTCACATCCCACCCAGAGACCGTCAGCTGCTCTGGGACGGTTGCAACCGGGGGGGCGCTTATGTCACGCCCTAATGTGTGCGAGGGTGGGGTGACGAGACAGCTGGGATTCCGGTTGCAACCCGAAAAAGAACTGGAATTAGAAGCATCCTCTGATGAAGAGTGCACACCTCTCATCAGCCCACAGAGCAACCCTAAATACAAACACGGATTCCTCAGTAGCACATACGTGCAGACAGGACGGCCAAGTATAAACATGTACATGATAAATAGCTAAACTGCGACTGGGAAACCGACGGAGGTTTCAGTCCTCTCTCTGGTGGTAAATTTAAAAGACGCTTCAGTGTGCAGATGTTCCAGAGACACGGCTTCAGGAACGGAGTTAAAACATTTCTCATTTCTGTCTCCGTCTGGATAAACTTACAGCCTCAGTTAGCTTCAGCTCAGTTGGTTTGTTATATGGAAGTTAACGACAATCACGGCACAGGTGGCTTTTTAAAGCATGACCTGAAAATCTTTAACTTATAATCAAACATTAATTGACCTGCGTTGACCCTCTGTGTGGTGTTCAGCAGGTAGACATGGAGGTGGATATTACGTAAACTTAGTGCGGCGGGCGTACATGTCATTTCCCGAAACAAATGCATTACTGCAAAGATGGTAGACGAAACTGCAGATCTACTCGCAGATGGAAACGCTTAAGAGACATCGACGAAAAAGCTGAAAGGAAAATAATGACATTTATACGTCATCAATGTGTGCGCTCACAGTGTTCCCTGCCCCTCTCCCCACCACCCCACACTCCTCCAGCTTTCGCAGAACATTGCCTGACTGTCTGAATGCAAACACCATACCGCGAAAAGTCCGCTCTTGTTACTAGGTCTTCAGCCGTAAAATTACCAGTAAAGGGTATCTGGACAAAGTCTGGAAGATTGCTTTCAGACACAAAAGCAAAACAGACGAAGTCCGGAAAATTACAGTTTTTCATGGCCTGTTTGAAAGGGGCTAAACACTGTTTCCATCATGGGAGAAGAAGTGGAGGTGGTTGAGGAGTATAAATACCTCGGAGTTCAGCTTGACAACAAACTGGACCGGAGGCGCAACAGTGAAACCGTCTACAAGAAGGGACAGAGCAGACTGGACTTCTTGAGGAAGCTTAGGTCCTTCAAGGTTTGCAGCAAGGTGCTGCAGATCTTCTACAAGTCTGTTGTGGAGAGTGTAATCTCTTCAGCCGTCATCTGTTGGGGTAGCAGCATCAGAGCCAGGGACTTAAAAAGGCTCAACAACCTGATAAAGAAGGTTCTGGTTCTGTTCTGGGGACGACTGTGGAACATCTGGAGATGATGATGCAAAGAAGGATTCTTCATAAAATCAAAGAAATGATGGACAACCCTGAGCATCCTCTTCATGAGACAGTCATACAACAACAGAGCGTCTTCCGTCGGAGGCTTCTTCAGTTTTGCTGCAACACAGACCGCTACAGGAAATCCTTCCTGCCCACAGCCATCATCATCTACAACAACTCCTTAAAGAATTAATTATATGAGCTACAACACTTAATTTCCCTCTGGGATCAATAAAGTATTTTTGAATTGAATTTAATTGAATCCTGTCTTCATGCAGATAATGAGGTTCAGTCGGCGCTTTTAAGCAATGATCTTGAGACAAAATCCGGTCAATCTATTTTTACTCGTGAAATGTTAAAATGATAACATATTCAATATTTATTTATTTGGAATAATATACAATTCCAAACAAGCTGAACAGAGAACTAAATGTAAACAATTTAATTAAAGGATTGCACTTAAAATACGAATAGTCTCACAACCTCCTCCTGCTCTGCATGGAACTGAAATGATCACCCGTTTGTGGGTAATCAAATAGTGGGATTGCTGCAGAGGTCAACGTCATGATGTTTTGGATTTTTTTTCCCTCGGACAGATGACTTCTCATGGGATGTTGTCGACTGGAATCAAGCGCCACTTCAGCAAAATTTGTTAAATCCGATAGACTGTCTGAACGAGTAGTTTCCTGACCCGCAAGCTATCGCTTCAGCGGGAGGAAATCCCCCCCAGCACGCACCGGTGGTTGGTACGACACCGGGCTGTTAGGAGCGACGCGCTCCAAATCCTCAGTAACTCTTCAACGCGATGCATCAAGTACGGTGTCCAGGTCTGAGAAGATGCTCTGATGCTTTCATAGGAATCTTTTCTTTGATTGATTTAGTTACCTGTACTCTGTGCGTAAAGATGAAAATATCTGCGCATTTTGCACAGAGGGGTCAGACGTGTGAACTTTATTTTGTCAAGATGACCGACGACCTTCAGTAGACAACCAAAAAAAAAACAATAAACGGTCAAATACGGAAAAAATTTGCGACCCCTGAAAACTGCTTCCAGGTAAGGGGTGAGTCTCCAGCGAAGGAGCTTCAGTACCTTGGAGTCTTTACATAATGTCAGGATGTAGCAAAAGTTGGATGGGACTCATCTGCAAAGATGAGGGCCGTGCACTTTGACCCCACAATGCAGAGACCTTCTAGATGGCTCCGGAGGAGCTCTCCTGCACTGTTTGCTTCTTGGCATTTGGAGCAACAAGCTGGGATTAGGGAACCAAAGTGGCGTGGCTTGCAGCTTGCAGCATTAGCCATCATTCTCCTTCAGGGCTGAGCTCTGTTTCTCCATCCTCAAATGCATTCAGTTCTCTAAATACGAAAGAACCAAACTCGACGTGCATCATGCAAAGAGGGATGATCAGAAGTGGTTTAAAGTGGGGATGTGTATTGGCAAGAATCTGTCGATACATGTATCACGATACGGGGGAGATGATGAGATATATTGCAATATTTTTTTTAAGATGGAATTATTATTCTAAACCCTCCAACCTGCTTCATACTTTAACACATCCAGATTTATTACTAGATCTAGTTGATCCACTGGAAAGAAGAAGTTTGAAAACAGCCACAAAACTACCAGTTATACTTTTAATTTTACTACAAAACTCACTGTCATCATTAATGGTTCTATTCAAATTCAAAAAAAAAAAATCGATACATTGGTTTTGAATATTGATACGATGTTGCGACATAAAATATCGCGATATATCGACTTATCGATATTTTCTTACATCCATCGTTTAAAGGCTTGTTATCCGATGTAAATCTTGCAGGAGACCAGGGTACTGGTTTCTGAGATCTATGCTGGTAAAGGTAGGTGTGTGCCGATTCACCACGTACCGCCGAGGGGATATAACTGCGGCTAGGTTTCCCCATGCTCCTATTTGCTAAAACAAAACTTTAACTTATACATATCCCAATCGACTGTCCTGACTTCTGCGGGATTCCGACCTGCGGGTTTGACGTCAGGATGTAACAGAAGCAGAACCTAATAAGACGCTGCTTGTAAAAATGTGTTGTTTTTTTTCTTCTCTCCTCTCCAACTCAACTGGTAAAAAGCTGAATGATGGATGTGCAACACGAAGGAAGGAAAATAAAAAAGATAAGCCGTCCTGTCTACCTCATCAGTGTGAGATCACTGTTTATAAAGTTTGAAGTGGAAAGCTACACCACCACCACCACCCTAACCCCGATGACCCCTCATCCACCCGTACCCACCCACGCCCCTCGTCTTTTTAAGCATAGGCATGACATCATCCCCCTGGATTTGAGACGAGGTCTGATGGGGGGGGGGGATAAGGAGAGGGGAGGCCTGGTCTGCTTTGGAGCCAGACAGACATGTTTAGGTTTGAAATGAGCCGAGTTGGATCGGTTACAGAGGAGCGGGAGGGAGGCCGGGACAAAGAGAGCACAGGACCAAACCTTTTTATCTCCATTTTAGCAGACTCAATCCATTTTTGCTCCAGCTTTTGATGATGAAAAAGACAAAACATGAAGAATCAGTGCAATCAACTTCCAGTCATTTTAAATCCAATTTTTATTCCTTGCTGCCTTGTAATCTTGTTCTTATCCTTCTATGTTCAACACTTTTTGCTTTTTCTCTCATTCTCTCACACCTCGGCTGCTTTCTGCCTCCTCCTCGGCCTCCTATAAATACACCCCCCCCCCCCCCCCCCTCAGCCCCCAGATGCAGTGACAGACCATTTCTCTCCATGCTCTACAAACCCTGCAGACAGTAGCTGCAACACGTTCTGCACCGGGTTGGTTTCAAACAGCCTGTCTGCTGCACGGCTCAGAGCATAAATCAAGAAAAATGCCATAAAAAAAAACAAAAAACAACAGGGTCAAGACCCGATTCTCCTTTCTCGTTAAAAGATTCAGGTTTTTTTAAATTATAAATCAATTAAGCGATTAAAACCGAGCAGAGAACTCGGATAAAAACTGGAAAAGGTTAATGATTTGTCCTGAGTTTTAGCTGAATAAAATGCCCTGATCCGTTTCTCGTTTCTTTATATTTCTGGGTTTTAGTGCCGTACCCGACCGTGACAGCAAGTTATTTTTAACATCTGAGAGACGCATGGTCCTACAGGTGATCATCTACCATATGACAAGTCTTCAGCTGTTCGGGAATCTCTTTGTTTCAGCTAAAATTATTTTCATCTCTGCTAAACCGTAAACTTTGGGACTTTTCTTTAATTAGGCAACGCGTCACCACAAACATTCAGATTAAAATGCACAACAAAACCTATTTGCGTGTATTTAAAACTGCTCCTAAAACAACAAAACCCAATCAGTAAGTGGATGCCATTTGATTTGGATAAAAAGAAAAACAAATTAAACCAGTAGTTTTTAAGTAAGCCTGCTTATTGAACAGATATTCATCACTTTGGTAGTTCTGCTCTTTATAGATCAACTCAAGTATAACAGACTGATATGATACTAGCTGGTTTTTTAGTAGAGCTATCTGCTCTGGTAGAGTCAGCTGCTTAAGCTTTCCAAGTGTAGCTTCAGTTTCCACACCATGACGTTTTAGTGATCAGAAATATTTCCAAACACCCAATTGTGTCTCTTTTGTAAGCAAAAGAAAAGTGTTGTAGCCTTCGTTCAGCCAGCTGACAGGCAGTGTGCAGCAGCAGGTGAGGGAGGGGCTGAACAGCAAATCCATAGACTAACAGGATGACCTCTAATGCCATGTTTGATCTGATTAAAAATCAGAAAGATAAGGCATCCTTTATCATTTCCTCTCATAGGGTAAATATTTAATACTATTAAATGGAACAGAACTTGGATCTGTTATAGACCTTAGAAAGGAAAAGAAAACAGGAAATCTGTACCGGCCCGTAAAAACCCAATCGGTGCACCTCTATAGTATTGGGCAATATAAAAGGTATAAGGTAGAAATTATATAAATTTAGCCAAAGGTAGAGGTTTTGACTATACCGACCTAGAGCGGTTTGTTGTTTTCCATTTAACAGAAACAGAAACCTGTTGAACTTGAAGCATTTTTAATTCAAATATGTGCAGGCTTTCTTAAACAACAAATAACCGGGAAAGCTGACAATTTTTAATATTGTGTTTTTAATAAAATTTAGCTTTTAATTTATTTAAAATATCTTAATTTTTTACTTTTTTGGGGAAAAGATTTTAATATTTTTTTTATGCATTTTGCACAATGAATCATCTTTAAATGGCATTAAAAACTTTTTTGAAGTTGTTCAGCTGCAATGTATCTGGAAAACGAGAGAATGTTCATAAACATGTCATTTTGACATATATAAAGAAAATAATATATCGGAATAGATATCGTTATCGCACACGCTTTAGATTATATCGAAATATAGATTTGAGGCCATATCGCCAAGCCCTACACCTCTAATTAAAATAATCTAGTGTTATAGGAACAGGACAGTCATGTTGAAGGATGTGTGCCCACCTTAACTCATTTTGGAAATGCTGGAAAAATACTCTTTTAAAACAAAATTCATTCGGTTCTTTGTAAAGTCCTGGGATATATACATTTCCACAAACATGTGAAATTATGTTTTTAGGCTATTTACAAGAAATATTTAAAGTAGACCAATATTTAACCAAAATCCTTATTACCGCAGCTAAAAAAAAAGATATGATTAGAAAATGGTTTAAAACTGATAGACATAAGAAGAATGGAGGAAAATGATAGAAGAACTAACCTATAAAAATCAGACTTAAGACCAATTTTTTTTTTTTTACTGGGTGAAATGGTGGAGATTTCAACATGTATAATAGAAAAGAGAATGAAGAAAGAATGTCTGTACACCTGCAGACATTGTTCTATGTTAATGTGTACTTTGTTTTTCTATTTTATTTTTTCTTATCTTTATGTGTAAAAAAACAACAGAAATGAAAAGTAACACAATAAAAATTAATCTATTCTGCTTAGCAGCATCGTGTATATAAGTGACTCAAAGCACAGATCTGTGAATTTTATCCATCCATCACAACCTGCACAGGAAAATCTGCTCCCCGGCATCCTAATTTAAGCATAAAACGCATTAATCTACTTTTTGCGCCGTCTGATCTGGGCGTCTTTTTCAAACACGGCCTATTCATCTTTTCAGAGTTTTCTTTGAATCGGTCCCCTCCGCTGTTGTCTTTCAACGGCTCTTTATCTCCTCGATCCGTTTGTTCTCTGCTGCCCGGCTTTTTCCCTTTAAACCTCAGAAAGGTGGAGAGGAACAGAGGGAAGCGACCCGTAAAAGATGGGCAGGAAAACTGGTTGGTAACAGAGGCAGACAATCACTCTGTTTTCCTTCTTTAATTGCATTTAAAAAGGACCACCGTTCTTACAGTTTTTGCTTTCTTACCCTGATGTCTCACACACTTGTGGATAAGTAGACAGGATATGATGTCATGGTGAGGAAAGTGTGCTTTTTTAAATGATTGCAGTCGAACTGAAAGAGGTGCCCTGACACGGCGGCTGGAGGAGCACATTCAGAAAAAATGAAGGTGATTGCAGAGAAGCAGCCTGAAGCCAGCTCATTACTTAATGCCGTCCATGCTAAATTGCAGCAAAGACGAGAGACAAATCCCATAATGATCCCCCGCCGCTGAGCAGAATGATCAGAGTAAAAGGCTGTGAATGCCTTTAAATCGTACTTCTTTAATCCTATAAACAAATTCTGTTGTTTTCACAGATTTTTTTGTTTCTTTTAAATAACGATTTATTATTTTTAGGGTTGTTGTTTCTGCAGAAAATAACTTAAAATTATCGGCGTAAAATTTGCGAATATTTTCCAATACGTTCTAAAGAAAAAGCAGCTTGGGAAGCCGGAAGAGGCACAACGGTACTTGACACGTTATTGCTTTTTGTTTGCATTCAGCTAATCCAGGAGCATCATCTTCCAAGAATGGAAGCATAGACAAGTTATGTTAGCTTCTGTGGTAGTGCTGAACAAGTTTCCACTGTGCGAATTAAGGTATATTTGGTGCTTAAACTACTAAAATAGGCAGTTCTACACGTTTTTAGAGGTCTCAAGCATTTGCAGATTTAAGCTATTTACTCCCTACGAGTTAGCATACATGCACACTACCCAGATACACATGTATACACCTAATAGAAATATTAAGAATGAAGGTAAAAAAAAAAGTACAAATTGAGAAATTTCTTTAAGTGCAAAAGTTAGAAGTTAAAATTTCAGAGTAAAACCTTTGAAAGGCTATTCATTTAGTTTAATATTCTGTCAGTTACTTTTATTTTACTTTTAAATTGATTTAATTTACTTTTCGTTTTTTTGTTTAATGAAAGCTTTTAACTTTTAAAGAAGTTGTTTAAAACAAAACTCAGATGGATGAATAACTGACCAAACTCTAAAAGTTTTCCTGCCGCTGATGAAGATCAAGCCGGAGGGTCTTCTGGGTTCTGGCATTAACTCGGTGCGGAGTGCTTTAAACTATGAAAAGCGCTTCAAACAAAACGTTACAAACCGGAGAGCTTCCTTAGAACTGATACAATTGTTCAACAAGTAACAAAAGGCGGTGCTCTTTGGTGAAGGGCAATCATAAATCAAAAATGGGAAAAAATCCATGGCACTCTTCTTTATAAAAAATATTATTTACATGGCGGTTTTACATGAAAAAGTTAAAAATACACTTCCAACGCGTTTTGGCGTCCTTCTTGTAAATAAAGGGATTTTAATATTTTTCATAAAGACGAGTGCCTTGGATTTTTTCCCATTTTTGATGTATGAAAAGCGCTTGCCTCCTCTTTGTAACTACGTGTAACTGATTTTGCAACTTCATATTTTTTGTAGTAATTATGAAGGTTCTGAAAATGTTTTTTTTTTTTTTTCTGCACAAGCAGTATCTCAAGTGAGAATCTTTCTCGATCTTAAACATTTACAAACAATATCTAGTGCATGGGCTGCACAGTTGGGACTGTCGCTTTGAACCAAAAAGGTCCTGGGTTTGAATCCCAGCCCCGAGTTTGCATGTTCTTCAGATGAAACTAGGGGTGCACCGATCCGATATTAGGATCGGATATCGGCCGCGATACTGACAAAATAGCTGGATCGGGGATCGGAAAAATGAAGCTATCCACTGACCGATCCAGGTTTTTGTTTTTGTTTCGTCGCAGCAGAACATATTTCATTCGTCAGCTTCACGTGTGTCGCATGCTAGAAGCAACATGGAGCGAGGCAGAGGGTCGGCTGTGCGGAGATATTTCACGCTCGCCACTCCAACTAGTTCATCGGCTGTTTGCGATGTCTGCAAAGTAAAGGTTTCGAGGGGAGGTGGTATTACTGCAAAGTACAACACTACCACTTTAATCAAGCACATCCAAAAACACCATGCTAAGGAGCGTGCTGAATTCCTGCACCTCAGCAAAACAAAAGGAGCGGGGACAAAAAGGAAAAAATGAGTGTTAGTTATGTTTAGATAGTAAAGTCTGGTACCTTTAGTCTCTTCAAGTAGGGATGATGTTGTCCACACAGAAGTTTATATAGTCAGTCACACACTCAGTCATGGCATTGATGTCCTCTCCATGTGCTTGGCAAAGAGTCATCCAGTCTGTGGTTGGAAAACAACCCTGCAGGGCTTCTTCAGCTTCCTGTGACCATTTTCTCACAGTTTGTTTTGTCACAGGTTGCCTATAAACAAGTGGGTTATATTCTGAACAGAGAATAACAAGATTGTGATCTGATTGTCCCAGAGGAGGTCTTGGTTTGGACATGTATGCATCCTTTATATTTGCATAAAACAAATCCAAGGTCCTGTTTTCTCTTGTAGAGCAGCTGATAAACTATTGAAATGTTGGAAGTGTAGTAGAGAGCGAGGAATGATTAAAATCACCAGATATTGCCACAAATGCATTGGGATGCTGTGTCTGTAGCTTAGCAACAACGGAACTGATGACATCACATGCAGTGTCGGCAACGGCTGAAGGTGGAATGTAAGCAACTGCCAAAATTACACTGGTGAACTCTCTTGGTAAAGAATATGGACGAAAACTCACTGCCAACAGTTCAACATCTGGGCTGCAAAGACGACACTTCACAGTAACATGTCCTGTATGACACCATCTGTTGTTGACAAGCACTGCTACTCCAGCTCCTTTTCTTTTCCTGCTTGTCTTCAGATCTCTGTCTGCTCGTACAGTCAGGAAGCCTGGCAGAGAGACGTTGGAGTCGGGATATGATCCAGCAGCCACGTCTCAGTAAGGTTTGCAGCAAGATGCTGCAGATCTTCTACAAGTCTGTTGTGGAGAGTGTAATCTCTTCAGCCGTCATCTGTTGGGGTAGCAGCATCAGAGCCAGGGATTTAAAAAGGCTAAACAACCTGATAAAGAAGGCTGGTTCTGTTCTTGGGACAACTGTGGAACATCTGGAGATGATGATGCAAAGAAGGATTCTTCATAAAATCAAAAAAATGATGGACAACCCTGAGCATCCTCTTCATGAGACAGTCATACAACAACAGAGCGTCTTCAGTTTCGCTGCAATACAGACCGCTACAGGAAATCCTTCCTGCCCACAGCCATCATCATCTACAACAACTCCTTAAAGAATTAATTATATGAGCTACAACAACACTTAATTTCCCTCTGGGAGTAATAAAGTATTTTTGAATTGAAATGAAGTAAGGTATAAGGTGGAGGGTATACAGTTTATTAATAACTGAACAATAGTATCGGATCGGTATCGGGTATCGGACAGATACACAAAGCCCAGATATCGGTATAGGGACTGAAAAAGTGGGATCGGTGCACCCCTAGATAAAACATGTCCTGTCATATCTTTATACTATTTCTTTTTCTTACCATATGTGAGTTTTTAATAAAGGTAATGAATATTAGCACATTTTAACCCTGGAGATGAATTATTATCAAGAGGTTTTAAGCTTTGCTTCCCTTCTGCAAAACCTTTACAGACAAACAGAAGGAGTAATGCAGTTTAATGGGTTTAAATTTCCTATGCAACACCTAAAACACAGCAAGGTTTCGCAATGATTGCTGTGTCATAATCTCTCAGTGAAATGGTAAAATGCCTGAGATAAAAGCAGCGACCACAATAAAAGCTCCACAACTGCCGCCGCAGATTTTACCAGCCAGGCCTGTCGTGGCCACAAGAAAAGGAAGCAAACAGAGAGACTGGTATCAAATTCAGTCTTTGGTCTGCAGCATAATTACAAGATCAAAACGGTAGAAGAGTGAACATCATGGAGAGCAGAGAACTCGCAGTCAACTTTTGAAACCTTTTCCAAAAATGCAAAAACAAATCTTGAACTTTTCCCGTTGGATTGGGCTGTGAGAAAATTAGACTTTAAGTTTTTTATGCTCTTTTAAATCTATTATTTGCAAATTCAAAACCCAAATTACGACAGATCTACATGAACAGAAGGAAGAGGATCTTATGAAACATCCTCCATCAAAGCAAAATTAAAAAGCTAAAGAGCTGCTTTATTAAAATGATAATTTACAGCTTGGACCAAACTTTGAAAGCATAGCAGTGAAACTCATTTTATTGATTTACATCAGAAAAGGGAGCAGAATGAAAACGCACGCTGGAAGATTTCCTGACAAACATGGGACGCTACATCAAAAGGGAGAAGAGGCAGCGTGATTCAACCATCTCCAGAGCAGCGCGACTCGAACAAACAGACAAACACAATCCCTTTAAATTAGGATCTCTGGAGGCATGAGCAAGAGCTCCACAAATATTCAATGATGCTATTCACTAAGTAACAAAAGCAGCACTGTGAGGCGAGGGTAGTGTTACCGCCCAAGATTTATTCTGTTCATCTGTGCAAAAATGATTTCATGCTAAAAGCTCAGAATAAAACACTGAAGAGATGCTAATCTGAACGATAAAACTCTTAGCTGTGAGAAAACAGTGACGCTTTGAGGGAAGAGCTTCGATTTCAACTCAACTAGATTTGAGTCGCAGGTTGATTTTAAACTGAAATTCTTCTGGTGCAGAAGCTAAAATGAGTCGCATTCAAACTGAATTCCACTGATTAAATCTGAAGAGCTAAAACGTTTAGAGAAGAAATGCACCAATCAGGCTTTTCCTGCCAGAAACAGTTTTAGGGCTTATTTTTTGATTTGGACCAATTTCGTGTTATTTTTCTCGGGACTCTGACACATAAAAGCAGCATCAGAGCCAGTGAATTATAAAAGCTAAACAAGCTGATAAAGAAGGCGGTTTCTAATTTAATTTCTCTCTGGGATTAAGCATTTTTGAGTATCAAACTTATTTATGAATCAAACTAAGAACCTGCAGTTGGAAGATGCATTTACAAACTAAAAAAATGCTGGGAGTTGTTAGTTTTGGACCCATCACCAATCAGAGCCCATCATGGGAATATCATTTAGTTCTGATCTCCAGCCGGAATGATCGGTGCATCTCTTGGTTGAACTCTAAACGACTTCTAATAATCACAGCTAAAGTCACAATTTTCCAGATTTTACACTGTAGTTTTTCCCTTTGGAAAATCTTCTGGCTCTGATTTTCATTCTCTTAGCATTCATGAAAGCTCTCAAGTTTAATCTCCAAACGGAAAGACTTGAATCTTAATTTTAGAGACTGATCATCACAAATCTTCTGTTTCACCCTTCAGTAGTTTATTCACCGCTCACCAGAGGTGGGTAGAGTACTCAAAAATATTTACTCAAGAGTAAAAAGTAGCCGTCCCAAAAATTTACTCGAGTAAGAGAAAAAAAGTATTCGGTAAACAGGCTACTTGAGCACTGAGCAACATCTGATCTAATATTTTTAAAATCATGTCAGACAAAAATATAATGTTATGGGCAAATTCTGGTGTTTTAAAGACTAAAATGAAAAAAAAAAAAAAAAATACATAACACATTTTAAGCAGAAGAAAGACTTTTCTAAGTCAATTTTTACAATATAATACCAATACTTACAGCAGGTATTGAATAAATATATCTGAGCACAAAGTAAAAAGTACTTCCAGTGACTGTTTATGGTGTTTACTATAGATTCACTTGACCTCAAAATGCAACAACAAGCTCAACAGACAGTAAATGACATTAGAAAACCAAAGCTTGTGTAGAAACAGGTGTGTCTGGTGCATATTTGTAGGGCTGGGTATTGTTAGGAATTTCACAATTCAATTCGATTCGATTTCGATTCTTGAGGCTTCGATTCAATACGATATTGAGTTATTAGCTTCAATATCGATTCAATAATAAGTAAATACACAAGTAATTAAGTACCTGAGTATATTTTTAAATAAATGAGCCAAACGTCGGCTTTTAACGTTGGTGGTGCGGGCTTGAACGGAGTGCAGCTGCTGTCCGCCATCTTGCTGTTTTGGTAATGCGCGTCTTGTACAACGCTGAACGCTCTCACTAGAGTGTTGCCCACAGCGCCGCCACTGGCCGGTGGGCTGAATCGATTCATAGGATTTGATGAATCGATATTGAATTGAGAAACAAATAATTGCAATGCATTGCTGAATCGATATTTTTACCCAGCCCTACATTTTTGGTAAAAATATGTTTGCTCTTCATTCGGCGAATTTACTCACAGTGGGTAGAGTTATCCAGACGTTTTACTGAGGTAGGAGTAACGATACTTCATAATAAGTTTACTCTAGTAAAAGTAAAAAGTACGGCACAGCAAAAATACTCTTAAAAGTACATCTAGTACATAGTTACTACCCACCTCTGCCGCTCACATTCATGTCAAACCCAGAGAGTCCTACCTTGAACTCCTGCAGCTGCTGCTTGATCATCTCCACCTCCGCACCGACCACTCCCTGCGAGTTCAGCCCCTCTTCGGCTTTTCCCAGCATGCCTCGCAGCTCCGCCACCAGCCGGTAGAAGTCCTGGACTCTCTCGGCGGCGTCCTCGATCTGGACCAGCCTGGCCTGGCCGCGCTCGCTCAGCTGGAGAAAAACAACGAAGCGACAATAAACGGGGACATCACACCACAAAGTTGCTGCGGCTAGCGTCTCGCCATCACCATCGTCCCTCTTCCTCACCTTCCCAGCCTGGCGACTCAGCGCCTCTGTCTCCCTCCTGAGAGCCAGCAGATCGGGCGAGGAGCCCTCTCTCCTCAGCATGGAGGTGCAATCCGTGCCGTGTCCGTCCAGCTCTGTCCTGAGGTCGGACAGACGGGACAGGAAACTTTTCACGGCGTCGGCCTGCGACGCCAGGGAGTCCGCGTCACGTCCGACGGGACTCAGGGAGTCCAGTTCGTCGTCTAGGTCAGCGAGGCGAGAGAAGACGTCGCGGACGTGAGCCTGGACCTCGCCGACACCCTGCAGGCGCGACTCCAGGGAGGAGCAGCAGTGCTCGATCTGACGGAGGGGGAGGAGGGTTCGGTCAGGTTAGCTTGTGTTCGTACAAAGATCGGCAACTTGAGACAGAAAATATAATCTCTGACGACTCGTTTCTGAAACAGAAAACTTGATTTTCTGTTTGTCAGGCTATCCAACACCATCCAAAATCATGCATGAATAAAGTCTCAGTTGGAAAAATAATGAAGCAGTATATAAAAAAAAGGTATGCACTTTTGTTTATTTTAGTCAAAACCGAACAGCTTTCTGCAACGACTGCAACCAGTATTACTACTACCTAGAACCAGAACCAAACATGGAGAAGCAGCTTTCAGTTTCTATGCTCCTCTAACTTGGAACAAACTTCCAGAAAACTGCAAAGCTGCTGAAACACAGAGTTCTTTTAAATCACAACTAAAAACGTATCTGTTTAGAGTGTAATGCTTTCATGTATCGTGTTTTGTGTATTCTTCTTGTTTTACTGCTGTTTTTACATTATATACTTTGTAATGCTTGATGTATGTGTGTCCTTCATGCTTTATTGCTGTTTTTACTTAATATGCTGTGTCTGTGTTTTACTGCTATTTTTATTTTACCACTTAATCATGTAATGCACCTTGAATTACCTTGGTGTTGAAAGTGAGCTATACAAATAAAATTGTCTTGCCCTTACTACCGCCTGAAAATCTACCATTCATTCACTTTGCTTGCTACGTCGCTTTGGAGCGGAGTTGATCTAGGATCGATGCAAACTGGACCGGAGGCATGGAAAACACAGGAAAACATGGAAAAGTTGACGGTCGCCATAGTGATTCCCGCTTTTCCTGGGTAGCACGGGGGAGATATGAGCCCACAGCCTGAACTCTTTATCAGAACGAAAAAAATGTAGGCTGAAACAAACGGCAACTGTGAGAAATCTGGAAATATAAGCAAACAAAATCTTTAAAACACAACTTAGAGAAGGTTTTGATTTGAACACGTTTACATTATGTCTCTACAGAGCTTTACGTAAAAATGTACGACAGGTTAAAGAGGCCCTTTCGGTTTCAGTTTTGAAACCGAAAGTTGCACACCAACTGAAATATTTCAGGTCTTTTATTGTTTTAAAACTGATGATTTTGGCATACAGCTCATGAAAACCCAAAATTCCTATCTCAAAAAATTAGCATATCATGAAAAGGTTCTCTAAACGAGCTATTAACCTAATCATCTGAATCAACTAATTAACTCTAAACACCTGCAAAAGATTCCTGAGGCTTTTAAAAACTCCCAGCCTGGTTCATTACTCAAAACCGCAATCATGGGTAAGACTGCCGACCTGACTGCTGCCCAGAAGGCCATCATTGACACCCTCAAGCAAGAGGGTAAGACACAGAAAGACATTTCTGAACGAATAGGCTGTTCCCAGAGTGCTGTATCAAGGCACCTCAGTGGGAAGTCTGTGGGAAGGAAAAAGTGTGGCAGAAAACGCTGCACAATGAGAAGAGGTGACCGGACCCTGAGGAAGATTGTGGAGAAGGACCGATTCCAGACCTTGGGGGACCTGCGGAAGCAGTGGACTGAGTCTGGAGTAGAAACATCCAGAGCCACCGTGCACAGGCGTGTGCAGGAAATGGACTACAGGTGCCGCATTCCCCAGGTCAAGCCACTTTTGAACCAGAAACAGCGGCAGAAGCGCCTGACCTGGGCTACAGAGAAGCAGCACTGGACTGTTGCTCAGTGGTCCAAAGTGCTTTTTTCGGATGAAAGCAAATTTTGCATGTCATTCGGAAATCAAGGTGCCAGAGTCTGGAGGAAGACTGGGGAGAAGGAAATGCCAAAATGCCTGAAGTCCAGTTTCAAGTACCCACAGTCAGTGATGGTCTGGGGCGCCATGTCAGCTGCTGGTGTTGGTCCACTGTGTTTTATCAAGGGCAGGGTCAATGCAGCTAGCTATCAGGAGATTTTGGAGCACTTCATGCTTCCATCTGCTGAAAAGCTTTATGGAGATGAAGACGACCTGGCACCTGCTCACAGTGCCAGAACCACTGGTAAATGGTTTACTGACCATGGTATTACTGTGCTCCATTGGGAGTGGGATATTGTGAAGAGGAAGTTGAGAGATGCAAGACCCAACACTCTGGATGAGTCATTTCTGCAAAATGATTCCCGACCAAGTATTGAGTGCATAACTGAACATAATTATTTGAAGGTTTACTTTTTTTGTATTAAAAACACTTTTCTTTTATTGGTCGGATGAAATATGCTAATTTTTTGAGATAGGAATTTTGGGTTTTCATGAGCTGTTTGGCAAAATCATCAGTTTTAAAACAATAAAAGACCTGAAATATTTCAGCTGGCGTGCAATGAATCTAACATATATGAAAGTTTAATTTTTATCATTACATTATGGAAAAGAATGAACTTTATCACAATATCCTAATTTTTTTAGAAGGACCTGTATAACTTGTAGGCAAAAAGATAAAGCTGGAGGCATTATACCTCTTTAAATCAAAAAATGTCTTGATATTTCACAGGGTCAAATGTAGAGAGAGTGATTTGTTCACTCTCCAAGCTAAAAAATTTACTTCAAACAGCGATTATATAAAAACCCTAATACCGTTCATTCCACCACTTCAGTCAGATCAAGTCAAACCTTCGGTGACCTGTTTAAATTATGAACAGGTGAAGTTTCTACTGTGAAGTACGGCTGAAATATAAAGCTTCTAAAAAGCCCTCAGTTTCCTCAATCTTATTGAAGTGTTTGGGGAAATTTTTGCTTTTTTATTTTCTTGCTAATTTGGAAAATCTACAAAAAAAAAAGGGGTGCTACAATTTATAATAATTAATACACTTTATTTGAGGGCACCTTTCTAAAACCCAAGGCCGCCTCACAGAGAAAACAGAGACCAACTATAATATATAGACGCTCAGCAAAACAATTAACCACTTCAGTTTTATTACTATTTAGTTTGAGAAAAATTAGAGGAGAACCACGATCTAATCTCCTCGAGATAATCTGAAAGAGAGGTAAGAAATGTAGAGCTGGATGTCATCTGCATCACAACGGACATTGACATTAAATTTGTGGAACATTTGGTCAAGATGGAGGGTGTAAATAATGAATAGAACGGTGCTCCCATTACTGAGCTCTGGGGTACACCTGTATAAACGGGAAACAAAGCATTTAGCATACAATTATTTTTCATTTTTTGTGCAGGTTCCGTTTTTTTACTTTTTGTCGGAAGAGTTGCAAAGAAAACAGAAGGAGAGACGCGACAAATACATATTGTGCTTTAACGTTTCCCAGTGCAGGTGTGCAAGTATCAGAGATGCTTCTCTCAGGGTGATGACAGCACTGGAGCAAAAAAAACAAAAACATCTTTAAAAGATTGGTGCAGCTCAGACCTTACAATTCCGGTTTACATTTCCAGCGACGATGAAGTGCTGAACGTCCACAATGACCATATATGACCGCTGGAAGAGGAGCAACGCCCCCCCCAATCATCTTCACAATTCAGGCCTGGATATAAACAGCTTCCTTCGCTCCAGTGAATAAACTGCTGCTGCTGTGGTTGCTTTCATCAGTCTACACCACTGATTTCAACAGCCTGTCCCCACATTAGGCAATGAGTTCTGCTTTAATATGCGAGTCGGATAGGATCGGACTCTTGGTCCTGAGGAAAAAAAGCTGTGACATCACAGCGAGTATATGAAATATTTGGAGGCAAAGTCTTACACCCCGAATGACCACAATAATGTTGAATATGTTTAGATTAAAACCCAAATACTGGTTTTTAAACACAAACGGCTCCAGATTTATAGCTGAACGAAGAGCGACGAGGAGCTATGATCCAATTCCAACGCTTACCAGAGATTATTATGACTGAACCTCCTCACCTTATCAGTGACCTCGTCATATTCCTTCTCAGTCTCCTCGGCCTGCTCCTGGAGCCTCCGAGTTCCCTCAGTGCTGCCCCCCAGTGTCTGGGGGGCGTCCTGAACCAGCCCCTGGGCCAGATCTTTGAGATAGACCACCTGGGGCTGCAGGGACCTCAGACTCTCCTGCTGACTCCTCAGTCTCTCCAGGCTTTTAGCGCTGCACGCCTGGACGGAACGTTTTTTTTAAATGTAATACAGTCACAGAAGGATGATTTGCGTTTATGGTCATTGCCTTCTAGTACCTGAGGTCCGAGAGCCTCCTGGACTTCGATCTGATGCTTGGCGGCCTCGAGTCTCCTCTCCACAGCCTGTCTGCCCTCCTCGAACTCCTTCAGGCGGCCGGAGAGCTCCTCCAGCTGGGAGGTCCGGTTCAAGAGGCCCTCGCTCAGCCTGTCCACCCGCCGGTTCAGCTGCGCCTTCTCATCTCGTAGCTTTGAGTATGAAAACGTGCGTTTGTACACCGTTGCTTTTCTTCATAAAGCTTCCAGGTTTGGTCTCTCGGGCGCTTACCTCTTCCTCCCCGACGCAGCACTGCTCCAGCAGCTGATCGGCCGCAGCGTTAAAAGCCTCCAGCAGGGGCTGACGTCTCTCCAGGTCCAGGGCCAGAGCTCGGGCCTTCTGCAGAGCCTCCTCCAGGACGGACGGATCCAGCGACGGCTGGATCTCCCCGTCTTTCCGCTCGCACTCGGCCAGCCACGGCGTGAGCTCGGCCTTGTGCTGCTGGTACGTTTCTGCTTTGCCCAGCGAGTCCTTCAGCCTGGCCTCCCGCTCTGCGATCCGGCGGTTCGAGCCCTCCCAGTCGCGTCTCAGCGAGGCCAGGCGGGACTGCAGGGCGGACCGCTCGTCCGCGGGCAGCGTGGCGAGCAGCGACACGCCCTCGGCCTGGATCAGCTCGTAGGAGCCCCGCTGGCTGGCGATCCCGCGCTGCAGCTCCTCGGTCTGAGCCAGCAGGGAGCGGATGGCCTCGGGCCGGCAGGGCAGGGAGTCCGAGGGGGATTCTCTGGGATCTGACTGCGTGTCCAGCCAAGAGCGCAGCTCCTTAAACATCTGCTGGAACTGCTGCGTGGAGGACAGAGCGGCCTGGAGCTGAGTGAGGCCGTCAGCTGAGAGGAAGGACAGCGGATTAACGTCGAATCATTTCAGACAAGCAATTTGCTCTCTTTGCTCCACTACACTGCAAAAAACGATTTTCAAGAAAGTAAAAATCCCTTGTTTGTGGATATTTTTTCGTATTTTTTAAATGTATTGTCTTATTTCAAGAAAGGTTTTCAAGAACATATTCACTTGTTACATTGGCAGATATTTTTTTTGCTTATTACAAGCAAAAGTGAATAAACTTGATAAAGTGAATATGTTCTTGAAAACCTTTCTTGAAATAATATATTTAAAAAATACGAAAAAATGTCCACAAACAAGGGATTTTTACTTTCTTGAAAATCGTTTTTTGCAGTGTACAACAATACGTTATTATCAACTAGTCTTTAAAAAAGGAGCTTCTGGATCAACAACTTGACCGATATATAAAGAGAAATGTGATCAATCAGGCTGATTCCCCACCTGCTCTCTCCTCTAAGCTCCTCAGCGGCCCGCTGACGCTCTCCAGCCGCTTATTCAGCTCCTCCTTCAGGTATGGCTCGGCCACGATGGCGCTCAGCTCCTCGCAGAGCCTCCCGGCCTCCGCCAGCTCGGTCCGCCTCCGCTCCAGCTCCGAGCGGATCTCTCCGGTTTCCTGCAGCCGGCGCTTCAGAGCCTCGGGCTGGGCGCTGAGCGAGGCCTGGGCGTCCAGCTGCTCGCCGAGGGATGCCATGCTGGAGGAGAGCTCCCTGAGCAAGGCCTGCGGATGAGAAGCGCAAGGTTTCTAAAAACCGAACGTCGTCGTCAGTCCTTCGGCCCAGAGAAAACCAGTCGTACCTGGTATCTTTCACTGGTTCCCAGTGCCTGATCGATGTGGCTCGACCTCTGGGTCAGCCTGCCGGTGAGACCCTCCCACTGTTGCGAGACGGAGCCCAGCTCGGTCCGGACCTCCTCCAGGTCTTTGGGGTCCTGAGGAGAGTCCCCGCCTTGAGAGAGGATGCCCTCAGCCGACTGGGTCAACTGGTCAAACTGGGGCCGCCGCGTGTCAAACTCCCGCAGCATAAACTGGAACAAACAGGAAGAGTCAGCGAAGCTCGGACGAGACCAACCAGGGACGGCGTTCGCCTCCACCTCATACCTGAACCTGCTGCTTCTGCGTGTTGAGCATGTTTGGGTCGATGCTCAGGGGCCCCAGGACGCTCATCATCAGCTCCTTCTCCCTCAGCCAGGGGCCGAGCTGATTGACCGCCGAGGCGAAGCTGCCCAGCCTGTCGGCGCACGTCTCCAACTCCGTCTGCCGCTGAGCTGCCGTCTGATTGGCCGTTTGCCAGCGAGAGTCTAGGGGGAAAACAAAATAAATATAAATCAGCATATGTTGAGGCGGTGGGGTACGAATGGATAAAATAAATGCCTGGACACTGCTAACGTAATGGACAGGTTGTTTTTTTTTTGACTAGGCTCCCACATAAACTCAAAACAGGACATGCGTCTAAACAAACTTCCTTCCAAGCCAAAGAGTAGAAATTGTGCCTATTGTTTTGTTAAACCAAACACCCGCAAATGTTCAACTGAGCTAAAAAAAAAATAGTTTCGGGCCGAGTGGCAAATTTTAAAAAGTAGTGCTATCAAGAGTTGAAAAAAAACAAAAATATTGATCAATCAATTATGATCTGTAATTAAGCTAATGAATCTCTTTTTTAATCACACCCAGTAATTGCTGAGACAAGTCTTCATCTTGGGGTATTTTCATCTAAAATTCATGAGATTATTGTGGCAGAACAAATATAGAACAAAATAAAGTGGCTTTATGAAGTAATTTACTGTTTTTAAACAGACTTGAACAGATGCAGTCCCAGCCATTCACATTTCTCTGTTTTTAAAGCTAGTCCAAGTGCTGCCTGCCTGCAACTTTGGCTTCGAGGATGCGTGTTTGTTAGCATTCTGGACTCAGTGGGGTAAATATCTGCTCTGAGTGAGTTCAGCTGGACCTGGACGGACGGACGGGCGGAGCTGCCTGCCTGCTGTGAGCGCTCTGAGATGGGAGAGGAGCCCACGGCTGCACCGCTGCTCAGAGAGAGTAACAAGGATACGTGCTTCACCCAAAAGTCTCCAACAACCCCAGAAATAGTCGCTAGATGTGTCGCTAGTCGCTTTTTTCAAGATAAATCGCTAGAGGGGTCTAAAAACTCGCTAAATGAGTTGGCAACAGTCAGTACGTTTACATGCACAGCTAAATCGAGCTTTTTGGAGTAATCGGACTAAAGACTTCCCTCCTGCAGCAAGCCAAGTCCCAGTTTACATGTCCATCAGAAAATCGAATTATTAGATAAAGCATGTTCCACTCCCTGACGATAGATGGCGATATGCGCTCCTGCGAGTTAGCCTAATAGCAGTTAGCTTCCAGCTGCATCGGTTCGATTCCAGCCCGACTAAGGTGTATACATGCATTTTACAAGTCTGATTTCAGTCGGACTAAGGCAATAATTCAAATTTCTCTTGCTGCATGTAAACGTACTGACTGTCTGCAAGTCACTGCTCCTCCTCACTCATTTTGCTCCTCTCCACTAAAACAGAAGCGTCAGCTCATGATAAGCAGATCTAATGACGGTCAGTCGATGTCCACTTCAGGGTGTGGTTAACCCCCAGCTCAAGCACAAAACGCCCAAAGCATGAAAACGGATTTTATTTAAAAGGCAACTCGCACGCAGAAACAGTCAAAAATAAAGATTAAATATTAATAATTAATAACACATAGCGCGTTAAGTATGGCTGTAATTAGCCTAATTAATCGCAATTAACACGATAATTTGACACAACTAGTAAAACGCCTCACACAATTATAAAGGATTTAATCCTGTACTATGGACGACTCCAACAATGACAGAGTAATACCAGAGGTCGCTCTAGCTAAGGAAAAAAAACAACAAAAAAATATAGATATTTTTACAAGTCAAATTATAAAATGATAACATATTCAAAAGTTTTTGTTTTTTTCCCATTTTAAATAATATCCAGTCCGAACAAGGTAAACTGAGAACTACAAATAAACATTGAAATTAAACGATTGCGGTTAAAATACGAACAGTTCACGTCTCACATCCTCCTCCGCGTCTGCATGGAACTGAAATCCTCACTTGTTCTCAATAAAAATGTCTCAGATTGCTGCAGGGGGTTTTTGTTACGCGGTTTTGGATTTTTGCCTCAGACAGATGACTTCTCGTGGTGGTTTAGATGTTCTGGAGGCTGAATCCGCACTCCGCTGTCACACTGGAGACTTAAAAAAAAAAAAAACTCAAATACAGGAAATAGTTGCCTACATGTAGGGACTTTGAAGGAATCTGCACAGACAGAGGGCTGCATCACCCCCCCGCCCCCCATATGTGGGGTCTAAACAGCCGAGTCCAGAGCTAAAAAATGTAACGATCGATGTCTTCAGCACAGTCGACTACTTTAAAACACGACCTGTCAAAGGATTTTTTGGTACTGTGAGAGGAAATGGGCTCCGACCGGACAGCTGCTCTGTGTCGCAGCGAGTCCTGATGGCTGTCAGGTGGGAAGAGGCTGTCCAGGGTCTTTGAACTGCGAGATGATATGTTTTTATAGAAGAGTGCAGCGATCGTGCTTCACAAATGTTACTGTAACAAGTTTGTTATTAAACTTGCATACAGGGATTATTTTTTTCCTGAAACCAATGTTCAATGAATCAAATTCCTTGATGCAGCGCACAAACACACACCTCCACCTGGCAGGTAAAGTGACATCACAGCAGGTACTGAAAAGTTATGATTATTGAAGGCCTCCGTTTTGCAGAACAACCCTTAATATTAGTTATTTCTTTCCTCTTGCAGTTATTTACGTTTTTAAAGCACTTGTGCACAGAGATCATTAAAGCATTTTTTTAAAAACCTGAAAAACAATGAATGCAACGTTGGATACTGATGCTCAGTAAAAAGAAGGTGTGCTTAAAATGAGTATACGTAATACAACAGGAAATAAAACAGGCAGCCCTCTTGCATTTCACCGTTTACATTTCTATTTTGGTTCGCTCAAAGAAAGCCCCGATAAAAATACTCAGTATGCGAGCGAACCAGCAGCTCAGACAGGAAAACGTCCCACTCTCTCCCTGGACAGGATCCGCCTCACTTCCTCACACAAGAACTATTCATGTTCCAGTTTCACAGCTACCTCCACACTTATCGACGAATCCCAACCCCCCTCTTAAAGGGCCAGTGTCTTGTTAGTTTTGGATCATAATCGTCCTTGAAGACCCAGCGACGAGCCATTTTCAGTTTTCAATATTTTTTGTCCCTCATTTCTAAAAGTGAAACTTAAAATATAGATCCATCACACAGAGTGAAATATTTCAATAAAAAAAATTTGATTTTTAGCAGAAATGTCAGACTTCTGAAAACTAAGCTAATTTTATTCTCTCTATACTCGGTTGGGGCTACTTTTGCATGAATTACTTCATCAATGCGGCGTGGCATGGAGGACATCAGCCTGTGGTTCTGCTGAGGTTCTGGAAGACCAGGTTGCTTTGACAGAGACTTTCATCGTTGCTCCTGGTGTCTCTAATCTTCCTCTTGAGAATACTCCATGAATTCTCTGGTGTTGCCATGGTGATTAAAGCAGGTACTGGTACCTCTGGCAGTGTGGGTCGGTACCAGGTCCTGCTGGAAAATGAAACCGGCATCTCCATGAGGAAGCACGAAGTAGATGGCTGAGTCGACAGTGGACTTTGCAAAACCCAGTGGATCAGAACCAGCAGATTACATGGTGACGCAGATCATCACCGACTGTGCAAACGTCACTATTTCCAAATAAAATAAACGTTACTTTCATCTGAAAACAGAACTTTGGACCGCTGAGCAACAGTCCGGTTCTGGTCCTGCTCAGCCCCAGGTAAGAGGCTTGTAACCCGTGTGTAGGATCCGTCTCGATGTTCTGACTCCTTGTGAAGTTCCCCCAGGATCTTGGATGGATTCTGATTGACAATCCTCTCAAGGCTGCCGCTATCCCCGTTGAAGGAGCACTTTTTCCCTCCACTCAACCTTCTACAGATATGCTATAACTCAAAGGCACTGAATGTTGGATTTTCATGATCTGTGAGCCGTAATTGTCAAAATTACAAGAAATGCCAGTTTTGAAATTTTTGAAAGTTTTGAAATTTGTCACTGTGTGTCATAGATATACAAGGGACAAAATTTTTTGACATTTATTCACAATTTTCTAATTTTCATTAGATGTTTCTGTAATTATTAGGGATGCTTGATTAACTAATATTTGCTTTTTTGCACTCTGAATAAATCTACTGCAGTAAAAGTTTGGATTTTTTCGATTATTATAAGGATTTTTACACATCTTTACCAGGGGTGACAGAAAATGAGGAGGGTGGTGCATCTCATTGAATATTTCTAGGATAAATCATTAGCATCCTTTTAATCAGAAGTCTAATCCTCTGACTGAATGAAGTGACCCATCTGAGAGCTCCAGCACATACCGATCTCCTGCAGCTGCTGCCTCCAAGCGTCGGCCTCGGGAGAATCGGGGTTGTCGGCGATTAGTTTCCTCAACGTACTTTTCAGCTCCTCCACCTTTCCAGAGTGCTCAGCCAGCTCCGAGAGGAGGGCCTGAACAACAAAGAGATTAACGGCTAGAAAAGCAGCAGCTTTCACTGACCGAGGCCAGGCCAGGCATCTGTTACCTTGTTTTGTTGGGCCTGAGCGCGCGCCACGTCGGGTTTAGACGGGGAGGCGGTCTGCCCCTGCTTCAGGCTTTGCTCTCTGTCGCTTAGCCAGGTCCTGAGCTCCTCGGCGTTCAGCCGGGCCTTCTGCCTGAGCTCCAGAGAGGCGCGCTGGCGGCCCAAACGCTCCTCTAGGTCGCCGCCCAGAGCGTCGTAGCGAGCGTTCACGTCGGAGACGGTCACCTGCAGCTCCGTCAGGTCTGAGAGGGAAGAAGACACAGAAAACTAACAAACTGAGACTGGAATCATCTGGGTCCGACAAACTAAGTACACCCTTGCTGCTTTCATAGGATTCAGGAGGGAAACCTGGGTGTGTTAACACAACACCAAGATGGGAAGATATAAGCAATGACCTTCTGTCCATCAATCCAGGAAGCGATAGCAGACCATTTCAAACAACAAAAGATATTTACGAGTGAAAAACTTTTAGTTCAGCTGCTAATCCTCCCAGGATGGGCTGTTCCAACGAGGGCTGTGAAACAATTACAAATTTTAATCTAATTAATCACAGGGTAGCTGTGAATTAATCACGATGTACATTCCTAAATATAACTCCTATATTCGGGGTAAATAAAAGGACAAAACTGGATGCCGTCGCTCTTTTCTTAAAAGAAATACAGGAGGGATCCATGTAACTTTTGTTTTTAACTCCATCACATTTACACATTTGAGCCCTTTTAACCCGTTTATCTTTTAGCCAGCTGTTACGGCAAACTAACTGGTTAACATTTTCTGAATGTAAAGCTGACCATTTCTTATTAATATTGGACAACACTCAGCCTCCTCTTTATGGGACTATCCTACAACCACAGAGCGTCTTCAAACAAACCGTTTCGCTGCAACACAGACTGCTACAGGAGATCCTTCCTGCCCACAGCCATCAGGATCTTCAACAACTCCTTGAAGGATCAGAACTCTGCGATCAATAAACTATTTTTGAATTGAATTGTATTCTTCTTAACAATAGAGGGATTTATTTGTTTATCAAACAGTTACATCAGTCTAACCATGTTAGCGAAAACACAGGACAACAGACGTCTAACAGGCAGAACTCCGAACTCTAATGAAGACTGGCCAGCATTAAAACGCACGGAATCATCAACCCCAGCCTGTTCTCCGAGGAAGAAAAAACAAAAGAAACTCCGGCACAGAGAGAAAGCTCTGAACCCAGACCTGACTAATGGAATTGAGGCTTTTTGTAGCAAGAACACCAGAGTTTATAGCTGCTACAAAAATACAGTGAGAGAAATATCAGAAAAAATCCAGAACATCTTGGACCAACATCCTACTCTGGAAAAGCTCGTCATTCACGCTGGATCAGCAGATATCGCGATGAGACAATCAGAGATTCAATTTCTTAAGCGAGAGCAGGAAACACAGACGAGGTGGAGGTGTAGCCACCATCTTTCACAACTCAATGAACTTTAAAAAGGTAACTCTGGGCACGTTTGATTCTTTTGAATACCTAGCCACCTAGATAATTGAGCCTAACAAAGCTTTATTTCTAAGTTTATATAAACCACCAAAACTTAACTCTAACTTCTTTAATGATTTCAATGACCTTTTTTCTGTAATATGTATCGACTATGACCAACTAATCATCGTGGGGGACTTTAACATCCATACCGACAACCCCCAAGATAGACAAGCAAAAACATTAGATGATACTCTCCACAACTTCGGCCTGATCCAGCATGTCAAACAACCAACACACAATAAAGGACACACTCTGGACTTAATTATCTGCAAAGGTTTAAATATTTCCGACATCTCGGTAATTAATATTGCATTATCTGACCATTTCTGTATTTTCTTTGAAAGTACCAGCTCCACTATAAAAAAGCGTTTTTTTCTAGGGGACAGTTCAGTAGAAACCTTTAAACGTATTTATCCTTCCACCACATCCCCCTCATCCCCCAACTCAAACTCAGTAAACAAGCTGGTAGATAATTTCCTTGCGAAAATCTCAGACATCATGGATTCCATTGCTCCAACTAAAGTGAAAGTAGTCTCAGGTAGAAAGAAGTCTCTGTGGACAAGTAATCCACTGGTACGTAGTGGAAAAAGAGAGTGTCGACGAGCCGAGAGATAATGGCGGAAAACTTGACTCCAGGTTCACTCTGAGATCTACAAAGAGAGACTGAATAGATATCAGCTAACTATAAAAGATGCTAGGGAATCGTGCTTTTCTGAAATCATCAACAGAAACATTAATAACGCACGGACTCTATTTGCAACAGTGGAAAGACTAACTAATCCTTTAGTGACAGTAGCCCCTGAACTAAACTACCAGGGCCTGCAATGAATTTGCCAGCTTTTTCACTGAAAAGATTCTAACAATTAGACGGTCAATCTGTACCTCAATATCGAACCCACAACCAGTGCCATCCCCAATCAACAACAATGTAGAGAAAATGTCTGAATTCCACGAATTAAACCAGAACAGCCTTGAAAAAATCATTATCCAATTAAGCTCCTCCTCCTGCTGTCTTGATATCCTACCCACAGCTTTTCTAAAGAAAGTTTTCCCTGTCATTGTGTCTGATCTTGTTCAAATATTGAACTCATCCCTCCTGTCAGGTGTCTTCCCCCAGGCTTTAAAAACAGCAGTTATTAAACCACTGCTAAAGAAGAAAAATCTGGACAACATGTTAATGCAGAACTACAGGCCGATCTCTAATCTCCCATTCATCAGTAAGATTATTGAAAAAGCTGTGTTTCAGCAGTTAAATGGCTTCATAACAACGACAAACCGTTTTGATGTTTTTCAGTCTGGTTTCCGTGCTCACCACAGCATTGATACGGCCCTCGTCAAAGTATTCAATGACATCCGCATAAATACAGACTGTGGAAGAACCACAGTGCTGGTTCTGTTGGACCTCAGTGCAGCATTTGACACTGTTGATCATGATATTTTATTGGAACGACTGGAGAGCTGGGTCGGACTCTCTGGTACAGTACTTGGCTGGTTCGAGTCTTACCTAAAGAACAGGGACTTCTATGTTTAAATAGGAAACTTTTCATCAGAACGAACATAAATTACATGTGGGGTGCCCCAGGGCTCCATCCTGGGGCCCCTCTTATTTAATATCTACATGCTCCCACTAGGTAAGATTATAGCAACTAATAACATTAGCTACCATGACTACGCGGATGACACTCAGCTTTACATTACAATGTCACCAGGTGACTCTGAACCCATTCAAACCCTAAATCAATGCATTGATCAAATAAATGGATGGATGTGCCATAACTTTCTCCAGCTGAATAGACACAATACTGAAGTGATTATTTTTGGACCCAAGGAGGAACGATCAAGAGTCAGCACACAGCTTCAGTTAATACAGCTAGGAACTACTGATTAGGCCTGAATTCTAGGTGTAGTAATGGACTCAGACCTGAACCTCCAGGGTCACATAAAAGCAATAACAAGGTCAGCCTTCTATCACCTGAAGAACATTTCTAGGATTAAACGACTGCTGTTGCAACACAACCTAGAAAAACTCATCCATGCGTTTATCTTTAGTCGGATTGATTGCTGCAACAGCATCTTCACAGGTCTGCCTAAAAAGTCAGTCAGACAGCTGCAGCTGATCCAGAACGCTGCTGCTCGTGTTCCTCACTAGAACCAGGAAAGTAGAGCACATCACCCCAGTTCTAAAGTCCTTACACTGGCTCCCTGTAGCTCAGAGAATAGACTTTAAAATACTTTTACTAGTTTATAAATCATTACATGGCTTAGCACCAAAATATGTTGAAGACCTGTTGTCATGGTACCAACCACCAGGACCACTCAGGTCCTCCAACTCTAGGCTACTAAACATCCCTAGACTCAGAACTAAACATGGAGAAGCAGCTTTCAGTTTTTATGCTCCCCTTATCTGGAACAAACTTCCTGACGAGTGCAGAGCTGCTGAAACTCTGAACTGCTTTAAATCGAGACTAAAAAACATCTGTTTAGAATTGACTTCGAGTAAATGCTTGATGTCATATGTATGAAATGTGTTTATGCTCTCTTGCTTTTTTGATCTATCTCTTGCTTTATTGTGTATCATGTGTAATGTGTGTTTCTTTTACTTTTAATTTCCAATGTTATATTCCATGTGTTTTTTTTTTAAATCCCTAAATCATGTAAAGCACCTTGAATAACCCTGCTGTTGAAAGTGTGCTACACAAATAAAATTGCCTTGCAGATTAATATTTAAAAACTAGACGTGGGTATAAAATATTGCACAATTTCCTATAACTTAATCTGAAGTTTGCCGTTTTGCTTCATTATCAGAAGAAGCTGTTTGACAAGAGATTTTACAGAATCAAACTTTAACAGGTAAAGCAGCTCCTGTAGTTCTGCTGAGGTTCTAAACTAATCCAATTTCCACATTTAAATCCAAACCTTCAGCAATAAACAAGAAGGAGTTTTGATGTTTCTATTTTTTCAGGGATATAAAAAAATGAAAATATGAGTGGATTTCAAACAGAATTTAGATGTCAAACCGTTTATCGTCTTAAGACGCTGAAACTTTTTGAAGATAATATTTCCGAAACAGACATTTTAGTCCAACACTAAAAGCTTCTGGGAATCTCTACGACAGGCTTCCTTGAGATCTGCAACTCCTGAATTAGTCCAGTAAAAGCCGGGTCTCCTACAGGAAACACAGATGTTTAAAAGCACATCTGTGAACTTCCAGATCGTCACGGAGTTTGCAGGAAAATAAAGAAATGTGCCGTTTTTGTGTTATTTGAACCTAGTTTAAGGACCACAGATTAACTTCAATCAGAATTTTTGATTTTGTCACCTAATAATTTTAATCATAAGAGTTAGAGGACAAAAGTCTGTGGACATTTTTCTGTCCTCATCTTTTCTCCAAACGTATCCACGGGTGGAAAATGAAGCAAAATTTCCACACTTTTTAAGACGGCGTGGGAGCACTCCACCTTAGGCACAGTTTAAAACTTCTGCTGCAGCTCCTTCAACCTGAGCTGAGATCCTGGTTTCATGAGCCATGCATGCTGCAGGGAGGCGGGCTGAGAGCTCACCTTTGCAGGTGTGGATGCCGTTCAGGCTGCTGGGACCTGCAGAGCCATTGATCTGAGGAAGGCCTGCTAGAGAGGAGCAGAGACGAAGGAGCTCATGGAAGAATCAACAAACCAACAACAACGGTTTTGTTTCTAGCTAGTTTTGCTTCCATCTTTACCGGTTTTGGTCTGAGGAGCAGTGACGTCGATGATGAGGGACTCCAACTCGGAACCGGTCTTGTTCAGCTCTTGGATTCTGGACCCTTGTGACTCCCAGTCGTTCAGCAAGTCCTGAAGTCAGAAAGGACTCTCCTCACTATTCTACCTTCCAAATGTCGGTCAACGCCTTAAATCTCCTGAAACATCCCAGCCTGTTCATACACACACCTGGAGCTGCCGGACCCTCCTCTGCAACCCCTCGGTGTTGAGGCCGGCCTCCTTGGCGGGCAGCTGGTCCTGGGCTGTCTGGAGCCAGCGGGCGAGGGACCCGGAGAGGCCCCGGAACTGGTGGAGCTGCTGCTCGCAGGCCTGAACGGCGGCAAACCTGTGGGGAGACGGCCGACAGTACAGCAAAAGTTGATTTAACAAAGAAAAACATCCGGACCCCTTGAACCAATTCAACACAGAAACCTTCTCCTGTTTGTAGAAGAATAAGGTTTCAGTGCTTCAGGTTCAGTGAAGTTGGGTTTCACTTTCAATCTAATCTTTATTAAACTACAAACTTCAACTCCATTCAACCACAGCAGGGACAACATCAAGCTGCAGCCTAAACTGATAAAGTAGCTAAAAAAAAACTAGAAATCTGATCAAAAACCACAATAATTCCAGTTTAGATGATACAATGACATAAACAAGGAGACACCTACGTTATCTTGATGAAACCAGAGTGAGCACTGATGGAGTTACAGAAGAATATGGTCAAGGGTTGAACTTGCATGCAGCCCCAATAGGTTTAAATAATTAAATCCAGTTAATAAAAAGGTTTTTATGATCGGGTTTTTCTTTGAACCGCATAAGAACGCCTTGTTGAGAACAAGCAGCAGAGTTTAAGGTCAAACCAGATGCTGAAAAGGGTGTTTCACATTTACAGTCGGCTGTATGAACGCTGCAGATTCAGGCTGGAACTGGCTTTCTCATCTCGTTTCAAACTAAACTACAACTGGAGTCTCCTGTTTTAAGTACTCAAACAGGGAACACGCCGAGCTGTGCCAGCAGGTCCGGTTCTGCATTAACCCCGCAGGAGTCCAGCCATGGAGAGAGGGCAGCCTTCCCTCGGAGCGGCGAGCATGTAAGAAAAACCAAAACAGCAGCCCAGATAATAATAATAATAATAATAATACATTTTATTTATAAGCGCCTTTCAAGACTCTTAAGGTCACTGTACATCAATAACATAAAAACCACACATTGCGGCCAAAGGTTAAAAAGTGGTACAAGCAAATGTGCAGGTTCTCTCAACCGAGTTAGAAATGAGGATTTCATTAAAGAACAGCAACGGCATCGTCCATCCTCCATGGCCGCTTGATCTAGTAGTGCCACTGGGGGGGCGGTGCCTATCTCCAGCGGTCTCAGAAAGAAAGGCGGGGTCAATCCTGGACAGGTTACGCACACCCATACCTGAGGGCAAATTAAGCCCCTTTCAAACAGTCCATGAAAAACGCAAATTTTACGGACTTCGTCTGTTTTGCTTTTGACTCTGAAAGCAATCTTCCGGACGTCTTTGTCCGGATACCCTTTGCCGGTAATTTTACGGACGAAGACCTAGTAACAAGAGCAGACTTTTTGCGGTATGGTGTTTGCGTTCAGATGTCAGGTAATGTTCCGGGAAACCTGGAGGGGTGCAGGGCGTTGGGGAAAAGGGGAAAGGGGCAGGGAACGCTGTGAGCGCACACATTGATGACGTATAAATGTCACTATTTTCCTTTTAGCTTCTTTGTCGATGTCTCTTAAGTGTTTCCATGTGCGCAAAAGTCCACACATCACAAACACGAGCACTGCGAGTAGATCTGCTGTTTCGTCAGCCATCTTTTTAACAATCCCTTTGTTTGGGGAAATGACATTTACGCCCGCCGCACTAAGTTTACGTCATATCCACATACAACCATAGACATATGTCTATGCATACAACCCCCCACTCCCCTCCACCCCGCACCCCCCAGACATTCATCAGGATCCTCCGTAACATTTCTTGCTGTGTGAAAGCAGCCGAAAGGCAATGTGTATTTGAAAACACAACTCCGGTTAAAGACCGGATAGAATTGTAAGGAAATATTCCAGAACTTCTGTCTGAAAACGGCTATAGAGTAATCAGCCAGCCAAACAAGTCATGTTCTTTGGAAGCCGGTGTACCTGCGGAGAATACACTCATGCACAGAGAGAACAGGCAAACTCCATGCAGAGAAACGGCAGGTTTGGGATTCAAACCCAGAACCTTCTTGCTGCAAGGAATCTGCGCTGCCAACTGCGCCAACGAGTAGCCTCTTTCTGACAATAAGAACTGATAAATACGACTGGGCACAATAAGATTCGGTAAATATATGAGCAGAAGAAACCAGATTACAAACACCAGACGATCCAGATCAACCATCAACATCTAAAACCTTATTTTAGACTAAATGAACAGATTAGACAGACAGACAAAGGGAAATATGAGTAGATGGGAGTTTACTCAACACCATTCATCCATCAGCGCCAGCCGTTTCAGTGTATAATAAAGGTCTGCTTTACTGACTCCTTTTAGAGGTTCTATTAACGTCCGCTTTATTGTTTCCTAAAGAGCAAACGAGTTACTAAAGGCATCTTTCTTTGCAGCTGGCTCTGGAGATTCTTACTGTACAGGAAAAACACATTTTAAAGCGTTTGAGGCGCCCGAGGCAGCGTCAACACAAGCCTTGACCTCTGCCTCTCTCTCTGTGTGTCGAAGGCATGAGCCCGAGCGGTTCCCTGAGAAGCCGTCTGGCTCAGAGAGCTGTCATTATCGCGCCGCTATTTTTCTCCCCTTCTGGGATCCGAGGCCCCGGCTTTATCCCAGAGAGGGCCGTTTACAGGACGGACAATGAAGCCGTGTTCACGCTGCCTTTGTTAGCGCTGAGAATCCATCTGGCAAACACGCTGGGAAGTAACGGTGAGAGGAGAAAAACTGCAGCACAGCAGACATTTCACAGAGAAATTTCCTCCGTTTCTTCTTCAGGCATCTGCTGCTCATCGAGTTCACATGACGGCCTCGTAAAACGGAAATTCAATCCAATGCATCTGCAGAAGACTGCTGGTATTTATAAATGTCCCCCTGACATGGTTGGCATAGCAACCCCAGCTTCGTGGAGGCGGTAAATTTAGAAAACACATTTTTAGAAACGCCTCCAGTTCCGTCTGCAGAGTTTCAGACCCGATCTTAGATGATCTTAGAATCATCCGACACCTGTTGGGTTTCTGCCTATAAAGACTCAGCAGATTACAGGCGGACATGCATCTAGCGCCCCCGTGAGGGTTTAATTTTTTACCTTTCATTGACATTTTCCTGCAGTTTGGTGAACTCCTCAGTCACATCTTTGACGTTGTCCAGCAGGGTCTGAGTATCACTGAGAGCTTTGGATTGGCTGAGCTCAGTGCCAAGGTTGCAGAAGGACTTAAGCTGGCCTGTCTCCTGCTCCAGCTCTGATTTTACCTCCTGGAACCAAGAAACGGGACGAAGTTAGAACAATGAAGACGCTTATTTTGAGGAAATGTCCTGCAGGCGCTCAGCCGACCTCCACCGTCTGTCTGTAGTCGTCCACGCTGCGGTCCGGTTGGCCCACAGGACTCAGGGCCTTGAGTCGGTTCTGTGTAAATGCCTGAAGGTCAGTCCCCAGCCTCTCGTAGCTCTCCAGCCTGGGCAGCAGCCCCTTGAGCTCGGCTTCCCTCTCCGCCTGGCTGGTCTGAGCCGCAGCGTAGCGCTGGGTCAGCTCGTCCAAGCTGCAGTGGAGGCCCGGAGCGGTGGAGGCGTCAGAGCTCTGGAGGAGCCTGGAAACGGAGTCGCGGGTCGCTTCCACGCTCCCCTGCCTGGAGAGCAGTTCCTGTCGAAGTTTCTGGGAAAAGAGGGAAAAAAACCAACAACAAAGAAATCAGGTTTGAGTCAAAAATTATTTAAAGTAATAACTGTCTGCACTGAAAAGACTGAAGAACAGAAGAGTAATATCATTGTTAAAATGGATGGATGGATGCATTATTGAATGGATGGATGAGTGGACGGACGAGTGGATGAATGGAGGGATGGATGGATGGATGCATTATTGGATGGATGGATGGATGGATGGATGCATTATTGAATGGATGGATGGATGGATGGATGCATTATTGAATGGATGGATGGATGGATGGATGCATTATTGAATGGATGGATGAGTGGACGGACGAGTGGATGGCTGGATGGATGGACGGACGGACTGATGAGTGGATGAATGGAGGGATGCATTATTGGATGGATGGATGGATGCATTATTGGATGGATGAATGGATGCATTATTGGATGGATGGATGGATGCATTATTGGATGGATGGATGGATGCATTATTGGATGGATGAATGCATTATTGGATGGATGGATGGATGCATTATTGGATGGATGGATGCATTATTGGATGGATGGATGGATGCATTATTGGATGGATGGATGGATGCATTATTGGATGGATGGATGGATGGATGCATTATTGGATGGATGGATGGATGGATGCATTATTGGATGGATGGATGGATGGATGCATTATTGGATGGATGGATGGGTGGATGGATGGATGGATGGATGCATTATTGGATGGATGGATGGATGGATGCATTATTGGATGGATGAATGGATGGATGAGTGGACGGATGGATGGACGAATGGACGAGTGGATGGATGAGTGGACGGATGGATGGACGAATGGACGAGTGGATGGATGAGTGGATTGCTGGATGGATGGACGGACGGACTGATGAGTGGATGAATGGATGAGTGGATGAGTGGATGGATGGATGGATGGATGGATGCATTATTGGATGGATGAGTGGATGGATGGATGGATGGATGCATTATTGGATGGATGAGAGGATGTATGGATGGACGACAGACAGATTATTGGACGGATGTATGGACGAGTGGATGGACGCATTATTGGATGGACGTATGGATGGATGGATGGATGGACGGACGGATGAGTGGATGAATGGACTGATGGATGGATGGATAGATGAGTGGATGAATGGACGGATGGAAGAGTGGATGGCTGTATTATTGGATGGATGGATGGATGGATGGATGATTTATTAGATGGATGATGGATGGATGTATGGATGGACGGACGGATGAGTGGATGAATGGACTGATGGATGGATGGATAGATGAGTGGATGAATGGACGGATGGAAGAGTGGATGGCTGTATTATTGGATGGATGGATGGATGGATGGATGGATGATTTATTAGATGGATGATGGATGGATGTATGGATGGACGGACAGACGGATTATTGGATGGATGGATGAATGGACGGATGGATGGATGAGTGGATGGATGCCTTATTGGATGGATGAGTGGATGGATGCCTTATTGGATGGATGAGTGGATGGATAGATGCATTATTGGATGGATAGATGCATTATTGGATGGATGAGTGGATGGATAGATGGATGCATTATTAGATGGATGATGGATGGATGAGTGGATGGATGTATGGATGAACGGACAGACGGATTATTGGATGGATGAATGGACGGATGGATGGATTTGTGGATGAACGGACGGATGGATGAGTGGATGGATGGATGGATGGATGGATGCATTATTGGATGGATGAGTGGATGGATAGATGGATGCATTATTAGATGGATGATGGATGGATGAGTGGATGGATGTATGGATGAACGGACAGACGGATTATTGGATGGATGAATGGACGGATGGATGGATGAGTGGATGAATGGACGGATGGATGGATGAGTGGATGAATGGACGGATGGATGAGTGGATGTATGCCTTATTGGATGGATGGATGGATGTAAGGATGCATGCATTATTGGATGGATGAGTGGATGATAGATGGATGCATTATTAGATGGATGATGGATGGATGAGTGGATGGATGGATGGATGGATGGATGAGAGGATGAGAGGATGAATGGATGGATGAGAGGATGAATGGATGGATGGATGAGTGGATGGATGGATGGATGAGTGGATGAGAGGATGAATGGATGGATGAGAGGATGAATGGATGGATGGATGAGTGGATGGATGGATGGATGAGTGGATGAGAGGATGAGAGGATGAATGGATGGATGAGAGGATGAATGGATGGATGGATGATGGATGGATGGATGGATGAGTGGATGGATGGACGGATTATTGGATGGATGATGGATGGATGAGTGGCTGGATGGATGGACGGATGAGTGGATGGACGGATGGATGAGTGGATGGACGGATGAGTAGATGGATGAGAGGATGAATGGATGGATGAGTGAGTGGATGGATGGATGAGTGGATGATAGATGGATGCATTATTAGATGGATGATGGATGGATGAGTAGATGAGAGGATGAATGGATGGATGAGTGAGTGGATGGATGGATGAGTGGATGGATGGATGATGGATGAGTCAATGGAAGGATGAGTGGATGGATGAGTGAATGGATGAGAGGATGAGTGGATGGATGAGTGGATGATCAAATCAAATCAAATGGATGGATGAGTGGATAGATGGATAGATGGATGGATGAGTGGATGGATGGATGAGTGGATGGATGGATGAGTGGATGATGGATGGATGGATGAGTGAATGGATGTATGGATGGACGGACAGAGGGATTATTGGATGGATGAATGGACGGATGGATGGATTTGTGGATGAATGGACGGATGGATGAGTGGATGGATGGATAGATGCATTATTGGATGGATGAGTGGATGGATAGATGGATGCATTATTAGATGGATGATGGATGGATGAGTGGATGGATGTATGGATGAACGGACAGACGGATTATTGGATGGATGAATGGACGGACGGATGGATGAGTGGATGGATGCCTTATTGGATGGATGGATGGATGTATGGATGCATGCATTATTGGATGGATGAGTGGATGATAGATGGATGCATTATTAGATGGATGATGGATGGATGAGTGGATGGATGCATTAGATGAATAATGGATGGATGAGTGGATGGATGGATGGATGGATGAGAGGATGAATGGATGGATGAGAGGATGAATGGATGGATGAGAGGATGGATGGACGGATTATTGGATGGATGGATGAGTGGATGGATGGATGGATGGATGGATGAGTGGATGGACGGATGGATGAGTGGACGGATGGATGAGTGGATGGATGGATGAGTGGATGGATGAGAGGATGAATGGATGGATGAGTGAGTGGATGGATGGATGAGTGGATGGATGGATGAGTAGATGGATGAGAGGATGAATGGATGGATGAGTGAGTGGATGGATGGATGAGTGGATGGATGAGTGGATGATCAAATCAAATCAAATGGATGGATGAGTGGATAGATGGATAGATGGATGGATGAGTGGATGGATGGATGAGTGGATGATGGATGGATGGATGAGTGAATGGATGGATGGATGGATGAGTGAATGGATGGATGAGTGAATGGATGGATGAGTGAATGGATGGATGAGTGAATGGATGGATGAGTGGTTGGATGGATGGATGGTTGGATGGATGGATGGTTGGATGGATGGATGAGTGGATGGATGGATGGATGGATGAGTGGATGGATGGATGGATGAGTGGATGGATGGATACTTGAGTGAATGGATGGATGGATGAATGGATGGATGAGTAGAAGGATGGATGAGTAGAAGGATGGATGAGTAGAAGGATGGATGAGTAGATGGATGGATGAGTGGTTGGATGGATGGATGGTTGGATGGATGGATGGTTGGATGGATGGATGAGTGGATGGATGGATGGATGGATGAGTGGATGGATGGATGGATGAGTGGATGGATGGATGGATGAGTGGATGGATGGATACTTGAGTGAATGGATGGATGGATGAATGGATGGATGAGTAGAAGGATGGATGAGTAGAAGGATGGATGAGTAGATGGATGGATGGATGGGTAGATGAATGGATGGATGAATGGATGGATGGATAGATGCAGCAGGAAGTTTTAATGTGACGGGTCACATGACTTCAACACTGCGCCTTAATCGACAGCATGAAACAAATCCTCCTCCTCTTTTGAAATCTTGCCATTTTTAAAGATGGAGTTATAAAAACAGAGCCAACATTTAACTCCTCCGATCAAATCCTGTTTTTTTCTTTCCCGCCCTCAAAGGTCCTACCTGGTTCTGAGTCAGAGCGTCCTGTACGGCCTGGGCTGTGGGTTTAACCGGTCCGGGCTTCAGAACCAGTTGGTCCAGCCAGCTGAGCAGACCCTTCAGGCCCTCCTGGACGCTGACGGACTGGGCCACGGCCGTTTGCAGCTGCTCGGCCCGCTCTGAGACGGACGCCGACAGGCTGCCGAATCTCTTCTCCAGCCCGTCTGAAAGATGGAAAGAGCAGCGGACATATTTAACGGGTGAGTTCTGAACGCCGTGAGGAGGAGAGGAGGAGAGAGTCCTTCGGGGGGAGAAGACGAAGTCACCTGCAGCGCAGAGGATGTCGACGGCTTTCAGAGACGGAGCTTCGTCTGCGCTGACCAGATCTCTCCCGGCCCTCTTCACCTTCTCCAGCTGCACCGAGCGCTCGGCCAGCTCGTCCTGGAGCAGCTGCACATACAGAACATCCATCAACCTTACGTCCACCGGAGCTCGTTTCCGTTTATTCCTGCAAAAAGGTGAGCGCTCTCCACCTGAACTTGTCGCAGAGCGTTCTGGAGGTTCTGTTGGTCCGTGTCTCCGCTGGACTTGGCCATGCTTTGGTTTTGTTCATGAGTGCTCAGCCAGGAGTGAATGGAGATCACCTCATCCTGGTACTGCTGGTACCTCTCCAACAGGCCGGACAAACGGCCGCCCAGCTCTGTTGACTGAGCATCAAAAACGCAGAGCTGGGTAAGTAACTACTTACATTTACTTGAGTTACTTTTCAGAAAAATAAAAACAAAACACACTTTTTAGAGTAGTCTTAGTAAACTGTACTTTTTACTTGAGTAATATTATCATGTAGTATCGCTACTCTTACTTGAGTAAAATTTCTAGATGCACTATCCACTTTGAGTAAATTCACTGAATGATGAAGAAACGGGTTAAAAAAAATAATAAAACCAGACACAGACACTCCTACAGTGTAATGAAGGAGATCATGTTTTTTAATGTTATTCTGTTATCTGTTAAAAGAAAAAAAAAAGATAATTAAACAAACAAAATAAAACCTAAAATAACAAAAACGGACTGAGAAAAGTGTTTCTTCTGCTCAAAATGTTTTAATTTGTTAATATTTTTTTTTTTTCATTTTGGTCTTTAAAATACCAGAATTTGCCCTTAACGTTAAATCTGTGTCTGTCTGATGACATTAAAAAAAATTTTTTAAATCAGCTGTTACTCGGTACTCGTGTAGCCTTTTTACTAGCGATGTTAGGATGTGTGCCGAGGCTACGAAGCGTGTATCGTGCAGTGGAGGGGGCGTTTCCACAAAGCGCGTATCGAGGCCTGCTTCATTTAGGGGAGGAGCCGAAAACGATGACGTCTGAAGCCCCGCTGCCCGCCTGTACCACGTGACTGCTTCAGGAAGTGGTTCAGAGTTTGCTGAGAGGTTTGACAGCAATATAAATCCCCTCAGGCTCCATTCAAAATGTGGGTTTGTGTAGGAGAGTTGCAGCCAGTTTGGAGTTTGGAGAGGAGAGTTTGGTTAGAGTTTATATAGTTTTGAGAGTATAGAGACAGATAGTTTGAAGATTTAGGAGAGTGAGGAGAGAAAGATAAGATTTAGGTAGAGTGACCAACCGTCCTGTTTTCCCCGGACATGTCCACTTTTCACGTGCCGTCCAGGGCGTCCGGGGGGATTTCATAGATTGATGAAAATGCCCGGGTTTTAATCGTTTTTAAGGGGACTAATAAGCATACTTAGATTGACTGGTGCGATGCATGCAATACGACACATTTCCTCTCTTCTATCGTTTAGATGCTTTCGTGGATGGTTCCGAGCAGTTTCATAGACGTGAGAGAGCGGGCTGTGATGCGCTGCACCACTTTGCCCTGCTGCGACTGTTTACAAGCTATTAAAGCGCAAATTTAGTTTTACAGACAAACAGAGCTGGCATATGTGTTTATTTGTGTGACAAAAGTGGCAGTGAATGATCTAGTAGGTCCACATGGAAACGAAATCTAAAATAATTCATTTATACTGACTGAGGATGAAGATAAAATCAAAAAAATGGAGCAGGCATTATTATGTTTTTGAAGCTGCTGCTTTTTAATTTTATTATTACATTGAAAAGAAAATAGCCTACCTGTTTTCTCAGAATGTTATTTCAGATTTTTGTTTAATTTTTGTCCAGTAAAGAGAACTATTACTGTTTCTGATACATTTGCTAATTCGGAAGAGTAATTATTTATATTATTAATTAATTTCTAGAGATTTTAAAGTCATTTTTGCACTTGTTAAAGCCTATCTGAAGTTTGTTATTAAACTGTTCATTCTAACCACATGGAGAATGCATGATTTAAATATGCTAAAATCAAAAGTCTGGTCACAGTCATGACAGTGTTTCAGGACTGTGCCAAGTGTCCTCTTTTTTAGAAATCAAAATATGGCCATAATTTAGGAGAGTGAGGAGAGATAGATAAGTGAGAGGAAGGAACCAGCTAGGAAGAGGAGGATTTCCCCTGTTTGGGAGCCAAATATTAGCAGGCTGGAACCCCCCCTTGGAGTATTGGGAAAAGCAAAAATTACTGTACCCCAATTTATTTAGTCTAGCTCTTGTGTTTTTGTGTACGCCGGCATCTTCTGTGCCTTGTGAAAGAGTGTTTCCAAAGGCTGGTGAGGTGGTGTCAAGAAAAAGGAATCGCTAAAAACCCAAAACTGTTGAGAAACTGCTATTTGTGATTAAAAATGTTTTTCCTCTGTTTTGTACATCATTGCCCAAGATACACAATCATTTTCAGTGCCCTCTTACTAGTTCCACAAGCATTTCCCCTTTCCTCTGCCTGCTTAAGCCCATGCCTTTTGCCTCAAGTGAGAGAAAAACATTATTACACAACCTGCCATAACATATGATACTATCGTTTGGGGATAATTTACAGACAGAATACATTCAAAGTATATTTTTATTATTCACATTTGTAATATTTTATGTAGAGAAATTATTTTTTGGTAACTCAGTCATTCCCAAGAACCATTACAGACTTACAACTTTAATGCATCACACATTAAGTGGCTAAGAGCTACAGCTGCCTGTGATTATGTACCTGGCCAGTAGGGGGGGCTTGTGTTCACATGAAGCCCAGTGAGCAGAACCCTTTCTTGAACCGATTGGCTTAAGTGGTTCAATGCCTCATGGGGCTTCATCTCGCCATCACTACTTTTGACCAAATACTGTTTTTTACTCTTACTCGAGTAATCTTTTCAGAAAAAAAGAAAGAAAGAAGAATACTTTTTGGAGTAGTTTAAGTAAACCGTACTTTTTACTTGAGTAATATTATCATGCAGTATCGCTACTCTTACTTGGGTACATTTTCTAGATGCACTGTCCACTGTGAGTAAGTTCACTGAAAGAAGAAGAAACGGGTTAAAAAAATAAAATAAACCAGACACAGACACACTCCTACAGTCTAATGAAGGAGATCATTTGTTTCGACCCAAAACTTTGTTTTATTAATGTTATTTTCTATCTGTTGACCTGAAAAATAAATAAATAAAACAAAAAATTAAAATAAAAACCTAAAAAAAAACTGACTTAGAAAAGTGTTTCTTCTGCTTAAAATGTATTATTTTGTTAATATACATATATTTTTTTTTAACGTTGATTCTGTGTCTGTCTGATGACATAAAAGTTTTTTTTTGATCAGATGTTACTCAGTACTCGAGTAGCCTTTTTACCAAATACTTTTTTACTCGTACTCGAGTAATCTTTTGGACTCTTACTTGAATAAAAATATGTTGGGTACTTTACCCACCTCTGATCAAACATTTTTATTAGGATGGAAAGAGAAGAACATCTCAAACATAAGCGGAACATCTAACCTTGGTGTGCAGGGCCGTGTATCTGTAGTTGGCGTCCTGCAGCTTGTCAGACACCAGCCGCTTGATGCCGTCCAGAGATGGATCCGAACCTCCAACCTGCTCCAGGGCTCCCTGAACAGAGTCCAGGACCTTCTGGCCGGAGATGGAGACGAAGCGGAGGTCGGCCTTGTGGCAAATTACATCCTCGCCCAGCTGGAAAGAAGCACTTTTACGTCAGTCAACATGTTGAATTTAACAGGAAAACAGCATCCTGAGCAGCAAGTACAACGTCCAGGAATCTGTGTGGGAAAAATGTGCTTAAAGAAATACAAACAGGTTTATTTAGAGGCCGTTTAAGAAAACGATCCAAAACTATTTGGCTGGAGATGGAAAAGTGAGATAGTCTGGAGAGAGTTTATGGATTCAAATTCTTTCTCCATGCATGATTAAAGGGGGACAACATCCCAGTTAAGTGCTCTCCCATGCTCCCATAAACATTTAAGGATATTTGAGTGAAAGGAGATTCAGATTTACAGAGTTATCAACATATTTCTGCTTCACCTTTCTATGCTCCTCCAGCCTGTCCTTCAGTCCCTGCGCGTCAGTTTCTCCTTCCCCCAGAGAACGCAGCTCCTGTTCACTTTGTTCCAGCCAGGTGCCCAAGTTCCCGTGTTCCTGGAGGAATTTAGTCAGCTCGTCCTTCAGAGCCTCGGATTTCCTCAGACGCTCCTGGAACCAGAAATATTTCATATAATTAAAATAAGTAAAATAAAAGACTTTATGCAGGAGAATAGGATTAGAATATCTGTGGGAACGCAGGACAACAAGGATGCAAAAACAGCAATTTTTTCTTCATTTAAATCTTTTAAAGATTTAATCTTAAATATTATGTTAATATATTCAAATATAACATTTACTTTTTTGGTCTTCTAAAAATACTTTTCTTTATTCCAAGCTTTCCTGTTTTGTTTTTTTACTAATAATTTTACAATTCCTAATAAACTGATCTGCATAAACAAAATAAAGAGAGAAGTTGCTTTTTAAAAATCCACATTGCAGATAGAATTCATAGAAAATACATTTAAATAAATATATGATTCATTTTTATATATTCATCATTAATTTTTTTAATTCACCAATAAAATAATTTATTTACTAATCCATTTCCTAATCAGTCAATTAATAAATTTAATTTATTAAATACTCATTCTTGTTTTATTTTGTTTATATGATTCTACATTTTTATTTGGTAACTTTTTTTATACTTTTAAAATTTAAAGTACTGTACAGATATTTTGTACTTTTATTTTTTTTAATGAAAAAATAAATAGAAATTTTTGTCTTTGGATTTACTATTATTGTTGTAGTTTCCATATAACAGTTAATATTGAATTTATGTGCAATCATTTAAATCTATTAATGTTTTAATCAGAAATATCATGCCTAAAATTACATTCAATTTTAAAAATAGTTTCCCGCCTTCTGAAAATATTTACCCTTTTATCAATGAACATATTTATATTTATTGCATTAATTTTCTTAATGGAGTCATGACCTGTAATTTATGATTGCCTAACGATTATACAGTGGCCGGGAAGCCGATATTTAAAAATGAAGCGTTTGTTTACCCCTGGGTTCTTCAACCAGCCCATTTGCACTCAAATACGTGATGTTAATTTCTGGCGACTTGACGTCAAGTCGGCGCAGGATATACCATATATAGACATCGCAGACCTACCTATGCTGCAGGAAGCCCGCCCTGCCCAGCTCTCCCCCTCATATTCCCAATTGGCTCCTCAGATTTTCTGTTGCTTAAAGTGTATTTATCACCAAAATTAATGCAAAACTATGTGTACCAAATGTACCAAAACAAGCGGGGGGGAATGGAAAAAGAAAAACGGCTCCCAATGACGAGCCGGCTCCCATCGTTCGTTTCAAAGAGTTAGCTCTTAGAGCCGGTTCGTTTGCGACCGACACATCACCGATTCGAAGTACGAACTCCACCGTGAAAGATGTAGAAACTTAGTGCACACGTGAGTTGCTCTGTTGTTGACTGCCAGAATCAACATGGAAATATTTTCTTTCTTTTTTTTTTACGCCGGAATCCTTTACGAATTTGGGACAATATCATACTCGGCGTACCGTTTGGAAAAAAGGGGCCATTCCAACAATCAGAGGCTTGCCTGCAATTGAAATGGTAAGGATGTGTTTTTATTGCTCTGCTGTGTGTAACAAACAGCAGCTAACTGCTAATGTGGCTATTGTATGCTAGCGGGAGTAGGAAATAAGGGTTATATATGCTGAAGCGTTATCTGCGGTGTCGACCCCCCTCCTTCCTGCCACCAATCAACGCGCCCCTCATTTGCCTTATTACAATGACCCCAGACATAAGGGTCAGAGGAGCTCTGTGTTCATTTTTTTCACCTTTTCTTTTTTAGAAGGGCCTGAAAGACTATAATAGAGCGTGGGTATCCAAGGTAATACTAGGTAATGACTCCTTTAATGTTTTTAAATGATTGGTAAACAAAAAAAACGAAGAAATAAAGTTTGCAAAAAAATAGGAAATGCAAATAGAATAGACTAGAAGAATAGAAAATCTTTTTTGTCCCACAGCGGGGAACTAGACTGGAAAATGGAAGCATGCAGATGATAGCAAAATAAAATAAATGATAAAGAATATAAATAAATATATGTAAATATATCGTAATATATCAAAAAATTGTTTATGTACAAATACAAATAATTAGCAAATTAATAACTGTTTTTACTTAAGATCTTTATCAGTTAATTTAACTGATTAAATATTCATTCCTATTTATATATTTTTTTTTATTTACTTCCCAAACTAATAAACCTCAGAATTTATTTATTCTCTAACATCTTAAAATATTTTTCACCTTTTAAATAGTTTCATTATTTCTGTTTTTAAAAGCATATTTTTATTTTTGCCTTTGCATTAATTTTATTTTGAACAAATATAATAACAATAATATTTAACCGGTTAAAATCGATAACTAAATATGTCAAAAATATTTAACTTTGTAATTCATGTATTTTCTCCTGGTGAACCTATAATAAAAAAAGAATAAATTACAAGGTAAAATGAGAAGTAAAAAAACAAAGCAAAGGAAAAAACACTATGAAATGTCTTTTTAAAGTGTAAACACCTGGCAGCTCTGCAGCCTTTCCTGGTGCTGAGCCTGCAGCCGGTCCAGGGCGGCACGAAGCCGCTGCTTCTCCTCAGGTGGAACTGTCGGGTCTGGCTGCTCCAGGAGGGAGCGAGCTGACTGCGTTATCTGCAGCAGCTGCGCCTGCTGAGCCTGGAGCTGCCGGAGCTCCGACTGGGGGGGAGAGAGTCGAGGGTCAGAGGTTAAACCTGTTGAAAATATCAAGCCTTAAATAAATAAAAAAATCCCAACCTGCAGCATCTCCGTGTGCGACACCACAGCGCCCTCTGGCTGTGAGAAAGAACCATCCCGAACATCCAGAGGCACTCCGATCTGATCGTATTGGTGAAAGGAGGAGAGAGAGTTGAGCAGGGAGTCTATCTGGCTTTGGGTCTCCTGTAGTTCCTCCACTGCTTTCGCCTGGAGACCAGACCAGAAGATGCAGGAGAAATAGAAATTAATCTGCTGCTGCCTTTTATGCAGCAGTAGCATCAATCTGGACATGTGGGCTCAGCTCTCACCCTCTGCGTGTTCTGCTGTACGGTCGTGCTGATAGCCGTGTCGATTTCTGAGAGCAAAGTATTTGTCGAGTCCGTCAGGGCGCTGTACTGCTCCTTCAGTCTTCCCAGCGCCGTCTGGAGGTTCTTCTTCTCCTCCGGGCCCAGACTCTCTCCTTTCACTGCCAGAAACTCCTCCGCAGAGCGGATGGCCTGAGCCACACCCTCGGCTTTAGCCTGGAGGTCCCTCTGTACCTCCTGGAGCCACGAACAAACCCAAAGAATCAAGGCCTCGTCTGAAATCCAATCACACTGACGGGATCAAAACAAGACGGTTAATGTGTGCATGTATTGGTTTACCTTCAGTTCCCTCTGCCTCTCTTGCAGGGCGCTGACGTCACCCGACTCTGGTCCAGCTCTCTGATTGGCCAGCAGGCCTGCAGCTCCGGCCAACCACATGTTGAGAGCTTCCAGCTTCTGGGAGCACTCGGCTTTCTGCTGCTGGACCACCTGAGAGATGCGACACAGCGGAGAACCACAGAGACAGAAAACGTGAGGAACCCTGACAATTACTACTATGACCTGCAGGGGGCGACACAGTTAATTTAACAAAACGCATTTCCGCCGTACCCTCACGTTTTCGGGCATTTGCAGCTAAACAGAACTCATGTGAAGTGCACACTGGGCCAAGCTTTGAGCAGATTGTGTCCAGAAATCACACACACACAGACATGAAAACACAGAGAAATCAAACATTTGATCATCTGCTGTTTTTCCTCCTCTGATTCAGAGCAACACAAGAGGAAGAACAGCAGAGCGCTGCAGCAAAAAAATTTAAACCGTTTTCCGGGGATTGTTTTGGTAGTCGTTACCGCGGTGTTCGCAAGCGATTTTTCTTCTGTGGCAATCTGGAAGAGCAATGCAGACAGGTTAATATAACACACTGTGTAAAGACGTGCGGCGGAGAGAAAACACAAAAAACAGGTTAGCATCAGGAGTCAGAGGCGTTAGGGTGAGCAGCAGCAGCACTGAAGTCTAGAGGAGCGGGGTCGTGTGGAGGACAGACAGAAAAGAACCAGAACTTTATTTCATAAGGTTTTCGCAGACGTTTTGCTTTAATTGGGCCACTGCAACACCTCGATTCTGTCATAGACCTGCTGCTGCGACTCTAGAATACTTTGATAAGAGCGAGCCCATATCACCAGCCCTCCACCACCGTGCTTTCACAGATGGTCTGCTGTGTTTGGTTTCCTCCATCATGGTCCAACATCTCCTCTTTGGTCTCATCTGTCCAGAGGACATTGCCCCTTCATTCAGATGCAACCTTCGCTAAGCTAAGCTCTGCAGACATCTTGTTTATAGAGAGAAGACACTTTCTCGTTCCTCCCTTCAAAACAGCCACAATGGTTCAGTCTAACTGTCCTGTCATGACATTTAACCTGCTAACTGAAACCCGAAAGCTTTTTTTTGTCATTTATCTAATCGCTGCACCCTCTGACCTTGGGGTAAATCTGCTCGGTCTTCCACTGCTGGGAAGAGTGGCAGCTAAACGTTTTCCACTCACTCTCCTAAAAGGGTCAAAATAGTTTGAAAAGATTGCTAAGCAGCAGCTGTTGCTCTCTCTCAACTCACTGGTGATGTCTTTCCACTCTGTCATTGAAAGTATCCGCACCGGACAGCAGACAGACCGGTGTCAGCTTGGAAAATGCCGTCTACTGCAGGTAAGATATATTAATCTCTCATTTGTTCTCCAAGTTCAGATGGTTTGTAGGATGGGGGGGGTTAGTGGGTAAAATGTGATTATCTGAAAGCATGATGAGAGTTAAGAGGCAGCTGAGAGCAAGAAGATAACCTGCAGAGCAACATCAGCATCCCATTCATTTCCTTCCAAACCTCTCTCTCCATTGCACTTTTCCTTTCTCTGTCCTCCTCCTCTTTCTCCCTCAGGCTCTCCCGGCGCCGCCTCTCTTCCCGCCGAGCCGTCAGAGAGTCGGCCCAGGCCTGAGCTCGGCCCGACGCTCGGTGGAAGGCCGTCTGCAGCTGCTGGAGCTGCCCCAGAAGCCGCCTGCTCTGCTCGGGGCCCAGGTCCTGAGCGCGCTCAGAAATGAACAGCTGGATGTCCGACACCAGGCTGCTGACTTCGCCGGAGCGAGTCGACAGTGAAGACTGGAGCTCCTGCAGGTGGAGAGAAGGGAAAAACCACACAAGTTAGCTCAGGAGCGCTGCAAACGATAAAAAAAAAAAAGGTGTACAAAATACCTTAATGAGGCATAACAATAAGACCGCCAGACAAATAGTGCCACACCGGTCATTGCATGGATTCCAGCAGACCTGGAATCTGGCACACAGATGCTAGCAGATAATCATGCTCAACTGCAACTCCAGTCCATCATTGCTACTATTCTGCCACTTTTGGACACACCTGAATCCAATGAATGGCCTTTGCAAAACTTGGTGACATGCTGAGGAGGGCATGTCAATGCAGGGATGCATCCAAAAGTTGCAGGATAGCAGCACTGGAGGACCAGAGCTGCAAAGGTGATGCGTTTCACCTCTCATCTTCAGTTATGAAACTTGGTTGGGAGAACATTTGATACAGTTGCCTTTATTTTTTTAACTCTCAAGACTACTATGTCTTGAACCACTGAGAATCCAAACAGATGACCGAATCTGAGGTTTCCCACGACGCATCCTGGTGCCGTGTATCCCCCAGGAAAGAAATATGCATAAGAGCTGCAGTTTTGCAGACCCTCTAAACCAATCGCCCACCCATCAAAACTTGCAGATCCTGATGTTTTCCCAACATTTGCCGCTCATCACCTCACCTGGTCATAATGCTGCGCCTAACCGGAGTACCTCAGTTGTACGATAATCTCTGCAAACATTGCAAAAATCTAAAGAAACTGGCAATGAATAAAGTTCTGTTTAAGGGACATTGGCAGTTTTCTGTCGTATTTCATGTTTTTTTGGGGGGACCACCTTGCAGAGATCCAGCTGCTGTAGCTCAGCCTGGCCGTCCTCTTCCTCCGTTGTCTCCTTTTTGTCCATCTGAGCCTCCGTCTCACTCAACCAGGACAGCAGCTTGTCCACGTGTTGTCCCAGGGACTTCTGCTCAGCTGCTACTGCATCCTGGAAGAGGTGAAACCCGACTGCTGAGCATTCCAGCCTCTCCCGTCCCGTCCGCCGGGCTCACCTCTGCTCCTCTTACCTTGCACGAGTCCCTGTGATGCCGCAGACGTTGCAGGACGCTCTCAGAGAGCGCCCGAGCGGCCTTGTAACCCCGGGCTAAGCTCCGCCCGTCTTTCTCCAAGGCCAGCAGGAGCTGCGGAGGAACATTGGTAGGTTTGCGCTTCGACAGACGCTCTGCAGCTTCAACTTCTTTGCTGATCTCAGGCTCCAGCTCCAAGAGTTCAAGGTCCAGCGTCTGGTAAGAGGATCAGAGAAGGAAAACAAACACTTCATTCTGTTGGGTTTAGTCCCTAAACTGCTCGTCCAACTGTGGGAACCAAGTAAAATATGCTTTACCTCAGTGGCGCTGATGATGCCGTCCAACGTGACGGGGCTGCGGCCCAAAGGCTGCTGCTGCCGCTGCTTTAGTCGGACTTCGACGTGTCGGACCATGGAGAGGAGCGTCACGATTCGCTGGTCATGTTTAAGGCATTCTTGACGCAATAATGACGACTGTAGGGAGACAAACGTTACTTCTTTTTTTTTTTTATATTTATATCTGTAGGTGACTATAAACAAAGCCTCTTTGTACCTTGCTTCCAGCAGATGTTACTTCCTCTTTGTTTAGTACACTTTCTTGAAATTTCCTCCCTTCTTCTAAGCTCCCGGTGCCTCGAGACGCCTCTGTCACCTTGGCTGATTCAGATTCAATTGAAGCGTCTTCTTTAGACAAAACTGCAGCCACTGGAGCGTCCAGCTGTTGCTTAGGGTTCGTTAAAGAGTCGGGAACGTCTGAGTTTTCAGCCTCAGGTGGCTGCAGGTTTTTATTCCTTTTGCTTTTTCCAGAAAGTGTTTCAGGAGCAGCAGGTTGAGCTGAGGCTGTCCTGTCGTGTTCGTTGGAAACCTCCTGAGACAAATCTGTAGAGTCACTGGGCTCTGAATGTGATCCTTCTGTGGGTCGTTCGTTGAGACTTTTTGGCAGACTTTTGGCTCCTTGAGGGTCCTCCTGATTGGCTTTACCAACATCTGAAGGCCTGGCAGCACCAACAAAGGACTGATCATCGGCATCAATGCTCACCTTTGGGTCTTCAGACAAAAATCTGCTTTCTGGCTGTTGCTTTGCGCCTGATTTTGAGGTCATTTCCGAATCTTTCAGAACAGAATCCATATTCCCATCTGAGGTTACCTTCTTCATCTCAGGGTGACCTTCAGTTGGTTTTAGACTCTCGGGCCTCTTGGTGTCATCAGCGCTCGCCTTCACGTCTCTAGACAAAGCTGTGCCGCCTGACTCTGGTTCTGGTTCTGCAGCTGATTTAGTCCCATCTTTTGGATCTTTCAGGTCTGTGGGTACCTTCTCCATCTCAGGCTGACCTTCAGTTGGTTTTAGACTTCTGGGCTTCTTGCTCCTCTTGCTTCTTTTACTTCTGGAGACCGATGGAAGAGTCACCGCATCTTTCTGTTCAGCCCGGATGTTTTCGCTTTCACTTGAAGACGCGTCGGTAGGTTTCCCCCCCAGCTCATCTTGAACTGCGGGCATATCTTCAGGTGTTCCCTCCAGCTCAACAGGATCCTTTTTGACAGGTACTTGGTCGTTACGGTCTTTCAGCAAACCATCACCTTCTCCGCCTGCTTTCTTTTGCTTCTTCCTCGCCTCCTTCAGCTCTTGCGCCGCCTGTGGTTCACTCACTCCTTTCTCAAACGCCTTCTTCAGGATGCTCTCTTTAGCTTTCAGTATCAGGGCGGCTTTTTCATCCTCCTTAAGAGTTGTTTTTTTCAGCGATTCTGCTTCCTTGCTCTTCTGCACCTCCCGATTGCTCTCCGGGTCTTCAGGTGGTTTAGCCATCAGATCTTTCTCTACAGATTCCCTTTTTGGCTCTTCCTGCTCAGAAACCCTATGTGGAGACTTCAGTAAAGCTGTTTTAGCTGCATCCTTCTGCCCCCGTTCAACCCAAACTTTTGCAGCCTCAACTCGCCCTTCAGTCCTTCCCGTAATCTCTTTAGAGCGAGGGTCAGTCGCAGCTGGAAGATCAGAAGAATCAGATTTTTGTAGATTTGCATCAAATGTGTTTCCTTCGTTGTCTACAGAAGCAATCTGGGAAATCTCTGGGGTTTCTGAATCAGTTTGAGATGGAGATTCTTTCTCCGGTTCTTCAGTTTGTGGTCCAGTCAAAACCCTCCTAGGTTCCTCTTCCTTCATGTCAACCTTCCCCGGAGTCCCACCTAATATCGCCCTGGCTGAATCTTCCTCCACCTCAGTGTTTGGTTTGAGAGAATCCTCTTCCCGTTCAACCGATACCTTTTCAGTCTCAACTCTCCCTTCAGTCCTTCCCGAAATCTCTTTAGAGCGAGGGTCAGTCGCAGATGGAAGATCAGAGGAATCAGATTTTTGTAGATGTTCATCAAATGTGTTTTCTTCGTCATCTACAGGAGCAACCTGGGCCAACTCTGGGGTTTCTCCACTGATCTGACCAGTTTGAGACGGACGAGCCATCTCTGGTTCTGTTCGCTTCGCAATCGATAGCTTCTTCGTGGATTGCACGTCCTCTTCTTCCTCCCTTTCCACCCCTTCCATCTTATCAGCTGCATCCTTCCGCATCTGAGCGTTTGGTTGAGGAGAAACAACCTCTTCTTGCTCCCGTTCATCTAAATCTTCTTCAGTCTCAACTCTCCCTTCAGCTGGAATATAATTAGAGACAGACTTCTTTAGACTTTCTTTAAATACGTCTTCTACACGAGCAACCTGGGGTATCTCGGATGGGTGCTTTATCTCTGGTTTGTCAGTTAGTTTTGCCATCAAAGTCAAGGATTCCCCGTTCTCTTCCACCTTCCTTTCCATCACTTCCACCTTATAAGCCAACATCTTTTCAGTCGCATTGTTCTCCATCCAAGAGCTTGGTTGAGGAGAAACAACCTCTTCCTGCTCCGGTTCACCTAAACCTTCTTCTGTTTCAACTTTCCCTTCAGACTTTTCCATGCTTTCTCCAGAGTGATCATCAGAGTCGGATTTCTGTAGACTTTCATCTAATGTATCCTCTACAGGAGCAACCTGGGGCATCTCAGATGGGCGCTTTAGCCCCGCTTCGTCAATTTGTTCTGCCGTCAAAGTCTTCTTCATGGATTCCCCGTCCTTTTCGTCCGCTTTTTTCGCATCAGTTGCATCCTTTGCCACCCGAAAGCTTGTTTTAGGAGGAACGACCTCTTCCTGCTCTGGTTCACCTAAAACTTCTTCGGTTTCAACTTTCCCGTCAGTCCTTCCCATGCTCTCTCCAGAGTGAGCAACCTGGGGCATCTCTGGAGGTCTTCCATCCATCCGAGATGGGCGCTTCATCTCTGCTTCCTTAATTTGTTCTGCCGTTAAAGTTTTCCTCGTGGTTTCCTCTTCCTCCCCCATTTTCACATAGGCTGCATACTTCTCCATATTGGTTTGAGGAGAAACAACCTCTTTCTCCTCCTGTTCAACTAAAACTTCTTCACTCTCTATTCTCAAATTGAGGGTCGAATGGTCAGCAGCAGCTGGAAAATAAGATTCCGATTCCTGCATATTTTCATCAAATGTGATTTCTTCTCCGTCTACAGGGGCTTCCTGGGGGATCGCTGTGGTTTCTGGACTGATTTGATCAGTTTGAGATTCATGTTTTATCTCTGGGAGATGAGTTTCAGTTTCAGCCTCTTTCCCCTTTGCCTTCTTTTTACTCTTCCTCTTCTTTTTGCTTTTGTTGTCCGACTTTTCACTTGCAGAAGACGCCACATCGGTGCTGGTTTTGGTCTCCAAAGGTTTAAGCTCCTCAATTCCAGCTGGTAACACGTTGAAATCTTTGCTTTCTCTGCCGACTCTAATTTCTGCTACCATCCTATCTTCAGAACCATGATGGATCGTTACTGTTCCCTCATCAAAGGGTCCACACTCCATGTCCTGATCTTTCTGTGGCTCCTTGCAGTCTTCTTTCTGTACCTCTTTCTGTGACTCTTCGTCATGATCGACTAGCCTCTGAGCGGATTCTTCAACAGGGCCACTGGTTAATGTCCCATCGTTCTCCATCCAGTCACTGGGGTCGAGTTTACTGGCGTCTTTTTGGGGCATTATCTCCTGAATGGCTTGCTGGATTCTTTTCTCGACATTAGAAGCGAAGTTTGACAACAGATCCATGGACTGCTCAGGCTCTGCTGCCCTCTCATCTTCTGGTCGTCTTGTTCTGAATGTCTCGTGATAATCCTGTGTAGCATCTAAACCTCCAGCTAAAGAGGACGTCGTAATGTTTGCTGGACTGTCTGGACTCGACCAAGGGCAATCATCTGTGAATCTTTCCTTCAGCGCCTCCTGGATCTCCAAAGCCAGGTCTTTTGTTACCAGACGTAAAGCGATTGCGTTGCTAAGATCTGAGACTCGCTGTCCAGTTGCTGGATCAACCAAACCTCCTTTGACCAACTGATTGGTAGCGATTTCCCTGACCATATCGCCAACCACTAAACCTCTGGCAGAAGCTTCAGGTAGCGGGAGCCTCTCTCCGGTGCCGATATCAATGACCCCACCCGTGTCCGCCTGGCTTTGGAGCAACCTCAGTGCTGGCACCGGGTCGACCCACTTCAAAGCAACAGCCTCAGGAAGGGTCAGGATTTCCAAGGTTTGCCTATTCTGAACACCCTGGAATGGCTTCACCTCCAAGAACCGTTTGCCTGTGTCAATATCGATCTTGCCCTGACTCACAAGCTCGGAATAAGGCACGATCCGTGCAGTTTTGGGGTCAACGGTTCCTTGTGTTACCGTGGGAGAAGCCATGACTTCGGAGGCTATGTCGTTATCTAGAAGACCCTTTGACACAGCCTCGGTCAGCGTCAGCTTAGCGCCAGTGTCGGGGTCTAAAATAGCCCCCGTCATTGCCTGGAAAGCAATTGCTTCTGGTTTGCTTGAGGCACTGACTTTTCCCTGATAGATCCATTCCAGTTCCTCAAGCCCAGGAGCAATGGACCGATCCACTAGTCCTCTGTCTACAGCATCAGAGACAGAAAGTCTCATTCCTGATGCATGGTGTATTATTCCACCTTCAGCCACCTGCCTCGCCAACACGTGATAAGCCTCATCACGTTTAATTAACCCTTTCTTAATCGCCTGTTCTAAGGGAACTGCAGACTTGGACTCGGGGTCTACGACGCCCTCCATCTGCAGCTGTAAACTGGCTTTTCTGAGGCTTGTTGCGGAGTCTGTATCCCTTCCTTTGAATGCTTTTTCAAGTGCAATCAGTTCCTCTCTTTGTCCTTCATCAATCAAACCCATGTTTGCCGCTAAGGTGACAGAGACTTTCTTGTCTCTGCGTAAGTCGACGATCCCTCCGGATACAACCTGGGCTTCCAGGAGTCGAGTGGCGGTGTTGGGATCAATGAGCCCGGCCCGAGCTGCATCCCTCACCCCACGGATCTGACCTTTCTCTACGTCCACAACACCTGCCAGGGTTTTATCCGACTTCAGGACACCCCACATAAGATCTTCATCTAGCAAACCCTCCTGCATGACTTCCCCCAAGCTCAGCAACTCTCCACTGGTGGCATCTAGGAATCCCCCAAACAGGCCCGCCTCAGCCATTAATTTAACCGCAGTATGGCCAGGAAGGACGCCTTGAGCTACAGCTTCGTCTGGCAGCAGCCTTTCTCCTTCCTCTGTCATCAGACCTCCCCGTTTGAGCTCGAGGACTAACCTCTCCAACTCAGCATCCTCCCGTGGCTCCTCCATCAACGGTTCAATGCCATCCAATCGCTGGAAGTCACCATCTGTTTCAGACACACTTTGTTGCATCCTTGCGAAATCAGTTGGGGAAACTTTTGTCTCTTTAAATTCTTGAGCTTCTGCCAGACTTAAATCCTTATTTTCTTTTACTCCGCGCACTTGTTCTTGCCGTATGTCACTTTTAAAATCTTCCCCCGACTTGAAACATGTCTTCGCGATAGTATCTTTGATCTCCTGATGTCGAGGTATGGTTTCATCCACAACCTTGTCTTTGCATTGTATTACTTCTTCTTTGGGCCCTTTCACTGAAAACATCTTACTTTCTAAACTGGACTTTTCTTCACACGACTCGCCTGCAGCGGCTTTGACCATCAGCATGAGATCTCGGTCCAACAGCACCAACCGTTTTCCAGAATGCGCATCCATGTAGCTGTGAGTCATGAGGTGAAAGAGGAGCTTGTGGTTGGCTTGATCCTCATTGGTTGGTGAAACTTCCCACATGACGGCTGTAGGGGATGATGGAGGTAGTGGAGAGGAGCTGGTGGACCCCGAGCTCAGGTGGTTTAGAGATGGGGTACCACCAGACTGGTTCATGTTGTAGAGAACGTCTGGTATATGAATGTCTTCGAGACATCTAATGACATCGGGTTCAAGGTCTTGTTCTGCAGCCTGATTAAGGGGCAACACCTGGAGGGTTTCTGGACTGAACAGCCCTCCAATACCGTGTCTCTGTCTTAAAATGTTTCTTGCTAGATCTCCTGATATTACGCCTTGCTGAAGTGCCTCAGCAATGGGCATAAGTTCTCCAGACTCGGGCCAAAGGAGTCCTGTAAAAGTCCAAAGAGACTCGAGAACCAACAGAGCCAAACGAGGGGAGAGAAGGTCCCTGCGAATGCTCTCCTCTAAATCCAGGCGTTCCCCCCTGAGCGGGTCGATAACTCCCCCATTCTGCAGTTGTCGTGTTAACATAGCACAAGCCAAATCCTGGTCCATGAGCCCGTGTCGAACGGCCTCACCAATCGTTAGCCGGTGGCCAGAACGTGGGTCACTAATGCCACCGGCAAAGAGCTGAGCCTCGAGGACTCTCAAGGTAACCGCCCGGTCGATCAGGCCCTCCTGGACGGCGCGAAAGATGCCAACTTTTCTTCCAGAACTGAGGCAAACGGTTCCTCCAGGCTGCTGCTTGACAGGAAGGAGAGGGAGACCAGAGTTATCGTCAGGAATACAACGCAGCTTCAGCTCCTCCATGCTGACCTTTTCAGCCGTGTTTGGATCAATCAGCTCCTTGTGCTGAAGCCTAGAATAAAGCTTGTTCAAGATACTGGGAGACAAAACTCTCATATCCTCTGCTCGCTCCAAACTCACGGTTTCCCCACACGAATCTCTGAGTCCACCGCTGTTCATCTGCAGTTCGAGAATACGAAGTCCCACCTCTTCTCTGATCAACCCAGACTCCAAGGCTGCAGCTACGGGCAAAAGTTTTTGGTCACCGATAGACTGCCTTGTCAACTCCACTGCGCTCTCAAGTTCAGCCAGTGACTGACGGGCGTGAGCGTCAACGAGGCCTTGAGTCAGACCGCAGTCCAACGAATAAACCCCAGATGAGTCCGGTCGGACGAGTCCACCCAAAACCAGCTGGGCCTCCAGCAGAACACGGCAGGTGTCCTGGTCGATGAGGCCACGCTGGGCCGCCTGAAACACCGGGAAGGTTTCCACTGTTCCCAGGTCGATCACTCCGGCGATGGCGGCTCGGTTCTGCAAAAAGAAAGGAAACAACATTTATTTAAATAATAATGTGTTACAGAACTAAGAGCTACTACTTCTATACTGTTATTATGTTAGAATATATGAATAAAATATTAAAGAATAAGGAAAATGACCCACCACCACTTGCCACAAACTCACATATAATTCTATTGAGTTTAATCTATGGTATATAAAAGAGTTTAGTAGAACCTTAATCTAAAATCAGCACCAAGCATGCAAGAAGCAAACTGTACCAAGAAATGCAGAAAAAGCTCTAGAGACAGTTCAAGTGGTCTTAGGTCAACCAATCATGGGCATGAAAGGACATTAATTTTGGACTGTAATGATTTATGTAAAGTGTTCCCTTGATGCTAACCGAATGCTAGCAATGTTTGATTGATTCAAAAACCAGCTTGAATGCGTTCGGGACCATCGTTCTGCTGGAAAACCAGGTTTTGTCAAAGTTTCAACCATCCATCTGTTGATTTGAGGTCCATGTGTCAAATTTCAGTCATGGAGGAGGGGTTTTCTTTCCCGGTTGGCACCGTCTCAGCCAACGGGAATATAAAACAGGCTGCACACTGTGAACAGAATTGGTTTGGTTCTGATTCAGACTGATGAACAATGAATCCCAATCAACAGGCAAGCATTAGGCTTCTGAAATGGCAAAGACCTTTGACCTTGTTGAAAATGTGCAGACTAGCAGGCCCGGCCCAAAGTCTTATGGGGCCTTTAGCAGATTTTGACTCGGGACACTTCTTCCTGTTAGGACCACTAACAGCATTCCAATCCAGATTTGGTCTAATCTGGGAGAAGAGGCCAAGTTTAATTTGATGACCCAGAAAATCAATCATGGATAATCGGGTTTTATCTTCCGAGACGTATTCGCAAACAAATCGAAGCTCAAACACAAAGGTTGAAATCGTAGCATCAGATGATAACTATTAGGGGTGGGCATGATTAATCGACGATCGATTAATTGATCATTAAGAATTTCATCGATGAGATTTTTTTACCGATCAATTAACATGTTCTGTTGCGTAGTTTGAGTTTTGAAGGAATGCAATTAATTTTGCTATGTGGCCGTAATTAAACACTTTACCACACGAGGGCGATGACTGAAAATAAAACCCACAGGCCGACTCAGTTTCTTGCCAGTTTCTGTGTATTTCAAAAGCAGCATTGTCATGAAGAGGTCACAGCAAAGTGTGGCGTGGGACCACTTTGACTAAAAAAAACAAACAAACAAAGAAGTCTCGGTTCACTGCCAACACTGTGAAGCTGTGTATAAGTACTTGAACGCACTTCCAACCCTGGTTAGAAGCGGATCATCCAGCTCTTGGTCTCAACCGAGCATCAAGTCGGTGTTAGCATGGAGGAGCCCAGATGCACAACGAGCAGAGAAACTTCCTCACCCATTACTTTCTGAGGGAGGCTCCGCCCTCCTGGATTGCTCCCCTACAGACTGGTGGAAAATGAATTAAACAAGATTCCAGAGGCTTGCCAAGTTAGCATGGAGGTATGTGTATCACAGCGACGTCTGTCCCTCACAGCGACGTCTGTCCCCTCACAGCGACGTCTGTCCCCTCACAGCGACGTCTGTCCCCTCACAGCGACGTCTGTCCCCTCACAGCCACGTCTGTCCCCTCACAGCGACGTCTGTCCCTCACAGCGACGTCTGTCCCCTCACAGCCACGTCTGTCCCCTCACAGCGACGTCTGTCCCTCACAGCAGGTGATCTCAGCGCTGCAGGTCAGACACTAAATCAGCCTGGTGACCGTCAGTCTGGTCACCAGGCTGCTGTCGCTTCTGACCCCAGCGCTTGTTAACATGCTCATCTTTCGCAACAAAAATCAGTAGATTGATGCTAAAGTTGTATATAAGTTATGGTTTCTTTTGTTTTTGTCTTTTTTACTCTGTTAATGAGCCTAATTCATTGTTAGGTACGCTGATCTCTCTTATCCTCTTTCTCCACTCTTATTGCCAAATGTAACACAAAACTATCAGACCTATAAGTATTATATATTTTTTTTATTAGGTTATTGTTTAACATGTTTTTTTTTAAACTTTTTTTTGAAGAAAAAAATATTGTGTGTCAGTTAATGAGTACCGTCTTTTAGCTGTCGGCTCTGCTGCTTATAGTGCATATTTTCTTTGTGCAACTACCGTGAATTTATTCCGTTTAACTTCCACAAGAGGTGTCCCACTTAATAATGAAGATCTCAATGAGGAAACACGCTATTTTTCTATTCTCACTGCATTTTATTATAAAAATATCAATGATTAATCGAAAATCGATCGTAAATTCTCCCGATGATCGATGAAGACAGTTTAATCGAATGCCCATCCCTAGTAACTTTGGCAACACAATCAATTAAGATTAAAAAGTAGTTCAATCAATGACTACATTTATCATTTAATGAAAATGTTAATAAAAATGTATTTGATCAAAAACATTTGATCAAAAACAATTAAATATATAAAATATTTTAATAAATTAGGATTAAATTGTGATTAAAATCATTTATTAAATAAAAAGAGTAAAATGTTATTTTAAAAGTTATTTATTAAATAAAAAAAACTTATTTACTAAACTAATAATGAAATTGTAATTTAAAATGTATTAAATTAACAAAAGTTTGATGTTAAATTGATTAAATATGGATTAAAATTTCAAGTAAAAATGATTTATTAAATTAATTAGAATACATTTTTAATTAAATTACTTAAATTAATAAGCATGAAATGTAAATTAATTAAACTAATAAAAATAATTAGTTACAAAGTAAACTTGCCAAGCTCTTTCAATCTTAAATTAAAATTTTTTAATATTATAACACTATACTGATTCTCAAAGTTTAAAATCTGTAGTCTGTGTTCAATTTAAACAATTTTGGGAGTCCCCTGATGGTTTGGGGGCCGTAAGCAGCGGCTTAGTTCGCTTGTGCCTTGGGCCGGCTCTGTGAACTAGGGTTAAAATCTGGATTCATGGGGAGAAACTGAGAAATTTAAAGAAAATCCATCACAAAGAGAGATGTCTGGAATATGACATAAGCTAGCTGATGGCTACCAAAAAGGTGAAGGTGTAGGAACGTATCCGTATGTATGTATAATTTTTAATCTCGAAATCTGACCCATCACCCAATTCATATTAAATTAGTTCCCCCTGGAAGAACAGTAATTTAAGGATTAAAAGAAAGATTTATGTGACATTCAAGCCCATGAGGGGAAGAAAACTGCAAAAGTAAGCAAAGACACACAGGTAAGCAGAGGAAGATTAAAATCTCGACACGAGTTTAAACCAACGGCAACAGTAAGAGAGAAAAGCGAGCGCTACTTACCGTACCGGGCTCTTCTCGTTGCGGCTCGGCAGAGCGAGGCGCGACAGCTGAGAAGCTGATTGTTAGCGTTCTGCATGTTAGATCCTCCACACTGACATGACCCTGACCTTTTCTCCTAAACACCACCCTGCTCAGGCAGAGATACCCGGCAGGCCGTGGTGAGAAGCGTAAAGCTACGAAACCGAATCTGAGCTGCTCACTGAACTGATCTCTAAACTTTCTCCTCAGTTTTCCATTTTCTCTCTGATCCTCGGATTGTGACGTCCACATTTCTCCTCTGGCAGCTGTTAGTGAGTTTCAAGCACAAACGCCAGTTTAAAAGTTTCACACATTAACAAGAAGGCATTAGAACAAACAGAAACACAAACACACACACACTCTTGTGACCTGGACACAACATGCTCAAATGGTGAAGTGAGTATTTTTGGATGGTCCATTGCACAGCTGGCCTTTAGGTGCACTCACTCTCTGCAGGAACTGTTCTTAAAAAAATAAAAAATAACGACCCAGGAAGTAAAATTCCAGACGCATTCGGCTCGATTTTGACTTCAAACACCAGGATACGAACACTTTCACAGCTGGAAACACATATATATGGGATAAACTTGAGCAGGAAATGGAATGCTGAGCTCTGACTTTATGCAGGTCTTCTACTGGGTAGCAACATAAAATGGCAGTCAGGGCGCGTCTACTTTGATGCATCGACTTTCTAAGGATGCATCGCTCTACTGCTTTTACTACTGCCATCGTGACTGGAGCACCACCGAGGCCTTGGATGTTAGCAGCTCAGCTCGCGTTTGTTTTTTGATGATGATGATGATGATGATGATGGCGACAATGAAGATGGCAAAATCTAACTGTTAATGAATGATCTGGAGGTTTTTCGTGATGTGAGGATGGATTACTCCATGCAGAGACGCCATTCAGACTTCATCCATAAAATTCCTAATGTTTCTCAAATTTAATCCGGAATCTGGGTAAGCTTTAAATCTTCGGATCGTGTCCGAACAGCGTCTGAGATGTTTGTTAAACCGAATGTAAATTAATGGCGGTGATGTTTTCATTTTCTTTGTGAACACACAACATGCTGACGCAGACACACACTCTCGCCGACCCACAAACTCAACATTAGCTTGCAAGCGTGTTGAGACACAAAGCCACGTGTTTCTGTAAAATCCTCCCCCCCCGTGAAAACATCAAAGTTCTGTCATAAATCTGCAACAGAACCGACGCGTCTCGTTTTCAGCCCATCTACCTTTCTCTCCTCCTCTTTGGCCAGCTGCTGTTCCAGCTGCTGCAGCTGCTGGGTGGAGCTGTCCAGGAGCTGGTTGTAGGTGGCCGTCAGCTCGTCCAGCTGAGCCTCCACCTGAGCGCGCTCCTCCGGGGACAACCTGCAGAGAAGAAGAAGCAAAGGACAGCCGGGTTCAATGCTGCAAATAGTAACGAGATGTTCCAGCATGAACAATAAACAGTGCGGGTGTAACAGTTAGTGTATTCGGGTATTTCTATGCGGCCCTGAAGGTTTGATGCGTACGTGTACCAAACGAATCCAGCTGTTTTCTACCTGAACACATGCAAAATGTTTATGTGCGGAACTCAGAGCGTAACTTTGAAAAGTGACACCAAAACAAAACAGGAAGGACTCCCAGCTATCACTAAACTCTGCTATTTGGGAACATTAATGGTTTCTCATGCAGCTACAGTAGAAAAAGAAAGATGGACCGAACCAGAACTTTTGTCAACGAACGCATCTTTCAACAGCAATAAACTACATAACACGCTCTGCACTGAACTGAATGATTCACCTGAAACACTGTCAAGCTGAATGTAAACATCACAAAACCAGCTGACGTCCACATGGCTACCAGTATCATCCAATCAGCCCAAACTCCTGATTTTGGATAAAACAAGTTGGAGGATTCCTCGTTGATGAGAAGGGGTTTTGCAAGACCAGCCCATGCTGCATTCATGTACAGCTGGGAGACTAGGCTGTGAGTTAAGCATGTTTGATCAGCAAAGTATTATTTAAACATTTCTAAACATTAACACTGTTTTCGAGGGGATCTATTGTTTTCTACTCTGGCTATGTCCGCTTGTACTATTGCATTAATTAAAAAAATGTATTCAATCAAATCTCCAGTCAGCTGTATACTTTTAACCTTTTTTATAAGTTACACAATATAATAAAAGTCAAATTATTTAAGGAACTGAAAGGAAGCAATTCGGGAAAGGGTTTTTTGTTTGATGCTGATCAAAGTAAAAAAAAAAGCACTTTGTATTTATTTTTCTTGATTAAAGTGTACCGAAGCGTGAGTTTTGCGTAACGTCACACCACTACTGATTAGTCGTCTAAAACTCACAGTGTTACTATACAATACTCCATAATTTCCTTACTTGCTTCATTAAAATCCTCCAAACAAAATAAACATTTTCCTCTAATTCTATGTTATTGATATAGATTGAATTAAATCACTTGCAAATGGGTTGAAATTGTATTTTTAGACTAGGTTGGTTGTGTGTGAGCTTACTTGCTGGCCTGTTTGGAACGAAGGAAGACCTGCGTGCTCCTTATGGCTTCGGCCACCTGCTCCTTCTTGCTCGCCAGCTGCTCGCTGATGGCCTTCAGAGGAGACACATGAGGAGACACATGAGGAACCTGCTCAGCAGCCATCTTAAGATCACATTTCACCGCTGAAGGACGGACAGCTTACCTGATGAGCAGCGAGTGAGGACTCCACGTTGGGACCGCCGGTCCGACCCTGCAGACCTTTGACCCAGCCCAGCAGCTCTGAAACCTGCCCCACCCTGGCCTGCTTCTCCTCCTCCACCTCTCTCTGCTCAGATGAAGGGATGCACTTTTATCATGAAAGCCAATCTAACTGCTGTTACGGTTTATTATTCAGAGTAAAACCAGGCCTGACCTCCTCTTCCTCTAGTCTCCTCAGTGCATCACTGATGTACTTCACATGCTGGGTTGTCAAGGTGACTAAGGCGGTGTAGCGCGTTCGCAAATCCATGAACTGGAAAACATTTTTTTTTTTTTACCAGAGAGGAATAACTGACTGGGGCACATGGAGGTAAAATAGCACATGTATTTGGATTAAACAGAGGGGTTCATTACTTCCTGAGTGATGGCGTCAGAGGAAGAGTGCATCTTCCTCCTCTTCACCGGTGACTTGTGCGTCGACTCCACAAAGGCTCTGTAGGTCATCAGCTGCAGTTCATAATCCTACAGAAGAAATGCATCATGGGAATTTACTGATTTAGAATATTATCTCATTAAAGATCTCGTGACACCAAGATGATTTAATGTAAATGTATTATGACATCATGCATCTTGTCAAAGTATGTGGTTGTGTAAATTTATGAGCCGAACAGACTTGATTTTACGTGATAATTAGAGTTTCAAAAATATTAGCTTAATCGCGGCTTCAAAGCTACGTCTCCGTGTGACGTCAGCGACAGAACCGCTCAGACTGGACTATCCGAAAACTACCACTGTCAGGCCTGATGGAGGCGCTCATATTTGAAGGCTCGGAAGATTCTTCCTCCAGTTTTAGCCTTGAGATGGTTTTTGAGGTGGAAAATGCAGCCGGTTCTGGTGCTTCTAGAGGCATAGAACCGTACAGATACCAGCCGAACACAACGACTGAGACGGATAGAAGAAAGCGGGTCAGAGAAGCTAGCGGGAGAAGTGACGTCAGGGAAACACAGGTTGGTAAGGATTAGAAATAACTTAATAGTGGCTTCTTTTGAAAAAAAAATAAAAAAAAATTAACAGAATGATATAAATGCGCATAATAATATTAACGTGTAGTGATTTTAGCAGTGACCTGAAAAAAATACATTACAAAATGTAAATATGGTAAATCAGTTTTAAAACTAAAAATAAACTAATCCAGACGTACTGGATGTAATTATAGCAAAACTGCTTTGAAAATGTACCCGTCTCTTCTGGACAAGGGCGTCAGTTTGTTTTTAAAACTGCTGGGGATAATTATTAATTATTCATATAACCTATAATTATTCAGCCGTCGGCTATATAGGCTATATGCGCAGTAATAAAACGCGTTCCCTTTACAACCCTTGTCGTTCTGAAAATTCCGAAAATCTGAAACATATTGAATATTATTTAATTCTTCATTCATTTTAGCTAATATTCAGCCCGAACGATCTGAACAAAGAACCTCAATTGTGCCATTACACATGGAACAGATGAAAACATGCACTAAATATGAACATTTTACCCGCAGTCTCACAACTTTCTCATGGTCTATGGACGTGAATTGTGCACCTGCTTGTGCATAAGAGAGGCTGAATCCGCTCCGCTCGCACACTGGAATAACAAGCGTCACTTCTTTTTCAACTTCCTTATTGCCTCAGCCGGATGAAATAGCGTTGCATTGAGTGCGGTGTCCAGGTCTGAGATGATGATGCTCAGATGCTCTCATAAGAATCTTTTTTGATTTTTTCAGTTTCCTAAACTCTGTGCGTAAAGTTGAAAAAGACTGTGCGTCTGCATCAAGTGGTCAGTGGCGTGAATTGTAAACTTTCAAAATGAGGGACGGCTGTTAGTTTGTGTCCACAGGTGTTTCTGATTATTGTACTGATGAATAGAGGTTGCGTCATAATAAACTGACGGCAAAAGCTCATCACACAAACACTCTTCAGATGGTAGGCCTATTCCTTTTTGTGAACGCACTCTCTACCTGATGGAGTAGTGGAGCCGCCCGTCAGAAAGTGAACTTTTATGTGATGTCCTGGTTCATTTTCTCACTCGATTTTCCTCCCACACAGAAAGGAGCCCTGCTAACAACGGCCTTTACATTTTTCCATTAGGCTACAGTTTAAAAAAAACGATCAAAGACAGAATATAATACAATCCCCAAAGGATTGTAAATTAGCCTATATTACAATGAATCATGTCCCTTTTAATTCTTTGAAACATTGTACATCTTAAATTAATTTAATGCAGATATCTCTGTCCAGAAACAAAATATTGTCCACAGTCCCTGACTTTATCCGCGCTCTCCGTTCCTGAATCACAAATTCAGTCGTAGAAAAATCTCTCTGCAGCGCAGGATAGCGGGAACATTCTGCTGCCAGCGCAAAGCTGGGGGAATATTCTGCCATGTTCTCTCCACAAACACAATATATCAACACCATTCTCTTTGGGAGTCGTAAACAGACAAAAGTATTAAATTAATATTTTTATCCTGCAGTAAAGAAACTCCAGCCAGACCCATTAAATTTAAATTATGTATCTTGAAACGGGAACCAGCGGCAATGCAGGACTCTGCCCTGAGCGTGTTCGCATACGGACTAAAACCTTGATGTATCCACTGCAAAGAACGCTGCAGCATCTGCGCAGAAAGAAACCATGACTGTATGAGAAAGTGCAATGGAGTCATTTAAATAATTGTCCGTTCAGATACTGATTATGTGGAAATTGTGCTGGGAGCACAAGTGGATGTTAGAATCTGCGCTGGTAAGAAATTCATCAGGTTTAGAAAAGTGGTCGGGACATGTCCCTGGTGTCCCCAGCTACAATGAGCCTCTATGCTTCTGAAAACACGAGATCTAACTGGGGTATCAGTGGAAGGGGAGATTGTAGGAGTAGCGATGCTGACGCTGTCAGTGTTGCGCAGTCCACAAGTACCACCGCCGCCACGCTGTCACACTCCTGTGGAACACTGCAGGTACAGCTACCGGCAGCAAAACACACTAAACAACCCAGTGATTCCTTTATCATAGTAATAAAAACAACTCTACTCAAAATGTTCCGAACAGAGAAGAGAGAAGGAGGAGGAGGGAGCCCACTACTCACAGACTACTAACCTGTTTCACCCACTTAGAAAGTAACTCTGGGTCTTTGGGAAACTTAAACTGACAGCGTCCTTGTGTGTATATGAGCAAAATCCCCCAACACAACGCGAAGGCATTGCGATCACTTTTCTTTGTCAAAAATAGAAAATAGCGTCCCAGTCACTGCTGAAAAGCTGCTGTCAAATGTGCCAACAAACGGAATGCGTTCTCTCGCTAACGTCACTTCCTGCTTTCTGCTGCTCAGTGATGCAGTAAAATGCTAGTCACCGCGGCGGTTTTTTGCTCTCAGTAGGATTATACAAGGCGTGTTTATGACTTTGACTTAGTCCATTGGGTTCAGATTTCTTTATTTTATGTTATGTTTAAAAATGTCAACTTCGTGTCATGAGGTCTTTAAGTAAAAATTAAAGGTAATCTGAAAGTTTTAGAACATAGGGAAGAAATGAACTGATAAATTATTAAGCATCAGTTCATATAAGTTATGATGGATGAATGAATGAATTGAAAAGCAGATGGACAAACGAATGGATGGATGGATAAGTTAAGAAGCGAATGGATGGATTGACATATGAACAGATGGGTGGATGGATCAATGATTTGAAAAGCAGATGAACAGATGGATGGATGGATAGATAGATGAATGAATGAACAGATGGATGAACGGATGGATGAACGGATAAATGGATAGATGAATGAATGGATGGATGGATGGATGAATGGATAGATGAATGGATAGATGAATGAATGAACAGATGGATGAACGGATGGATGAACGGATAGATGGATAGATGAATGAATTAACAGATGGATGAACAGATGGATGGATGGATGAAGGGATGGATGAACGGATGAATGGATAGATGAATGAAGGAACAGATGGATGAACAGATGGATGGATGGATGGATGAATGGATGGATGAATGAAGGAACAGATGGATGAAGAGATGAATGGATGGATGAATGAAGGAACAGATGGATGAAGAGATGAATGGATGGATGAATGAACCGATGAATGAATGGATAGATGGATGAACGGATGAATGGATGGATGAACGAATGAACAGATAGATGAACGGATGGATGAACGGATGGATGAATGGATAGATGGATAGATAGATGAATGAATGAACAGATGGATGAACAGATGGATGGATGGATGAACAGATAGATGAATGAATGAACAGATGGATGGATGGATGAACAGATAGATGAATGAATGAACAGATGGATGGATGGAAGGAAGGATAAATAGATGGATAAATGGATGGATGGATAGATAGATGAATGAACGGATGGATGAACAGATGGATGGATGGATGAACGAACAGATGGATGGATGGATGAACGGATAGATGGATGGATGAACAGATGGATGAACGGATGGATGAACAGATGAATGGATGAACAGATGGATGGATGGAAGGATAAATAGATGGATAAATGGATGGATGGATAGATAGATGAATGAACGGATGGATGAACAGATGGATGGATGGATGAACAGATAGATGGATGGATGAACAGATGGATGAACGGATGGATGAACGGATGAATGGATGAACAGATGGATGGATGGAAGGATAAATAGATGGATAAATGGATGGATAGATGGATAGATAGATGAATGAACGGATGGATGAACAGATGGATGGTTGGATGAATGGATAGATGAATGAAGGAACAGATGGATGAACAGATGGATGGATAGATGAATGAACGAACAGATAGATGAACGGATGGATGAACGGAGGGATGGATGAACAGATGGTTGAATGGATGGATGGATGGATAGATGAATGAATGAACAGATTGATGAATGTATGGATGGAAGGAAGGATGAACAGATGGATAAATGGGTGAATGGATGGAATCTCACCTTGACGGAGGTGCAGTACTGTTTGGAGTAAGTCTGGCACTCGTCTAGTCTGGTCTGGTTCTGCTCGATATCAGCTACCAGTGCCTGAAAAGACCATAAACATGTAACCATGACAACGGGTCAGCGATCAGCTCGGACCCGCCGGCGCTGCTTCAGGGATCTGAACCGACCGTCTGCTGGGCCAGCTGTTCCGACAGCGCCCTGCTGTCCGTCTGGGCCGGCTGGGTGCTCTCCTGTCTCTCAGTCGTCTCTTCGATCCACCGGATCAGCGCCGAGTGGTTCTGTCTGTACTGCTGCAGCGCCGAGCCCAGAACCTCCAGATCGGACCGTCTGTCGAAGACAACAGATCATCAGCGCTCTGAACCGCCTCCGAGGAGCCAAACGGAGCAGAGTCAGAGATCCGGGCGTTTACCGTGTTTCTGTTTGCCTTTTGATCCCGCTCCACCTCTCTGCCATCTGATTGGCTGTCTCCTGATGGCGCTCCAGCTCGGGGCTGCGGTCCGGGTGGAGCTTGCTGAGCTCAGCTCCCGCCTCTTTGGCCCGACTCACCTGAACCTGCAGGGTCTGGAAGATCTCCTCTTGCTCGGAAAGCTCCGCCTGCCACCTCTGAGGATCAAACGGTGTTAAATCAACACGGACGAGCAGAAGAAGAAAACAACATTTTAAAGTGGTTTTTTGTTGTTTACCCCAAGCTGGTCTCTGAGGTTCTGAATGGCTGCGGTGTCGGCAGGAACGATGTCCTCCTCACTCAGTCTGCTCTCGTACTTCCTGACCTGGCTCTCTGCTTCGTCCAGGCTCCGCATCAGGACGTCTACGGTTTTCAACCTGGACAGGTAAAAAAAGAGCGAAACACATTCCACCTCGTAAGGGTGCAAAACCTCTGAAACTAATCCTGCGGGGGTGTCATCAAAAAATAAAAAGCCCCACTAACTTATCCAGGTAGGCCGCTGAGACGTTGAGCAGTCGGTCGGTTCTCTCCACGGCCCGACTGAGCTCGGACCGGAGGACGGGAACGCTGGAGGACGTCGGCTTCTCCTCGAAGAACCGGACGCAGCGCCGGGAAACTTCTCCCAGACCGGAGCGCAGGGATTCCAGCTCAGATCTCAGCTTCTGGATGGGATGATTTTGGATTTAGTCATCTCTGATTTAAAAGTGGTATTCATTTTCTTAATCAATACACACCTATTTTATTCATTAAATTAATAGTGATTTTTAGGGGTGTAAACGGTGCGTGCAAAAATCCCGGTTCGGTACGTATCCAGGTTTCAACTTCACGGTTCGGTTCATTTTAGGGGAACAAAAAGGACGAAAAAAAAAAACGATTTTTTGCGTTATGACATCTAAAATCAAACTGTACTTGCAGTAAATTTTCCAACAAATTGGTTTCGGATAGCATAACAATCTACAATAAAATATAAATAACTAGGGATGTGCATTGGTAAAAATCTGGTGATACGATACGTATCATGATACGGGGGGGCGATACGATATATCGCGATACTATGAGTAAGATTATATATTGTGATTTTTTACAATTTAATTTAACTGTAGAAAAACTGTCACATCATTCTAAACGCTCCAATCTGTTTCATACTTTAACACATTCAGATTTATTACTAGATCTAGTTGATCCACTGGAACAAAGAAGGTGAAAACAGCCACAAACTACCAGTTATACTTTTAATTTTACTACAAAAATTACTGTCATCATTAATGGTTCCATTCAAATTCAAAGAAATAAAACAAAAATAAAAATCGATACACTGCTTTTTAATCTCGATACAATATCATGACATAAAATATCACGATGTATCTGCATATTGATATTTTCTTACATCCCTATAAATGACATAACAGTTTAAAAATTTTATTTTTAGGAAACTGCAATATCAATACTTCAGCTTTCTGCCAAAGTGAAGATAATCTGGGACATGAAATGAATATTTCAGACTGTCCTACTGTCTGTGTCAACGAGTTAATCGGGGGTTAAGCCGTTACCTGAGCCAGCTGACAGGATGTTGCATGAGTCATACAGGTGAGGTGGGCGGGGTTAAAGCGCTCTGCTAGTTTAATGGGGATGGCTAGTGGCTACGTCATCGTAGCCGAAAACGTCACTTCAGTGTCCAAACCAAATCGCGGTAGCAATGGTGCAGTGCTGTGTCCCATGTTGCAATAAAACAAATTATGCCAATATAACGATATGTTACTACCGCTTTCCTCTGGACGAAAACAAGAGGAGGAGATGGCTTAAACTGATACGGTAAGCTGGATCTCTAATCATAATACAATCAAAAATACATTAAAGTGTGGGCCAGCGCCAGTATTTGCACTAAACATTAGCCGAGATAACTTTACCTGTTGCTGTTATGATGGAGTGGGGCCACATAAAATAAAAGATTAAAGTCAATATTTATGAGAATAAAGTTGTCATTTACTAGTTTAATCTATCAATTTATTTATAAAGTGCTTTAAGATGACCAAAAGTCAAAAACAAGGCATTAAAATAAAAATAAAAAATACAAACAGAAAACATTTCTATATAAAAGCTCAAGCAAATTTAAAACAACACAGATAGCCCAGACGAAAACGAGTGAATGTAATTATGAGTTTAAATTAGTTATTTAGGAGAATCAAGAATCTTTGACTTAAAATATTTTCTAACCAGACATGTTACTGTCGTGTTGGCGCCCTACTGCCGATTTTAAGGCAGAGTATATATATATATATATATATATAAAAAACAAGCACACCTTAAATTAAAACTAGAAAAACATTCGGAGAGCACAGACCTCCGCCAGGACCACTCATCACCTGCTATCACCTTGTTATATTTCAAATTTTCTGTACTTGAACAATAAAATGTCTGTTTATGAGAAGCATGGCTGCGCTTTTCCAGCGGAGAGCAGAGATTCGGGGCTGCTGCGCGAGGGAAGCCGCTTGTGAGCTCTCTGACACGGGAGAGGAGCGAAGGTTAGCACTGCTGGTCGTTGGGTGGATACGCGCTTCATGTCGGATCAACCCCAAAATGTAATCACTTGTTTCTATTCCCATTGCTGACATTTTCTTAAAATCTTATTGAAATCCATCCATAACTTCCTAAGTTATGTTGCTAACAGACAGATAATCGAGCATGAAAACATTACCTTATAGCGGAGGTAAAAAAAAAAAACATCTACCGTCTTTCTGTGTAAATATCTCACGTTACAACATGAAAACATGCGGTTTACATTCAGGTGCGGCATATATATGAACAAAATGTATTTTCTTTTAAAATTTTAGCTTGTGCGGCTCATTCAGGTGAGCTTCAACAGTCCAAAAATTATGGTAGATATTTATGAAAAGTCTTATTTTACGAAAATAAAGTAATTTATGAGAATTAGTTATAATTTAGAAGATTAAAATAATTTATGAGATTTAAGAAATAATTTACAGGATTAAGTCATTTAAAAGAATAAACCTTGTGTTTACATTAGGAGCAGCGGCGGGTTAGACACGGAAGTGATGTCGTGACGTCACGCTAGCCATCCCCATAGTTCAATCACCGTTGCAGAGTTACTTTTTTCCAGAGGAGCTGTGATTTCTAACCTCGGAGTTTCTCTTTGTTTTATTGGTTCTATTTCTATTTTCTTTTATACCTTTTTGTATGCGTGATAACTTAAAACAAAAGATAACATTAGATAAATCACTGTATTTTGGTATTCATGTGGGACACCGTGGTGGGGGGTGGAGCTCCTTCCGTTCAGCTTCCAGCTGTTGCTGCTGCAAAGCAACACAAACGTCACCGACTAATTCCTGGAAGAAACATTTTTTAACTCACATTATTACAGTCAGATGTCCGGTCTGTTTATACTTTATTGGTACGTTAATTGCGCCGCTCAAGGTGGCAGCATGTTGGAGTAGCTCTGTTACTTTGGTTCATATTTTTTTCTTTTTTTAAACTTTAATTCTTCCATTTCTGGTAGAAACATCGTTTTAGTGGACAACTGATCTCTCTGGTTTTGAATGCTTTGCAGCTGGAAGGATTTTTGCTGATACTTTTTTATTTTTGGACATTTGTTATGATGCATAACCATGGCAACAAGGTGGTTTACAACTGGCAGCAGCTGATTAACATCACAAAAGCTCAAATAATACCTCAACTACAGCCACAAAACCCTGATGAGTTGAAAAGAAGACGCCATAGATCCAGAGCGTCCTCTACATCAGACTGTCATACAACTACAGAGCGTCTTCAGTCAGAGGCTTCTTCAGATCTGCAGATTGCTACAGGAGATCATCCCTACCCACAGCCATCAGCATCTACAACAAATCTTTGAAGGAACTTGCATAATGAGTTACAACATTTAATTTCCCTTTGGGATTAATAAAGTAATTTTGAATTTGAATTGAATTGAAGAGAACGGCACCAACGAGGGCGGCTAAGCGGGGTCCTTCGCCTCAGTAACATCTGTGTTGGATAACAGCAACCTCCTTCGCTACGAGAAGTTGGTAACCAGTTAACGTGAAAACGTGTTGTTCTGCAACACCGGGAAGCCGACATGTGTCCAAACGTGGGGCTTCCAAGAGAAAAGTCGCTGGCTGTGACGTCCTCTAGCTGCTAGCAGAAGGTCGGGCTGCACTGTATTTGTTTACGGAATCACAGGTGTCGCTGGCTGAAGTGCAACATAGTTATTGTTCCGTGTGGAGCCTGTGACGGAGGAAAGGTTCCCTGTACCGACAAATCCAAATACAGTTACATGAATTTATTATTATTATTATTTAATATTATTATTATTTATTATTTATTTGGATTTCATGTTTCACTGATGTTTTTATTTATTGGATTTAGTATTTGTGATGTTGTGATTTATGTTTTTTTACAGGAAGTCTTTTGTCACGTGACTCGATTGATGTCTTATAATTGAAGCACCTGTTCATTTTATGTGTAAGCCCTGAAGAAGACCGTTTGAGCGGTTGAAACGCGTTGGCATGTCCCTCTAAACTGAATTAAAGGACTTTTATTTACCAGAGTGCCTCAGATCCACTTATATTTAACTTTTCAATTGTTGGTTTATGAAACCAATTTAAGACGACATTTTTAAAAGGAGTTTGAAAAGTGTTGTTGCCTTCTGCAACCAGCAGATGGAGCTCAAACGGACCTCTTGCTCTGCGATCTGCAGTGTGTTGTCGAAGCTGCCTGCTGACAGCCGGCTGGGGGGCGGAGTCTCGATGGCTCTCATCAGCCTCCGCTCTGCCTCGTCCAGACGCAGCGTGGCGTCCAGCAGCTCCGACAGGTAGGACCGAGACACAGACTCGTCCTTCTCCGCTGCAGAGAAAAGGAGAGCAGACACGTCAGTCGCATAGGAACTTTTTCTCATGCTAAACACGCTGAGCGTCCTCACCCGTCTCCATGTTGTGCAGCAGGTCCTGGCAGTGCAGCTGCGCCTGCTGAGCTTCCCTCTCCAGCTCCCGTCTCTCGGCCGCCGTGAACAGCGAGCTGTCCTTGCTGTCCGACAGGAAGTCGGCCAACTGGGACCCCAGGTGATCCAGCACATGCTGGCGCTCCGACGGACTCTGACTGCGGACCTACAGGTGGAAACATGGAAACAAGAGGCGAGAAGATGTGAGACCGACGGGGGGGAGAAGTTAGAAGGACCATCTGAGGAGTTCTCTCAGAGACTCACCGTGTCCAGAGTCCACCCAGAGACGGTTCTGATGTCCTTGAGGAGGTAGTGCCACGTCACCACGCTCTTCATGTTCACATGCATCTGATGCCACAGAGACATTACCTTCTGGTACAACTGCTCCGTCCTGAGTTCACGCAGGAAACAGCTCTGTTAGCCTGAACCTCTTGAAGCCCCACAGCTGCTCAAAAACAGACAGTTCTCCAGTGGTTCTGGTGCATTGCACAATGTGGATTTAGCCATGAAGATGGGGTAGCTCTAGATTATTTAATAAACAGCTAGATGGCTCTAAGCATCCAAACTGATTTGAAGCAGGACTACATTTAGCTTCTGGAACCACCAAGACCATAATCCTGTCATGAATTTGTGGAGTCTGGAGTCATGAACTTATATGCAGCTTCCTAAGAGATGTTTTCCACAACATTAGAGGCTGTGAGTTTATATGCCAGCCTGTTTAGATTGGAAAAAAAAGATTTTTATTTATTTTTGAAACTCATTTCAGATGTTTCTTGTATAATCAGAACAGGTATTATAATCGGGTGAAATGCATCTGCGTTGCATGCCAGTGAAAACCTATTTAAACTAACTACAGAGGAACATTGTAATCCATTGTTTAGTTTTTTTAAAATGTTATTTTTATTTTATTTTAGTTTTTTACTTTTCTTTTTCCCTTATTACGGTTTGTATATTTTTTACCTTTTTATTTTCTTTTATGTTTCTAAACTCATTTAAGATGTTTCCTGTATAATCAGAACAGAATTCCTATTTTATATTTTTGTTTGAAATGTTTTATTTATTTTAGTTCTTACCTTTTACAATTATATTTGTTCATTTACTTTATTTTTATACTTATAGTGTTTTACTTTTTATTTATTTTCAAATTGTATAATTTCTTAGCCATTGCATCCCTGTGATGAGTGTATTTAAATGTAATGTTAAATTGTGATGCATTTTTTGAATTATTTTATTAGGGTGTTTTTTCTAATCTTTTACTTTTTATTATTATTATTATTTACTTTTTATTAAACGTTTATTTAGTTATAATTTAATTTTTAAAAATTACTTGTGTATTATTTTTATTTTATTATTTTAATAATTTTTTTCTGAAGCTCATTGAAGAGGTTCCTTGTATAATTAGGCCAGTTGTAATAAACTGGTGAATTTTTGCATTGTATGCCTGTGATGAGGATTTTGTTACTGCTCTCTGAGTGCTTTTCTAGTTAAAACTGTAACTATAGGTAAACGTTATTGTCAAGTTTTTAATAAATAAACTAACAGGGGTGTCCAAAAGTGAGGCCTGGGGGCCATTTACAGCCCAGGCGGTTGATGCAGATTCGGTGAGGTTAGGCATTTAAAAAAACATGCAGGAAAGCAAAAACTAAATCTTTTACTAACCACATTTTTTTGCTTTCAATTTACCGTAATTGGCTTGTAAATGAGAACAGCAGTGCTGTCTGTGTTCCAAGGAAGGGAATAAAAATGTGTAAAGTTTGTGCCCGACCTGCTGGACGTGACGATGGCCTCCTGGTTCGGAGGAGGGATGGTGAAACACACCGAGGGGACCATGGCTTCATTCCCAGTTGGGCTGATCACCTTCCACTTGGTCCTCTGGGAGTTGTCCTCCAGCGCGCACTCCTCTCCTTGGTTTATCGTGATCTGAGGCGGGTAGCATGGGGGAGAAGAGACGAAGGGCAACAGGACGATTAAAGTGTGGGGGGGCTGACGGTTGGAAATATGGCAGAAAATTTAGCTGAAACATTTGTATACAGTCAGGGAATTATGAAAGTTTAAGAAAATGAAAGAGGTTAGAGACAGAATGGGCCAGTAGAAGAAGGTGAAGGTGGTAAAACCAAGCAGGAGAAAAAGAAAACCCCATAAACTAAAAACAAGGAACAACAAGCTCATCATGAAACATAAAATGAAAAAGAATCATGAAGCTGCAGGAGATCCTGAAATGACCATGAGATCTGGGGAACCGGGACGGGAACGAAGCTTTGATGGTCTGAACAGAAAATGTTCTCCAAACTCTGGGTTTGGTTTCACTGTCAGATTGATAAGAAACCACAGCGCAGCATGAAAACTGTTACCGTTTAGCTCCAGTTTAAAATAAACTGCCTTTCTCGCCCCTTCCCTGCACACAGACACACACGTCAATAACGCAAAGCTTTGCACAAACAGGAAGTAAATGAAATGCATTCAGAGCTGCTCGTTCTCTGACTGATTGACTGAATGGATTCAGTTCAGGGAGCGCCTTCCACTCTTATCAGCTGATGTCAGACATTTACCAAACAATAATGATAAATGCAGACATTTTCCTGTAAATGTTGAAATTTAGCTTCCATCAGAATGGATATATTTATATATTTAACTACTTAATTTGCATGTCTGTTTCTGTGGGCTTTACTACCAATATGTTGGGTTCCACTATTATTTTAAAACAGTTTTATCATTTTTTGTGATATAAATAAATCCAGCAGAAATAATCACAGATTTACTGAAAATATTTAGGCATTTTAATCCATGTCTTATCAATAATGGAGCAAGATCAGTTCAGTTATTTTTATATTTTAAATTTTTTCAGTAAACATATTATCCTTTAATTGTAGTTGGAGTTAACATTTGGAACAAAGGTTGTTTATGGTAATTTGCTTCATAAATGTTTTTTTTAAATATAAAAACAAATAGAAATATTTTTATTTAAACACGTTAACCAGAAGAAAAAAATATTTAAATATTTGTGGGATTTTTTGTTTGCTAGTCCCATTTTATTGAAAAAATAAAAACTTTCATGAAATAAACTGAAAGGATTAATTAAATATCTTTGAATTTAATAGTATGAATGTGAGAAATAAAAAAATAATTTAACAAGTTTAAAGTAAAACAAAAATTAAGCAGGATATGAGATAAGAAAATAACATTTCAAATGTAATATATACAATAATTTAGATTTGGCTTTATTAATAAATAAATAAATTAATTAATGAATACAAAAATGACAAAAACAAAACTATAATTTTGTTACGTAGTAATACTAAAATATAATACTAATATTAGTAATACATTTAATTTGTACTGCTCGTTACAGTATCGATATTGCAAAGGGATTTTAAAAGCAATGATTAATGAATGAATGAATAAATAATAAATAAAAATACATATAAAGATTGTGATTTACAATTTAAAATAAAAAATTGTAATGTTTGTGTTGGGATTTTTGTTTACTAATGTCACATTTAATTACAAAGAAAAAAACTATGCTAATTAATAAATCATAAACAAACATTTAATGACAAATAGCTAAAAACATGAATTAAATATTGTTGAAACAGTATAAATATAAAAAAAGAAAGAAATTGAAATTTGATTAAAGTTAATTTGAACTAATAAAAAAACAGTAAATGTGACATTAGAAACTAAAATTAAATCACAAAATCATGAATTTATGGTGCAATTTTATCATATATAAACCAACTACATAAACCAATTATGTCAATCCAGAATTAGCTTATACATGGTTAATTATGGTAAAAAACAAACTTATTTACTTATTTAACTTACTTATCTCTTGTCTTTTATGCTACAGAGGTTTTAGTACCAACATTCATCTGCCTCATTATGGTGACATTTAAGTTGTGATGAAAAAAACAGCAGAGGTCATATTTGGATCATCACGGACATAAAAGCTTCAAACATTTAACTTAATCTGATGAATTTAGAACACAGGCATTAATATTTCATCAATAACAAATCAATAATTATGCAGATTTAGGTGCAAACAGAAAAAAAGCAAACAAAAAATTAGGATTTTTAAAATTGTTTTTAACATCGAAATCCAACTTTTAACGCTGAATAATAACCCTGATTAGGTCTTCACTACCAGAACTAGTTTCTACTCTGGTCCAATAACTGAACATGATAAATATCTTTCTCCTAATTGAAATATTAAACATAAAATACTTGCTCCCTTTATGTCTCCTACATTAAGAAAAGGCTTTAATTTATGGAAAACAAATGGCAAATAATCATCTCCACCTGTAGCAGCAGATCAAATTTAGAGATTTCTGTTAAAGAAGTCTTAAATCAGCTGATAAGAAGGCGAGCGAGTGAGAATCTGAGGTTAGAGAAGGAGAAGAGAGGCAGCTATACCTGAACGTTTGTCTTGTCAGCCCGACCGACAGATGAAAGGGAGGAGGAAGAGGAGGAGAGAAAACAAGAAAGCGAAGCAGAGATAGATTACTGTGGTGCATGACTTCCCAGAGATTCTCTGACACTTTAAGCGAAAACCCCCTCCCTGCTTCAGAGCTGGGTCAACACACCGACCCAGCAGAACCGAGCACTAAATATAGCAGCAGGGTGTCCAGGCAGAGCTGCAGGGGTGCAAAGTGCTGATGCTTGGGACAAATTTATAATTAATACGCTTTTAGTCTCCCTGAAGACATCCCAGCTAAGGGTCCGTCGGAAGCAGCAGCAGGAGAAATCCGGCAGCTTTCAGCTCCTCTCGGGTTAAACCGAAACATCCTCTCTCCATTTTCTTTAAATCAACAGGAGGAAACTGTGAACTTTCTGGATCCTGATTGGTTTCTGATTAAATGATGTTGTTGATTCATCCTCAGCAGCTCTGTGAAATATTCTGGGCCATAATTGATCTCCTAAATAGGGTTTATTATCGACAAATAAAAATGTTCCCTAAAATAAAGAATAAAATAAAAAAAAATCATTTTTTTTTTTTTTTTTTACTAAAACTAAAATACATATTTAAAATAAAGATATGTATATAAATACCTTAATAATTTTTTTAATAATTGTGAAACAGAAAAATTAGTAAAACTTGATTTTATTGTTAAAATATTACAATTCTTTCTGTATTTATCTGATAGTTCCTGAGATACAGCCCATCATTAATTCATCTAAACGGTCACTACGACTCACACAGACTCTAGCAACCAATCAGACTAGCATCTGATTGGTTGGACTGGGCAGAAGTTTACCTGCAGACTGGTCACCTTGTCACTGTTAATAAATCTACAATATGCTCCAATAGACCTCTAAAAAATAAATATTTAACAACTTAATTTCATTTATTCTATAAATTATTTAAACATAAATATTTAAATAATCAATGCACTTCTAAATCTATTTAAATGATTAAATATAAAAATATTTATTAAAAGTTGTGTTAATTTATTAGATCGTGCCAGTAATTTAATAATTCATCAATAATGGCACAAATATTGATCTTTAACCTCCTAACGTGATGAAGGATGTCTTTGGGCAGGTCGGCAGGAGAAGAAGAGTCTCTTTGGTTTGTTGGTCATCATTCCTCCCTTTATTTCCTCTATCCTGTCAGATCTTCCACCCACATCTTCGTCATTATTTCTGTGCTTTTCTCCCTAAAGGTTTCATAAGCCTACATCTCTACTCATTGTTCTCTCATCGGTTTGTGATCGGATCAAAGAAGGAACCTCTCCACTCCACCGAACCAACCCTCACTGATCCCAGAGGAGCTTCCAGGAGGGGGCGCTGGTTGGTGAAGGTCAGAGGTGAGAAACGGGTCAAGCTCAGCCACCGTACCTCGATCTGTTTGTAATCGCAGATGGCTCTGATGGGCGTGGCGCCGCCCAGTGGGCTGTCAGCGCTGCGGGGCCGGAGCTGGACCACCGTCTTGGCCCGTCCCACCAGGCTGGCCACCGTACTCCGGTACTCGATAAGTTGCTCCTTCTCCTCCTGCAAGAACGACAGAAGGTTATTGGTCGAAGTGGACCTTAAAGTTTCTGTTTTAACTCGGCCGTAGAGGTGTTATGGATGAGGAAGCGTCAGGGCCCAGATATGATTGGACCAACATAGATTCTAGCTTTAATGTGGATTTGTAGTGTTTGTTACGATGTCAACCCATAGAGGCGCTGTAAAATATTTTCCACCTGATCGGTCATTATGACAGTATTTGGATCATTGTAGAGACATTTTAGAATTAATTGTAGATATTTTCAAGAAAAAACTTAAATTTCCGAGAGAAAACTCATAAATTGCACCAATTAAAGCATACATTTCTTATATTTAAACAAAGCTATTTTTTGACATTGTAAAGTCAGAAATATGCAGGAAAAAAATCCCTGACACCTATATATATATAAAAAAAGAGGAAAAAAAAAAGAGAAAAAAAGAATTTTGCTGAGATTTTAAATCAGTTAATCAGTTATGTCCGACAGAAAATGTCAGTCCTATAAGATTCAAGTGTTACATTTACGAGAACATTTACAAAAGAGCCGCATGAACCACGTGCCTTTTTGAAAATATCCAGATGTGGGTCTCCTAAATTTAACACTCAAGTCTCATCTTTAGTCGGATTGATTTCTGCAACAGCGTCTTCACAGGTCTGCCTAAAAAGTCAATCAGACAGCTGCAGCTGATCCAGAACGCTGCTGCTCATGTTCCTCACTAGAACCAGGAAAGTAGAGAACATCACCCCAGTTCTAAAGTCCTTACACTGGCTCCCTGTAGCTCAGAGAATAGACTTCTAAATACTTTTACTAGTTTATAAATCATTGAAAGGCTTAGCACCAAAGTATGTAGAAGATCTACTTTTACTACAACAACACCCCCCCAGACCACTCAGGTCCTCTAATTCCAGTCTACTCAACATCCCTAGAATCAGAACCAAACATGGAGAAGCAGCTTTCAGCTTCTATGCTCCTCTAATCTGGAACAGACTTCCAGACGAGTGCAAAGCTGCTGAAACACAGAGTTCTTTTAAATCACAACTAAAAACATATATGTTTAGAGCTGCCTTTGAGTAATGCTTTGATCTATCATGTTTTGTGTGTGCTTCTTGCTTTATTGCTGTTTTTTCTTTATATGCTTTGTGTTTTATTGCTATTTTTCCTTGAATTACTTTGTTGTTGAAAGTGTTTTAATACAAATAAAATGGTCTTACCTTATAAGACTTCTGGTAATTTCTGTTGGAAATATCTGATTCTCAACACCTTTTGTTTTTTTTCTTGGAAATTTCTGACTTTACAATGTCAGAAAAAGGCAGAAAATTAATGCATTTAGTCTTTTCTTGAAAATATGTGAAATAATCAGTCTTTTAGCAGAAATGTACTCCTCTATTCCCCCCTTGATCCCTAATACTCGGTCGTCCATTATTACCAGAATTAGAGCTTTGAAATATTACTTTTTAAGACTTCTTCTTCTGCTCCCCTCAGGGCAGATCACCTGCCTCCATCTCACCCTAACACACCGACCATCTCCATAACCTCCTCCTCTACGTCCATTAATCTTCCGAACCTCCGTCCCCAACATCCTCTTTCCGATGCGTCCTTCATCTTGTCCAAACCATCCGACCTGATCGGGTCATTTCTAGCTCTGTCCATGCTGGTGACCCCCCCAGGGAAGATTTCAGCCTCCTGTTTATTCTCACTGTGATTTATGTTTTGGAGATGGTGTCCAAGAAGACTTTTTAGCATGTTAATAATTTAAGGGAGTGAAATGTAACCTGAGAGAGACGTAAACAGGAGAACCTGCACGGCGATGATCCAGAATAATCCTTTTATTTCCATCCTCCAAACACACTGAGCAGCTTGTCTCAGTCTTTGGACCCGAGTGGACATTCCTAACTCGGCCAGTAACCATTAAATATTTTAACTGCGAGCTCTTCGCCCTGACAGGTGGTGCTACAATTCCTCATCATCTCGCACTGAGAAAAGGGAGTCATCAAAGATTCATGGCGGAGAAACAACAGGGAGACATGAAGGGGTGATGGATGAAGACACGGACCGGGAGGCTCATAACAGGTCCGTGTTGATGAGTTCCTAACGTTACGCCTCGGAGATGAATTTCCCACCGAGAGACGAGGATTACAGCAGCAGGTCAGCTGAGCATTGAAGCTAAACTCGGCCCGAACAAACATGGAGGAAATTGATTTTTGGGGCGAGCAGGTTAACTCCGTCAACGGCAAAAAGAAAATAATAAAAATACATACGAAAGCGGATTTAGCTGAAGCGCAACGTGCAAACAGTCATTACCAAAAACAATGTCTGCAGAGCGGTTATTTACTACTTCCAAAGGATTTAAGACGATCAGCTGCCCTCAACTGAGCCTCATCAGTGTGAGCGCCCCTCTACAGTTTGAGAGAGTTTTAGCACAACGCCAGGGCGGGAAGACATCAGCAATGACCTTAGAGAAGAAACTGTTGCAGTCTGGGAACTGTCATAAGATCGTTTAGGACCCTTATTCTACAGAAATATTAATACTGAGGTCAGAAATGACCTTCTGAGACTCTACAGGCCTCAGTTAGAAGCTTAAATGTTAAAGGTCATGACAGGAACATTAGAAAACCAATAAATATTGGAAGGATGAACAAATGGATGGATGGATGGATGAACAGATGGATGAAAAGATGAATGGATGGATGAACAGATGGATGAATGATGGATGGATGAACAGATGAATGAATGATGGATAGATGAACAGATGGATGGATGTATGAACCGATGGATGGATGTATGAACAGATGGATGTATGAACAGATGGATGTATGAACAGATGGATGTATGAACAGATGGATGTATGAACAGATGGATGGATGGATAGATAGATGGATGGATGAACAGATGAATGGATGGATGAACAGATGGATGTATGAACAGATGAATGGATGAATAGATGGAAGTATGGATGAACAGATGGAAGTATGGATGAATGTATGGATGGATGAACAGATGGATGGATGAACAGATGGATGGATGAACAGATGGATGGATCTATGGAGGTCTGTTACCATGGAGTCCTGCAGCAGGTCCTCCAGTTTGCTGAGCCTGCTGTTCTTGTCACAGCTGTACTGCCTCTTAATAGTTTCCTGGAGCTGGCGGAGGAACGCCTCACAGTCCCTCACGTCACTCATGAACTGGAAGAAAACGCAGAAACAAAAGAAACTGAAACGCGACGACACGAAAACCTTTTCCCCCCCCTCAATAATATGGAAATGTTGGAGAGCAAAGCTGGTTTTACTCAGCTCAAAACGCTCCAAGCATAACCTTAACCTCACCTGGAAGTAGGCGGTGTTGTCTTTGAGATGCTGCTCAACACAAACACCCAGCTGCTCCACCCACTGCCACTGAGTCTGCAGTGCTGCACTGTAGGCCTGGAAACACAGAGGGGAGGGACAAACCACTGTTGGGAGCAGGATTTTATATACACGGGGCTGTACAGTCGCACGTGCGATGAAAAAAAAAAAAGAAGAAACTTCTATGCGATAAAAATGTTTTCCATACATAGCTCCAGTGCGGCAGCTTTGCAAGCTGCCTATTTATTTTTTTTTACTGTAAGGAAGATTCGACCAAGACAGATGAAGTGATGGTGCGTCTCCATGCTACATAGTGGCTGCAGTCTATTGTGATAAGCAAGTGTTACTATATCAATGTCATTAGCCTTACGTCTGATAATATTTCTTGTTATTGTGCGTTCATTGTATGCATTTCTATTGTTCGTGTGTTAAAGTAATGAGATTCACTACAGTCGGTTTTTAGAGATTGTAAAAGACATTTTGTGTTGGTGATACAGCTGTGCTACAAAACCAGCAACCTCTGTAGCACCAGTACTCCAAGCTAAAAAAGAAAAGTTAACCTACACACACACACACACACACATATATATATATATATATATATGATTACAGTAAACAAAACTGAATTACTTTTGGACCTAAAGAGGATTGATCAACAGTCAGCACACAGCTTCAGTTAATACAGCTAGAAACTACTGATCAGGCCAGAAACCTAGGTGTAGTAATGGACTCAGACCTGAACCTCCAGGGTCACATAAAGGCAATAACAAGGTCAGCCTTCTATCACCTGAAGAACATTTCTAGGATTAAAGGACTGATGTCGCAAAAGGACCTAGAAAAACTCATCCATGCGTTCATCTTTAGTCGGATTGATTACTTTAGTCAGTTTCTATGCTCCTCTAATCTGGAACAAACTTCCAGAAAACTGCAAAGCTGCTGAAACACGGAGTTCTTTTAAATCACAACTAAAAACGTATCTGTTTAGAGCTGCCTTTGAGTAATGTTTTCATGTATCATATGTTTTGTGTGCTTCTTTCTTTATTGCCGTTATTACTTTTTGTTATTTGTGCTTTATTACTATTTTTATTTGATCCCCTTAATCATGTAAAGCACCTTGAATTACCTTGTTGTTGAAAGTGTGCTATATAAATAAAATTGCATTGTCTTGCCTTATAAAGCAGAAGGAGTAGGGATGGGCAATGTGGCCTCAAATCTATATTGCAATATAATCTGAAGCATGTGCAGTAATGATATTTATTGCGATATATTCTTTTCTTCTGCTAAATATGTCAAAATGACTGTTTTTGAACATTCTCACATTACAGATGCATTGCAGCAGAACTTCAAAAAAAAAGTATAGAATGTGCAAAATGCATGTAAAAAACAGAAATAAATTTCTTCCTGCTTTCCTGATTACTTATTTATAAATTTAGTATCGCACAAAAATAAAGCTGCACATAGTTGAACTAAAAATGCTTCAAGGTCAACAGGTTTATTTTCTGTACAATATTAAACAACTAATTTTAAACCGCAATATCTAGAGTAAATCGGAACACTGAACATCAGAATTTATCCTCCTTGATTATCTGGTACAAAATACGTAGGGCACAGCTTGATGACATCATCAAAATGTGCAACTGTGATAGGCCGGTATGATGAAAATCTCTACCGCTGGCTAAATTTATACAATTTCTACCTTATACTGTTTATATCGCCCACTACTAAGCAGGAGTGATTCTGAATATAAGTCGGGAAAGGACCTCAGATTTGATCAACCTTTTCACAAAGTTTGATTGCTGCTGAATTTAAGTGGACAGGGCTTCCATCTCAATGATACGGTCAAGTCTGGAGCGGAAGGAACCAAAGAACTAAACGGACGGCACCTGGTGGTTGACATTCACCCCCACCCCCACCCAATCATCCATCTGTGAAGCTCACCTCCACCGTCTGTTTGGCTGGATGGTTTTCCTGACAGAGGCGGCCGGCCGTTTCTTGGAGGGAACGCATCACATCTCGTTTCTCTGCCAACTCCAACCTCATCTCCTGGAACCAGAACCAGAAATTTGAACAACAATTATCAGCGTTTTCTCTGTGTGTGTGCGTGGGGGGGGAGGGGGGGGGATCTTCGTCACTCACGCTGTACATCTCCCTCTTGGCGCTCATGTTGCTGTTGTTGTCGCTCCAGTCGAAGGAGATCTCCTCCTCCTCCCTCTCGTTGAGCCAGATCAGCTCCTCGGTGCAGCAAGACACGAACGCCTGCAGGCTCTCCAAGCTCTGCAGGCGGCATGACGAATGTTCCTATGGAAACCAAACAAACATCACGCTGATCAGCTGCTGGTTGGGCTGCAATAACGGGTATTTAGTGAGATGTTCATGATAAAAAAAGGACTTACTTTTACTCTTAAGCATGTTTTAATGATGTAAGACATGTTTGATGTTGCAATGCATAAAAATTTGTACAAAACTAAAACTCCCAGGCAGCTACTTTAGCATCGCTGAAAGTACTAAGATGAGAAAGCAAACAGATAGCAGATGGAGTCATGCTGTAATGGGATTAACTGGGAAACGCTCACCAGTAGCTTGCAGTACTGGTGCTCCAGTTTGGCCAGGGTTTCAGTGTAACTGCCTCTAAAGTTTGGGGACACTTTAGCCTAACGGAGATAAAAAAGAAATCCTGATTATCGACTTTAATCGTCAACAGAAAACTCCTGTTGCTGGCGTTGTTTGTGCACCTCGTAGCTGCGCGCCTCCTGCAGGCTGCTCAGCAGCTCCTCCACAGCAGTGTGAATGGTGTTGTGCTCCTGCAGGTTGTTCTCTACAGAGGGGAGGTCTGCACCCCATTCAGCTCCCTCCAGCAGCTCCTAAAAAACACATTATGACGTTTATCTGCATGGAACCTATTTATTTTGATGTGAAGTAAACTCACTCTTTAAAATATGAAACTACTTTCATTTCTACATGACTCACAACTTTATATAGAATCAGCCCAGAGACCAAAAGGCACACAGAGAAACTCCAATTATCTCCTGAAGATATTAATTTTTCATGGAGTTTAGGGATATTCCACCCCCAAGTAAAATTTTGTTTGTTGCCGTCTTCGCAAGAGTTAGATAAATGAGAAAAAAAGCATTTTGTAACCAGCCCAGTCATTGTCCTGATCTGGCAGCAGTCTGTTTGCTTTAGCTTAGCATAAACAATGTAAGTGAATGGTAACAACTAGCATTTTGTGTGCAAAAGTGATTAAAATTACTCAATGATCCCAATTATTCCTGATGAACTCAATAATCAGATCGATTGCAAATGAAAAGTAAGAAGTAACACGAAGGAATTACAGGAGCCTTAGCTTTGGCTTAGCATAAACAATGTAAGTGAATGGTAACAACTAGTATTTTGTGTGCAAAAGTGATTAAAATTACTCAATAATGATCCCAATTATTCCTGATGAACTCAATAATCAGATCGATTGCAAATGAAAAGTAAGAAGTAACACAAAGGAATTACAGGAGCCTTAGATTTGGCTTAGCATAAACAATGTAAGTGAATGGTAACAACTAGCATTTGGTGTGGAAAAGTGATTAAAATTACTCAATGATCCTAATTATTCCTGGTGAACTCAATAATCATATCGATTGCAAATGAAAAGTAAGAAGTAACAAAGGAATTACAGGAGCCTTAGCTTAGCATAAACAATGTAAGTGAATGGTAACTAGTATTTTGTGTGCAAAAGTGATTAAAATTACTCAATAATGATCCCAATTATTCCTGATGAACTCAATAATCAGATCGATTGCAAATGAAAAGTAAGAAGTAACACGAAGGAATTACAGGAGGCTTAGCTTTAGCTTAGCTTAATCAATGTAAGTGAATGGTAGAAACTGGCATTTTGTGTGCAAAAGTGATTGAAATTACTCAATGATCCTAATTATTCCTGGTGAACTCAATAATCATATCGATTGCAAATGAAAAGTAAGAAGTAACACAAAGGAATTACAGGAGCCTTAGCTTAGCATAAACAATGTAAGTGAATGGTAACAACTAGTATTTTGTGTGCAAAAGTGATTAAAATTACTCAATAATGATCCCAATTATTCCTGATGAACTCAATAATCAGATCGATTGCAAATGAAAAGTAAGAAGTCATACAAAGGAATTACAGGAGCCTTAGCTTTGGCTTGGCATCAACAATGTAAGTGAATGGTAACAACTAGCATTCTGTGTGGAAACGTGATTAAAATTACTCAATATTGATCCTAATTATTCCTGGTGAACTCAATAATCATATCGACTGCAAATAAAAAGAATTTAAGGGAATTTAGTTTGTTTAGGGTCGCTTTTGCGACCACTGCGTCGTGTCATTGGGCCTTGCAGCGGTAGTTTACAGCGGTAGTTTGTCCTAATGTAGTCCCAAGTCTAAATCGGCTCCTGTAATTCCTTCGTATTACTTCTCACTTTTCATTTCAGTCGATATGATTATTGAGTTCACCAGGAATAATTCGGATAATTATTGAGTAATTTTAATCACTTTTGCACACAAAATGCTAGTTGCTCCCATTCACTTCCATTGTTTATGCTAAGCTAAAGCAAACGGGCTGCTGCCAGATCAGGACAATGACTGGGCTGGTTACAAAAGGCTTTTTTTCTCATTTATCTAACTCTTGCGAAGACGGCAACAAACAAAATTTTACTTGGGGGTGAAATATCTCTTTAAGGACCTAAAATCATAATCATACCACTAATAGACCCAAATGTCCAGCTCTCTGTCCTTAATATGTTTTAAAAACATAAAACTTTAGCATGCTAGAGGCTGACCTGTGTCTCCTCCACCCATCCGAGCAGCTCGTAGATGAATCTCAGGCTTCCTTCATCCTCAGACGAGGACATGGCCACCAGCTGGGAGCGAGCCGTCGGTCGCCGCAGGAGAGCGGCTCCGACCGCTCCCACGGCTCCCAGCAGGGTCTGTCCCAGCGGCAGGCGTCCGTCTGTGGCTCTCTGCCAGGGCGGCTCCGTGCCCGGAGAGAAGTGGCCTTTCCTGTAGACGCTGGAGCACTGTAGCCGGAGGGAGACCAGCTCCTCCTGAAGGCAGGAAACTCTGCGGATGACCGACAGAAATCCATCAGCTGCTCACCTTCGAGAAAACGTTTTTTAGCCAAGCCCTGCAGGTTGTGTCGCCAACACAAGGTTGTAGGACTGAATGGGAAGCAGGGGGGGGGGGGGTATTTATCCCTGTATGTTTCTGTGAAGACAGAAGCTGGGAAGGTTGTAGCCCCGCCCATCACGCTCTGCCAGCGTGTTTCTCTGATAACCCGTCTCCGGGAAAGGTCATGAAACGGTGTTTTAAAGGAAGCAGAATAGGTCGAATGTGCAGGATGAGCCAACATGTTCATATCAGATCCCCAGATAATATGTTTTAAATTAACGTCCCCTAAAAGCCGATTCCCACCTCTCGGTTCCTGCTAGACTCAGCGAAAGGCTCACCTGAAGGCCAGCTGATCCACCTGGTAGTACTTCTCCTCTCGAAGGACTTTCAGATCCTGCTCGATTTGTCCGATCAGCGCCTCGCAGTCCTGCAGGTAGCACGCCATATCCCCCTCGCACTGCGCCGCCTCGCCGCTCTCCGCCCGAGACATGTCCTGGAACCCAGAGGACGGTTTAGCGTCTCCCCAGCCGCAGCTGGACAGTCGAAAGCATCCTAACAAACTGAAACCAACACTGACAACTGCTCGTTGGTTGAGAACCGCAAAGCGCTTTTACAATCTCGAGAGCTTAAATGAAGGCAGCTGGACATTTTCTTGTCGTCTTGAAAACATTTCGTCTCTCATCCAAGAGGCTTCTTCAGTTCTGAAAACATAAAGCTCACTAACGAGGCTATTGATATTTCTAACGAGGCTATCAAGGTTACTTCTAGGCACTAAGCAATCTTGGGAACGTTGGTGTCATTAACGGGGAACCTCACCCTAATTCTTTAACTATGCACCGTTTTGGTCCAGTGACTCAAAGTGCGAATTTTTGTGAAAGTTTTAACAAACTCGCAATAACGATAGCCTCATTGGGTGAGCTTTAAAGACGCCAACTTGAGACTTATAAATCTGATTCTCCCTATCCAGTTTCCAGAACTGAAGAAGCCTCTCGGATGAGAGACTAAACGTTTTCTAGACAACAAGAGAAGCCTTCGTTTTAACTTAAGATCATTGTGTTCTGGATGACTGAGAATCTACACCAACGTAAAGCGCTTTACGGTGAGGTTTATGTTTTACCTCCAATTACCAGGAGAAAAAAAATTAAATCCCATTCATTATAACAACTGACCTGCTGATAAACTGGTGTTTTTCACTTATTGAGTTTGAGGAGCTGTTGGGTTTGAAGAAAGCAGTGGGAGGATTGTAGATCCTACAATCTTAAATTTAAATAAAGATATTCTGGAGCTAATTAAGAAATAAATAATGTCCTTTATGAGCAATAATAATAATAATAATAATAATGCATTAAAACGAAGTTAACGAGGAATGCACGACATGTCAGCATCGATCTAGTCAGTAAAACCGGGATGATACTAACAACCGATGCTTACTACCATTTTGTTGCCGTTTGTGTTTCGGGGGGGGAGGGGGTTAGTCATGTGCAGGGCCGGCCCGTGGCACAGGCAGTATAGGCAAATGGTAAGGGCGTCGTATACCCTGGGGGCGCCAGAGTTGCGTGAGTTTGATACTTCATTGACACTGCAACGAGTGGAGTAATAATGGTGTTTACATGGCATTGACTTTCTGTATTACTATAACGCCAGGAGGGATTTGAAGGGATCACACATACATTTAGCTCACGGTGCAGAACAAAACAAGAGGCGCCACAAAGCAGGATGGGAAACCACCTCCACCAATTAGACTTCTTTTACCCGCCATTCGGTTTTCGTTTTTATTGCGTCAAAAAAACGTTAATATGTCAAAGCGTCCCAAATTATCTGGTGCCCAGGGGAGGAGAAAAAGAAAAGAAGAGGAGGAAAAACGCGACAAACACAAAGGTAATGTTACAGTAAAGATGATAATGATATTATTTTGATGTTACAGAACGATGATCAATAATGCCATTAGCATACATGGTTAGCTAATCTATAAATAGCCAGCTATCTGCTAGTTCTAGCCAAAATATTAACAGTCAATGGTTCTAACAGATAAGCCTAGCGCTATTATGGAAAATAGTAATATGAGTATCTTCCTCGGACAAATGTGTAAATATTAGATCTAATCAGCAGGTGTATTAATGTTAATTTCATTGGCATCATTATCTCACGTTTTCCCAGCTTGTAATGATCAAAATACCATTAATAATCATAATAATAATTCCATAGTTGCAATGCCAGCTGTTAACTGTGTTTCAGCTCATATTGTCTATAAAGTGTGTTTATCATGTTAAACTTTACACCTGTGTTAAAGTGCACATCATTAATGTTAGAGCATATTTTTTAATTCCCACATGCAATATTATACTGCAGTTTACTGATTCTTTTGCTTTCTGCTAATTAGAATTTAGTAATGATAACAACATTTAATTAATATGAATTACTAATCTAATTTGTATCTGAAAAAATACATTGTATATTGTACACTATGGTCTACATCATGTAATTATCTCTAGGTTTCTCATTTATATCATTTCATTTTATTGTATTTTTTAAATCATGTGTTTATTATTAGACTGGTGTCACATACTCCTCTTCTGTCCCTCCGTCGCCTCCACCTCAGCAGCACAAACCAGCAGTGATGCAGCAGCATCAAGCGGACCTTCTGTTGCTCCAATAGACCCAGCTGACTGGGTTTGAATGTGCAATTGTTTTATTTAAATAAAAGAATGTCTAAAACAAAGCTATTAAGTTTCTTGTGAGTATATGTACACTAGCAGTGGAAGTACTGTACTGCGATGCACGGGGGCGCCAGTTAAAATCTTGCCTAGGGCACCAAATTGGTTAGGGTCACGTGGTATTACCTCGGTCATGTGACAGCGATAGTGACGCAGCAAAGGATTGTGGGATGTTTAACCGAAGCAGAGAAGTAATGTCAGCGTTTCTGGACGATTTTCCACAGTGTCGAAAGGTCAGAGAAATTTATATAATATCGGTGATCGGCTCAAATTCTCAAATCGGTTAATCTCTAGTCTCAGCTGCATGTAACAGTATCCATCACTCATCCCCGAAATCATCATGTTGTCTTCTATATTTCATATATAATATCGGTTATCGACCACAACAGCGATATTAATATTTGATATCGTTATCGGTTGAAATGTTCATATCTGTGCATCCCTAAAAAAAAAGTATGTGATTGTTGACTTCATTTCCCTTTATTCGGTTATCTATTAATGTTTACATCTGCATTTTACACAGAACATTTTAAGAAATTAACCAGAAACTAAGAAAAATTAAAAATAGTCAGAAAAATATAGATTCCTTTTTTATTAGTATTGCTTTCATGTTTTCATCTTCTGTCCTGTTTCTATTTGTCATCTTTTTAATCGTTTTCACTGTCATTAAATTATTCTTCTACTTTTCCTAATTTTTTATCATTAGATTTAATCTTTAAAAGATCAAAGGGGGGTTTTTAAGCAATTTTATGGATCTTTTAGGAGATGAGATTTTAACCTTGATGAATTGCTCTCTTCAGACGGGGGTCTTTCCTGCCGCCTTTAAAGGAGCGGTAGTGAGGCCCCTGTTGAAGAAGAGCAATTTAGATTTTAATGACTAACAATTTTAGACCAGTATCTAACTTACCTTTTTTTTCAAATTGTTTTAATTCAACTTAATGATTTTATTAATGAGCACAATGCCCTGGAGAGATTTCAGTCTGGTTTTAGGGTGAACCACAGCACAGAGACGGGCCTTCTGAAGATTTTAAATGATTTTAGATTAAACTATGATGCACAGAGGGTGAAAGTTGGTTCTACTGGATCTAAGCGCTGCCTTCGATACAGTAGACCACACTATTCTTTTAACTCGTTTAAAACAGATTAGCCTCTCTGGTGCTGTTCACTAATGGTTCACATCCTATCTCACAGACAGGACTTTTAAGGTAAGTTTAGATACCTGCTCTTCTAGGGTCCACAGGATTACATGTGGTGTGCCCCAGGGTTCGATTTTAGGCCCAGTGAAGTACATCTCCATGTCTCCCGATGACACACGACCAATGGATGCACTTTTTAACTGCATTTTAGACATCAAATCCTGGATGGCAGAAAACTTTCTCCAGCTCAGCCAGGACAAAACTGAAGTTTTAGTCATCGGTCCTGAGGCTCACAGAGAGAAACTTTTACCAAAACTACAATCACTGTCTTTTAATCCCTCTTTACAAGTGAAGAACCTGGGCTTGATTTTTGACTCTGAGCTGACTTTTATTCCTCACATAAAAAATATTACTAAAATAGGTTTTTATCAACTAAAGAACATCGCCAGAGTCCGCCCCATTCTCTCTCGGGCCAATACGGAGACACTGATGCATGCTTTTATCTCCAGTAGAATTGATTACTGTAATGCCCTGCTTTCTGGTCTTCCCAAAAAGAGTATATCAGGTTTACAACAACTACAAAATTCAGCAGCACGTGTGCTGACGAAGACCAGGAGGAGGGAGCACATTACACCAGTCTTAAAATCATTGCATTGGCTCCCTGTACGTTTCAGGATCGATTTTAAGGTTCTTTTAATGGTTTTTAAGTGTCTTAATGGTCTTGGGCCTCTCTCTGAACTGCTTTTACCATATAAACCTTCGCGGTCTCTGCGCTCCTCTGGCAGCCATCTCCTTGTCACCCCAGAAGTCAGGACACACACGCATGGTGAGGCGTCTTTCCAGTTTTATGGCCCTCACCTCTGGAACAGGCTGCCATATAGGGCTGGTATAACTGTGACCTTGCTTTTAAAACTATGGGGGAGGGAAGGGAAGGTGGTTTTATGTGGGGTCATTTTAATCTGTAAAGCACTTTGTGATGCAACTTCTTGTATGAAAAGTGCTTTATAAATAAAGTTTGATTTGATTTGATTTTGTGTCAGTCAGAGAAAATGCAAAAGATCCTTAGAAATGTTTTTTTTGGTCCACTTTCTGTTCTAAAACGAAAGAGACATCCTCCTTATTAAGAGTGTTTCTGTTTCCAGAACAAAGAGGGAATATTTGCAGAAAGCAGGAAAAGTGGTGGGTAAATATTTGATGTCCCAGAAGGACCCTCTGTCCACATGAAGACATCATAAACCAGCGCTGCCATCAACCGCGGTGAAAATCAGACGGTGAAATGTTGGCGAACTCACAGCCTGGAGGGTGTTCTTAGCGAGGGTGAGTTTCTCCTCACAGTCCACAGCCGTGTTCTGGATCTTATTGGCTCGTTGCAGCAGCAGCTCGACTCTGAAAACACACAAACACACGAGTTGAGCAGGAACCGCTCTGAAATCAATCCGCGAGCGCAACAGTTTGTGTCCTCTGCACCTCTCCACGGCCGGCCTGAGGGCCTTTTCCCTCTCCAACATCTCCAGGATGAGCTTCCCCCATTCCTCCTCCAGCTCATTGGGATGGAGGCCCTGAGGAAGCCTAATCCGGCCGAACTCGATCCAAACCTGGAAAAAAAGGGGGAACGGAAAGAGATCATGAGTCTCCGTCGGCGGTGAGATCAGCTGAGTGGGAGCACAGGAGGAGCTTTTATCGGTGTTTATCATGTGTTTGTGTTCTGCAGCACCGCAGAGGGAGCAGCCTTTGATTCGGGAAGCAACACAAACAGAACCCGATCCCTCTGAGCCCGGCCCGGCGCTCCTCCGCCCGGCGCTCACCTCCAGCAGCTTGTAGAGGTGCTCGATGTGAGCTTTCTCCGTCTCCTTGGCGGGGATCTCCGTCTCTTTGAAATGGATGTACTCGTTGTAAAGTGCCTGCGGGAGGAACCGGAGAAAGGAACGTTGAAATGGACCGAAACCCAGTCACCTTTACAGCCTGTGATGCAGTTATGCAAACAAACCGGCTTTAATAACTTCACACGCGCCTCATTTATAACACAGATTTCATAATATGTCAGCAGATTTGCTCCAGAGGGCTTCCGGTAAAATTAATTTCACAACCGAGCCGTTAATGAGAATCGGCAAGGTATAAAATTGAGAATAAATAAATAAAAATACAACAAAGCCAGAGGAGTTCTTCATGAAACATATCAGTCATTCACCTTGAGTTCTACGGGGTTCTGCGGGAAGTTCTTCTTGGCCATGAGGGCTGTGTGCTGGCGGCTCCACTGGAGCAGAGACGAGAACCTGGACTGGTAGTCCGACCAGCGCTGGTCCACTTCCTGATGAAGAACGAAACAAACGTTCACTCTGAAGATCTTGAAGGACAGAAGAAAAAAACAAAAAACGAACCGGTCATACCTGTGCGGCGATGCCTTCTCCTCCCTCTGGGATCTTAGGGAAAGCGTCATAAATGGAAGAGACGTAGGTGATGACAGACTTTTCGTCTGGAGACGGAACGTCAACATCTGGTGAGAAGATGAGAGAGGAGGAATATGAAAATATGTGACGCAATATAAGCTCACCAGATCTGGGAGATGTTAAGTAAGAACAGACTAATGGATAAAGCTAGAAAGTCTGGAAAAGCAAAATATATGGTTAAAAAATATTTATCTGTAGCAACATTTAACCCCTTAAACTTCCTGCAATTTTTACCCAAAATATAAAAAACTAATAAAAATGGAAACAAATTGCATACAGTTATAATAATAATAATAATAATAATAATAAAATTCTTTAAATTTAAAATGAGCACAGAAATTAACATGAGAACTAGGGATGTGTATTGGTAAAAATCTGGCGATACGATATGTATCGCGATACAGGGGGACGATACCATATATTGCGATACTATGAGTAAGACTATATATTGTGATTTTTTTTTACTGAATTTAACTGTAGAAAAACCGTCACATCATTCTAAACACTCCAACCTGTTTCATACTTTAACACATCCAGTTTTATTACTAGATCTGGTTGATCCACTGGAACGAAGAAGGTGAAAACAGCCACAAACTACCAGTTATACTTTTAGATTTACTACAAACATTGCTGTCATCAATAATGGTTCCATTCAAATCCTAAAAATCCTTTTTTTTATATATCGATACAATATAGGGAAATAAAATATTGTGATATTTAGGTGTATCGATATTTTCTTACATCCCTAATGAGAACCTTGTAAAAATTGTCGCATGAAATTCTGCTGAAATTTTCAGCAGCAAATTATGATGGAGTTTTTGTGGACCCTTCTGGACAAAAGCACTTACTGTGTCTACAATTATTAGGGATGTAAGAAAATATCGATACACCAATATATTGCGATATCTTATTTCCCGATATTCAATATTCAAAAGAAAATGATCAATTTTTGTGTTTTTCTTTTTTAAAGGATTTGAATGGAATCATTCATGATGACAGTCTGGTAGTTTGTGGCTGTTTTCACCTTCGTTCCAGTGGATCAACTAGATCTAGGAATAAAAACTGGATGTGTTAAAGTATGAAACAGGTTGGAGAGTTTAGAATGATGGGACAGTTTTTCTACAGTTAAATTCAGTTTTAAAAATCACAATGTATATTCCTACTCATAGTATCGCAATGTATCATATCGTCTCCCCTGTATCGCAATATACATATCGTATCGTCAGATATTTACCAATACAAGTCACTAAAAGTTATAACTGTATTCTTAAGTGCAATACATCACTGAAATCTCAAGAATCTTAGCTTTCCAACGATGTATAATATCATGTCCCGCAGGAAACCAAACGATGTCTTTGAAGTTGCATGGGCCTTTACGCTTCACGAAAAAAGGCGTCACCAATTGTCTATCTGTTTGGTTTACTCTACTGCATCCCACAATGCAATGCGAACCCGGCTAGAAGAAAGAGTTTGGTCAAACGTCCAAACAAAGACTCTCTCTGATAAAATGTGGAGAACAATTAGCGAAGATCACTTTAAAATATGACCGGGGAACTGCTTGGTGGGGAAAATACGTCTCATCATAATAGAATGACACTTCTGGTCCCCAGCCTCACCCTCGGCGTCCAGCAGCCTCGTCACCCCCAACGACTCGGCGATCTCGAAGGCCTGCTCGAGGTTCTCGCGGCTGCTCTGCCGGCCCACGGCCTCCATGTCGATGAGGTCCGGCCTGCAAAAGCAAACGCACAGACGGTGAGAGCGAGGAGAGAGATAAACGTGTTGATGTCTTTTTCTTTCTTTCTTTCTTTCGCTGTAACCGCAGCGCGCTCCGACCTGTATCTGTGCAGCAGAGCGTTGAACATGCGTCCGTCGCTCCACGACGAGCTGAAGTTGACGCAGCGGAGGCCGGGGTAGCCCTCGATGGCCTTCTGGCTCCATAGCAGCAGCTTCTCCTTGGCCGTGAGGTCGGCTGACTCGCCGCAGACGTAGATCTCAGAGATCTGGAGGGGAAAGAGAGACCGGAGGGTTGGGCTCAGGATGAGATGCGGCGGGAAAAAACGGCTCAATGGTCCAAAACGTACGAAGAAGAAGAAGCAACATCCTCCCCGCCTCGATGTCTTTGACTATTAATCATACAAATAATTCGATAATTTGAGTTACGATTAGTTTTATTCATGCATAATTGAATAAATGTCTTCACTGCAGCATCTAAATCTACTCATCAACCCCCCCGCCTTGATCTTTCTCCACAGTTTATCACCTTCCTTCATCTTCATCATCCTCTGCTTCAAATGATGATCAGCAAACATCACAAAGCAAATATTTAATGCAGACAGTATTGAAGAAATAAAGAACATCTGGCTGCTTTGCTACAACCAGAACCTGTCAGTCAGTTATTATAAGACACTTTTTTACAGTGTTTTTTTCTTATTTTTCCAACAATGAAACATTCAGCTTATCTTTCAAGTGGGGCTGTGAGAAGTAGCCCTGAGCAGTCAGTATCTTACCTGCAGTAGAAAGTGAACAGAGTGATCAAAAGCTAAGGAATAAAGGAAGAATCTTTATGAAAATATCAGTTTTTTTTAACTGGGGTTCTGTGGAGCAGTTCTGAGCAGTCAGTTTTATCCAAGGGCTAAAGTGGTGCTAGCTTTCAGGAGTTTATGTAGGTCAGTGAGGTTCTTTCCTCATCGCTGTACATTTTCCTTTTTTAACGCCATCAAAATAAACCTTGATCCTAACGTGGAGTTTATTTTCTGTTTTTCAGCGCTCCTGTTGCAGATCAGACTGGAAATAAAAGGTGTTTTTTTTTTCTAGTCATGAAGGAAGAATTCTGCCTAAAAAAACAAAAACCAACAAAACCGATTCACTACAGCCAAATAAAATGTCAACGTCTGCTTTCCTGGAAGCTGACAGCTTTTGGACACCGAGTGGCAGCTTTAATCCGTTCAGGGCCGTTGAGCAGGAACCGTCGGCGCTTGGTTGCCGTTTCTGTCATCAGTCGGCTCCTCTCAGACCTCCCTCCCTCTCTCTCTCCCAGCTCCTCACGTAGAGCAGGAAAAAGTCAGGAGAATGCGACAACAGCCCGAAAAAAAGGCAGAGAGGGGAGGCAGGAGAAGAGTTTGATGTATAATATGCGCATGGTAATGAAAGTAGTCACTAAAAGTTAAAACTGATAACGCAAATTTCCGATACTACATTCTAATGCCAGAATCGGTCGATATTATCAGACATCCCTATTCTAGAACTCTTTAATAAATTTTATAAATATATCCTTAAATCACAATGTTTGACCGAACCCAGTTCGAGAACATTGGGTGCAGTTTAAAACCTGGGATAAAAACGTTCAAGAGGCTTAAAAAGAGTTTTCATCTGTTAGGTAGTGAAAATCCAAAGGGATGAAGAAGTGTGAGACAAAAAGTGAATAAATAAATAAAAAAAGTCATGAAACTACAAATCAAGATTTGTCTAAAAGGTTTTTATCTTTTATACAATGAATTTATAATTGTTTTCTTCTTCCGTTACTGGACTGAAACTGAGTGAAAAATGCAGCTAAAGTCTAAAGAAACTTATAAAGAGGGTTGAACTGTTCACAACGTAAAGTGTGAATGCTTGGAGGGAAAAACATGAATATCGATACAATATCGTGAAAAAATATTGCGATATATCGGCGTATTGATATTTACTTACATCCCTAATATCTTCCCATCGGTTAAGTTCACACCTTGACATTTTTTTTTCTATGTGTATCTGCATTAACCGACTGAGAAGGCATATTTTGGCTATAGTGAGGACCGCAAACGGCCCCGGGGCCGCACTTTGGACACGCCCTGCTCAACTCCTCATAATTAACTGAATAATTGAGGGCGCTTCTGAAAAAGGGAGCATTTCATAAATTTGCTAAGTTTATTGACAGCTTCTTTAAAAGCAGAATACTCGAAATAACCACAAAAAATGTCAAAATAAACTCATTATAAATGTTTTTAGTTGATCGGATTTTGCCTCCAGGAGAAGGTAAACCCCGTCATTACGGCCAATGATCTTTCCCCCACACAAACACTCAACCATCCTTTCTGCCTCTCACACTCCTACAGACGTCAGCAGTGTGTGTGTTTGTGTGTGGAGATGAAAGGATGGAGGGACCGGCTGGGCTGCGTTGATTAGGCCGCGGGAACAAAAGTCGGAAAGAACCGAGAGAGGATGAATGTCTTCAGGATCCGATAAGAGCCCAAACCCCCCCCCCCCCCCCCCCCCACATGACTGCTGCTCTAACAGGGCTGCACACATGACGACGGAAGCATGAAAACAAACCAGACACAAACAAACAAAAGAGCCGCAGAAGCTCCTCCAAGAACCAGAGACCAGCGGTTCGGAAAAGAAGGTCCAGGAACTCAATTAATTAATTCCAGAGAATAAATATCTGTGGCTGGATTCAGAAACGTGAGGGAGAAACGCTGCAGTTACTCCAGTTGGTATGAATATTGTTTTAATGCTGATTATTCATCAAACCATTTATGTTATTGTGATTTAAAATAACATCACATCTGCCCTGTCCCATAAATCTACAGTTTAAGCTTTAAAAAGTTTGTGTTAATTTGGAGCTTTCTGCCTCCCAGGTTGGATGATTATAAAGCAAACACTGTACTCAGGCATGGTGGTGGCAGCATCCTGCTGTGGGACCATTTCATTGCGGCTGGTGCATTGGAATAACGATGGTTGGAGGACGACCTTAAAACTTTCGATTACTTTCATAAGGATCGGAAGCATACACACACAAAGGGTTTATTGTGTTCAGAGCTAAAGAAGCTTCTGATTGGTTAACGGAGTCCATCCTCCTGTGATGTGACAAAACAAATAAATGATACCATAATGATAAACGGGCGAAGCCTCAGAACACCTACGTCCCAATTGTGAAGCATGGTGGCGGCAGCATCATGCCGTGGGGGCCGTGTTGCTGCACTTCACAAAACAGTTGACATCATGAGAAAAGGAAATGATGTTGAAGCTTGGGTGTTGGATCTTGGACATAGGACTTGTTGTGGACAAACAAGTTTAAAGGGGGACATTATCTGGGCCATTGTGGATGTAAAAAGACAGTTTTTGTTTTCGAGATGGCTCTGTTCTGGGTTTCGCAACGTGGCTTCAAACGGTAAGTTGTCATTTAATTGCTTTCTGAGTGGTTTGACAAAAGCGTGTAATGTTTCTACAGTTATGATTGTATCATTGATTGACATACATAATTTTAATCACAAGCAGGGATAGGATTGTGTTGGAATTCAGCCGGGAGCTTGGAAGTTTCTTTGACCTCGGGAGGGTCGTGGAAAGTCATTTTTTCATTGTTTTCCACCATGAATATCTCAAACTTTCAGGCGCCGAGGCTAACTATATTTGGAAGCACTGTGATGTTAGGCGGCCATCCTTTCAAACTCAGAAGAGCTACTGATGTCTGGTAGCAGCTAGCAAACAATATCAAAATAGTTGACAGCAGCAGCGAGAGGTACAAATTACCCACAGCTGCAGCATCACCAGTAGGCTTACAAAGATCTTCTAAAAATGGAAGATGCCTTACTCACGTACTCACAAACAGACACACAGCAGGATCCTGACAGTGGCTAAACTGTATGTAACACATTGCCAACAGCTCACCCAGCTAAACTGCCCTGGTGCCAGGTCTGGATATTACTCAAGTAAAAGTAAAAAGTACGGTGTAATAAAGCTACACTTTAAAGTAAATTTTATCCAAAACAGTTACTCAAGTAAATGTAACAGAGTAAATGTAACTAGTTACTACCCACCTCTGCTTAAGTGTATGTAAATCTATGGTTTCAAACTGTATTCAAGAAACCCAAACTGGTTCTGGAACGGATGACGCAGAGTTAGGCTTGTCCCATAAAGCTGCTGCTCCCTCAGACCTCCATCCACCTCTGTCCCGTCTTAGCTCCATGGGGAGCAGAGCTTTCAGGCACACCACTCTTCACCTCCGGAAGTCTCTAACTCAACCACCTGTTTAAGACCGCCTACTGTTTATGAGCTCTGTTCCCTTATTGCACTTCTTCTTTTGCTGTTGTTTTAACTTGCTTTGTTATTTTCTCTGTTGCTTATTGCTGTAACTTGTCCTTCTGTGTCTTGAAAGGCGTTTATAAATAAAATACATATTTTTTTATTATTATTAAATATGTATTTTGTCCCCATTAAAAACAGATATTTCTTTAAAAAAACACCCAAAACCCAAAGGTAATACTGGTTTTAAGTCTTTTGCTCCAGAACTGATGGGCGGTTTAGGACCCGGTGGTTGAGTTAACTTTGTAAGGACACAAACCTGCGGCAGGTGTTTGGAAGCCGTCCTCGGCGCCAGCGGACTCTCCAGGGTGGAGTCCAGTTTCTCCGACGAGCTGCTGGTCAGGCCTCCCCAGTCCGTCTGACTGGGGGTGGTTCCGGCCGTTTCCGGAGACGTCAGAGGAGGATCGCTGGAGTAGCCCGATTCAAAAAGAGACGACTGTCCTTGGGGGTCCAGCTGGAAGGCTTTCAGGGTGCCTTGCGTCTGGCTGGAGGAAGTTCTGGTTTTGTTTCCATCCTCCAGCAGCTGGACCTTCAGAACATTTCCTGCGACGGGTGACGGCGCCGGAGGCTCTTTGCGGACTTCCACCTCGTCTTGATCTTTCCGAAGCGGGGAGCCCAAATCGCTGGGGTAGACTGTCCTCACCACGCAGAGCTTCCCATCCGCCTCTCTGATATGGACCACACCTTTATGCTCCTCGACAGCGGGTCTACACGCTGCCGGCTTGTTCCCACCCTTACTCCCTTTGACCTTCTCCTCTTCACCTCTCTTCTGTATCCAGGGCTTTTCCAGAACCCCCTGAATTTTCTCCCGAACCCGGCAGACCCTGCCTCCCCCCGGAGTGGTGCTGCCGAGGGCCGGCGCCGTGTTGACCGGCGTGGTGGCGGTGGTTTGGCTCGGGATGCTGGAGACATCGACGATGGCGCTGACGGTGTCTTCCTCCCCAGGAAGGCAGAAGATGCCTCTCCAGGCTGGGCTGGGTGTCGCCTCAAGTCCTCCGCTGCTCAGGAGCCCCCCCACAGAGCCGGGGAACAGCGTACTGCTGCGTGGATCGGTTCTGGACTGACTTAAATGGGATTCAGGTGCCGTCCCGCTGCGCTCCGTTCCTTCAGGCCTTTTCTCCTCCTCCCGATCGTCCTCGTCAAGCCGGTTCTGCCTCTCCTTCTCGGCTCTCCGGTTCTTATTGCCCCTCTGCTTGGGTCTGAAACGCAGACGTTTCTTTGGTGTAACAGTCGGTACTCCGTCAGGATCCCCCTCGCGAAGAGGCCGAACACAACCCATGGAGTTCCCCATGGCTCCGGTAACACCTCGATGGGGAAGAAAGGCAGCGAGACGGGAAAATGGAGCCAGTGAAAGAACCTCAGATTCTCTTCTGACCTACAGGAGATTCAGGAAGTATGTTCTCCGGACAGTCGCTTCCGGGTGGAAGTCAGCCCAGTCCGAGTCGGATTTATGGTCGGGCTGGTTTAAGGCAACACGTCTGAGTCGTTTTCAGCCCATCTGGGATTCTCCAGTTGCCCCGCCTTCAACGTGAGGCCAGACAGACGAACTTGAAACCGTTTTCCAGTCTCACATTCCTTCAATCGCAATACCCGTCAGGAAAACCGACGACCGCTATATCCCAGAGCGAGCAAATAAAACTGCTCCAGTTTCATTCCGATTGACAGAACCCCGAGCGAAGGCAGGCTGAGATCTGTCGCCGGGTCCAGGAGCTCTAAGGGAGCTCATGAATTAATAATCAGGCCACGCTGTGGTAAATGTTAACGCAACAGAGAGAGGGGATCAGTAACCAGGAGTCTTTCCCACGGTCTTCCCGCTGGAAGGGGAAAATCAACGGGAAGCTCTGCCGAGGCAGCACGTCCCGACAGCCTGGATGTGTGTGACAGAGAGAGAGCCGTCAGCCAATACTGCAACAGATTGCCGGGAAGTCCAGCCAATACTCCGACAGCTTGCTAAAGACTCAATCAGAAGCCTCGGATTCCCGTCGCTCCTCACGTTTAATCCGGGAGATTTCTCCTGTGATGACTCGGCTCCTCTGGCATGTTTTCAATCCTCAGTTTGGCGGCTTCGAAAGTTCAAATCGGACCCGAAACCTCTGCCGTGAAACTCCATCCCAGAGGATTAAAGTTGTCATTTTGCCAGGATCCCTCAGGAAGCTGTTCTCCTCATCAGGTGGTGCAGTGCGACGATGCAACAGCTGGAAAAATCCACAGTTTGCAGGACGAAGGACGGACTTCCACAGTCCCAAAATCACTCCGCAAGTCTGCCTTTTCCTAATTAGGAACAGGCCTCTGGGTTCGGATCCGAGGAGCCGGAGCAGAAAACAGTTCTGGGCCTACGTTGGCTTCCGCCAGGACTTCCAGTTCCAGAACCGGACCCATTTTCCATGTGCAGATGTGCAGAGTGTCTGGAACAGAGCCAAAAAGATTCAGACTCTGGTGAAGGATGATCGGGAGCATCACGCAGGACCGCAGAGGAGATTAAAACGTTGCGTCCTCTTAGTAACAAAGACGGTGGGAGGGAGGGGGGGGAAAGGCGGCGTCTCCGGCTAAAAAAACGAAACCTTCGCTGGAGCAGAGCTGGGCCGATCCGATTGACACGCCGGAGGCTGGAGCAGCACGGAGCGTTCCTCCGACGTCGGGGGCGCTCCCAACGATCAGCCGGGAGACGGGATCTTTCCCAGGTTTTGAGGCCTGCCGATCGGACGCAAGGCAGCCTGGATCCAGCCGGCTGCACGGCTCGGCTTTATCCGCGGCTCACAGACGCCGGCAGAAGAAGAAGAAAAAAAAAGCTTTTATCTGCTGGCTGCTGCAGCTTCACTCTCTCCTCTCCTCGATCTCTCACCAGCCAACCCCTCCCATCCTCGGCTCTCCTCCTCCACCAATCGGCTTCCTCATCACTCCCCTCTCGCTCTCTCTCTCTCTCCCTCTCTCAGCTGTTAGGGAGCAGCTTTCTGTGCCACAAACACACACGTGACCCAAAAGCCTCCCCGAACGACAACAGAGGGGGGGGGGGGGGCAAACGCCAAACCGAGGCTCAACGTTTCACTCTCCCGACAGCAATCAATTAATGCACAATTATGGTAATGTGCAGGGGCAAGTATCTGAACTAATCTGCTTTTTGTTCACAGCTCTGCAGCAGAAAACGCCAGAAAAAGGGAAACCGCACATAATCTGCTGCCAGCGACGTAAAACAGACACTCCCCTATTATCTGACAGGAAACGGCATCCTTAGGGGGGGTCTGATCGGGAAAAACTCGAGTCATCTTGGTGTGTGAAGATGAAATTTTCACCGTCTCAAAGGGATTTAACAATTCGACATTAAAACACGTAAAAACTGCATTATTCCAGGATTTCTGACCACATTATCCATCCAAACTGGCTCTGAAGCAGGACTCCACCCTCACATACTTCCAGCTTTAAGCCTCTGTAGGGTTCCCACCCCCCATTAGCGCACGTAGATTTATTAATATAGCTTTAAGATGTGAATCTCTGCTGAGCTGCAGCCAGAAATGCTGTGAAGTAAAGACGACAAAACAAACAAACTAAACTGGCACAATTTAAACAATTTCAGATTCAATGTTATAAAATAAAATACCTCGGTTGCTATATTAGTGCAAATAAAAAACAACTATACGGAAAAAAAATTTTAACACTAAGGAATGACTAAATAACTACAGAGATCTTAAGTTACATTTAATTGGCAGAATAAATTTAATAGAGATGTTGTGGCTTTCTAAGTTTATATATGTATTCCAGTGTATACCGCTAGTACCACCTAAGTTTTTTTTTTTTAAGGAAATAAATTCAATAATCACATCTTTCATTTGGGCTGGAAAAACACCAAGAATTAAAATGAAACTTCTGTTCTACTTTAAGCAGGAGGGAGGGTTAAATCTCCCCAAAATGGAATTGTATCAGATAGCAACTCAGATGTTTTATATCAACCGTATTTTTAATAATACCAATGAAGACTCGTGGTTAGATATTGAAAATCAACAATTACTACCGAAAACTGTATTATCCAGCCTATTTACCAAGCAAAAGGTAAAGACAACTAGATCTAGATAGATAACTGTAGAAAAACTGTCACAGCATTAATCTAAACATGCCAACCTGTTTCATTACTAGATCTAGTTCATCCACTGGAACGAAGAAGTTTGAAAACCGCCACCATCTACCAGTCATACTTTTAATTTATTGCGCTTACAGAATGTTTGAACGTTACTCTGCTTTTATACTTGCCTGATATGGATGGTTGTTCATCTGCCGCAATTCAATACATTTATAATTGTTTTTTGGGATTTTGTTACATTTCTTTTTTATTTTATATTGCAAAAAAAAAAAAGACTATAACTCAAACTAATATAAACTAAACTGAAACTAAGCTTTAATTTTTTTTTTTACAAAACTACTAAATGATAAAAACTAGGGATGTGTGTATTGGCAAAAATCTGGCGATACGATATATATCGCGATACATGGGAGACGATACGATATATCTTGATATATCGCGATACTATGAATAAGACTATATATTGTGATTTTTAAAACTCAATTTAACTGTGGGAAAACTGTCCCATCATTCTAAACACTCGAGTTTTATCACTAGATCTAGCTGATCCACTGGAACCAAGAAGGTGAAAAACAGCCACAAAACTACCAGTCATACTTTTAATTTTAGTACAAAAATTACTGTCATCATTAATGGTTCCATTCAAATGCTTAAGAGAAAAACACGAAAAAAACATAGCTCTAGAATATCGGGAAATAAAATATCGCGATATATTGGTGTATCGATATTTTCTTACGTCCCTAATAAAAACTAGTTAAAACACGTCTTTACTTCATAGCAATTCTGGCTGCAGCTCAGCAGAGATTCACATCTTAAAGCCATATTAAAAAATATACGTGTGCTGACTTCAGTAAAATAATGGAGTTTTTCCTAAATTAATTCCTCTGTAACGATGACCAGAACACATTTCTTTATATTTACATTTTCTAGGTTATTTTGATTATTTTAAACAAATGCAAAGCTCTTTAATGCATTTTAAATAACTTACAATCAGATGCACAAGTGATGAGCCGCTTGGCCTTTAACGCGGGCCCCGTCCGACAGCTGATTGGAGCGATTTCATGCGACAAACACCCCGATCAGCCAATCAGAGGCAGCCACAGGGCGGCAGGAAGACGGTGTAAACGACGATGGCGGGGGGCTGCCATGTTCACCTAAAGGGTGACGCCTTGTGGTGTTGCAGAGTAACACACAGACCCCTCCAGCCTCTTTCCAGACCTTCATCACTATCAGTAGAGCAAAACTGGAGCTGGAAGGGTTTTTTATTTTACAACCAATTAAGCCAAAGTTTCAATTATTCGTTGCCAATCAGAGTCGGAGCTAAACTCATTTTAGAAACTTCTTTTAGCTGAGATAAAGTCTAAAATCAGACGCTTGGATGCTTTTAAACCGGGCCTAAACCAGGTTACAAAAACAAGCCGCACCTTCACACCTCTGCTTTCACTGAACACGGAGCGTGAGGTGGATTAAAGCAATAAAGCAGCAGAGCAGAAGCCTGCGGAGAACATTTTATTCGGTTCTCGACCTTCAGACGTCCTCCGAACTCCACCAGGGATCCTTCTCCAGTCTCCCGTCGTCGCCATTAAACCCCCCCTTCCCTCCTCCAATCCCCTCCACAGACTCCAAACCGCTGAGTCATGCCCTCAGCAGCACCTAAACAATGGTTTCCGTAGTAACCAGCTGGCAGCGTCACCTTGCCAAGGGTCACATCACATGACGGAGCGATGACGAGTAGCTGCAGCTGAATCAGGCCGAGCCACCAACCCCCCAGATCAAGCGTCCCTAATAATTACAGAAACATCTAAAAAATCTTTTGAAAAATTGTGAAAGTTTTATTTTTTTTTTTCTCATATCCCCATTAGACACAGTGAAATATTTCAAGCCTTTGTTTCTTGTAATTGTAATGATTTACGGGTTACGGATAATGAAAACCCAACATTAAGTATCTTTGAGTTATAGCATATTTGTAGAAAGTTGAGTGGAAGGAAAAAGTGCTAACGGCAGACTTGACAGGATTGCCAACCAGAATCCATTCAAGATCCAGGGGAACTTCCCAAAGAGTCAGAACATCGAGACGAATCCCCACACACAAGTCTCTTATCTGGGCTGAGCAGAACCAGAACCGGACTGTTGCCCAGCGGTCCAAAGTCCTTTTTTCCAGATGAAAGTAAAGTTTGTTTCATTTTGGAGAGAGCGACGTTTCCACAGTCTGTGATGATCTGGGTCACCATGTCAGGTCCAGTTCAGAGCAGCGTCTGCTCTAAAATCTTTTTACTTTTATTATTTTTAACTCTGATCAGAACCTCCTCATCTAAGCTGCAACCAGAACGATGCACAGGTAGGCCTAACTTCAATCTAAACTCCTCTCCTGGAACAAAGACTCCGGTTTAATTAAGCTCAGTCTGACGAGCTGAGGTCAAACAGAAACAATCAAACCTGCAGCAGAAGAATGGTTCGATCCGAGGAAAAATGGGCCGTTTGTCAATGTGGTCCAATTCTGCGCCCGCATGTGTTTTTGCTCCGCCCATCCGCCCTTCTGTGGAATCCCACAATGCATTGCGCCATCAGCAGCAGCAGCAGCAGTAAATAGAGGTGAGTGCTGAAATGTATCGCTTTTACTGCACAATTAACTCGTCACAAAAAGCAGTTTTAGGACGTTTAGGAGGAGACGGGTGATAAACTGTGTGATTCCTCCACCCCCGTCAAGTTTCCACAAAGCACAGCAACTCATTCCAGCAATTAGACGGAGCCAGAGGCTCCATGTGAGAGCGGCTCAGACCTGGAAGTGGAGGATGATGGTCCAGATGAGTCCCAACGTCAGTTTGGGGTTCCCATCAGTGATGTCGTCGTTCCGGATGTTCACCAGTTTGACCTAAAAATACACAAATAATAATACATTAAAAAAAACAAGACAAGCGCATTTGAAATGTGACTACATGCACCAGATATAAAGTAGACTTCCAGTAGGCGGAGCTTGTTATGGGTTGCTTCTCAGGTTGCATATTTAGACCTGCGGTTAAAGTCTCTGTTTTCCTGTCAGACTCCGTGGATGATAAGACATCTACGAACCTTTGGGTCAGAACTGCCTGTTATGTAGAACTGTTCTGATCTCATCTACCTTGACAAAAAAACAACCCAGTTTGATCTGGAGATACATGACCCCTGATCATGATAACGGTTTCTCATGCAGCTACAGAAGAAAAAGAAAACTGGACCGAAGCCAGAACTTTATCTTCTAACAGCAATAAGGTCCATAACACGCTCTGCACTGAACTGAATGACTCGCCTGAAACAATGTCAAGCTGAATGTAAACATCACTGATACTAAAGAAAAACCAGCTGATGTCCACATGGCTACCAGTAGCATCCAATCAGCCCAGACTCCTTATTTTGTATAAAACACAAGTTGGTGGAATCCTCGTTGATGAGAAGGGATTTCTCTAACAGCTGCCCATGCTGCATTCAAGTACAGCTGGGATCACAGCAACTCAAAAGTGATTTAAGCGCGTTTTATTCTCAAATATATAAAGTATTATTTAAACATTTCTAAACATTAACAATCCGTTTTTTAGACTGTTTTCAAGTTGTTATATTGTTTTCTACTCTGGCTATGTCCGCTTGTACTATTTTATTCATAAAAATAAAAAAATCCAATGGAATCTCCAGTCAGATACTTTACACTTCAAGAAAAAAAGTTTTTTTGTTTAATGCTGATCATAGTGAAAATAAAAAAGCCATATGCACATTTGTATTAATATTTCTTGATTAAAGTGTACCGAAATCGAACCAAACCGTGAATTTTGTGAACCGTTGCGCCACTAAAAAGTGAACCATAACATTTTCTTCTTTGCAGCTTTAGCTAAAGGATGCAAACCCGGGAAGCGTTACCTGTCTCTGTTTGAGGAAGTCCAGCGCTATCTGGACATTCTGCAGCCGATGGAACCTCATCCGTCCTTTTTCTCTGGGCTGAAAGGAAACAAACCCAAGATGAAAGAAGAAACTTTCTTTTTTAAAGCACAATTATAGTGATTTAAGTCCATGCTGTGGAGTCAAAAAACGATTAAACTATCCTCCGGGAAGGGTGGGGGCGCCGTCTTCAACATGCTCAACTCGTTTAGACAGCAAACTTCACTCTGCCTGTTTTCGTGGTCTGTCTGCGGATTCCCCCGCCATCCCAGTGAAAGTGTTGGTCGGTTAAGAAGTAGGAATAAGAAGAAAAATCAGACAAAATGGAGCGGAGAGCAGGATGCAGATGTGAGTTCACTCAGGATTAATAACAGAAAACGGGAAGAGTAAAGGGGGCGCTTGTTGTGCTTTCCTTTATTCCTAAACGTTGCTTTCTGTCATTTTATTCCTATTTTCGGTCAAACCTTGTTTTTGTTTTTTTTATCTTATTCAAATTTCACCAGATGTTATGTTTTGAATCAAATGTTGATTTTTTTCCAATCTTATTCGTCTAATCTTGTCATGTTAAACTTATGTTGATTTTGTTAAATTTTTTTGGTCTACTTTTAGAAATTCGAGGTCTAAAAATGCAGATTGAATGCAAACATTTTATTCATGTGATTCATGCAGCAGAGCTCAGATCCGTGAGTGCCCCCGGGTTCGTTGGACCACAGCACACTCATGCAACCCCCACAGCTCCCCCTGCAGGCCGGAGGGTGGAACTGAAAGGTCAGAGGTGGGTTTGGATTTTAAAACCTACTCCCTGGGCTCCTTCCTCCTCCTTCTCCTCTTCATCATCCTCTTCCTCCTCTCCTCTGAGCAGGACGAGAGGCGGGGCTCGAGGGGCGTACGCCCTTTTAGGGAGGAAGCCCCCCTTTTGTCGCTATGGTAATGGGGATGGAGATAAACAGAAACGGTGAGGGTGTAGAAAGGTTTAAGATGCAGTAAACAAACGTCGTCCGTTTGGGGTCAGAAAGCACAAAATCCATGGATGATCCTGAGAAAGGCCCGTCGGTCATCGCGTCCCAGCTGGAGAGGTGCTGCTGACTTCCATAACCAACACCCAAATTAACATTTAAACGCACCGTTTTTCCCCCCGAAGCGTCTTATACTGTAAGAGGAGTTAAAGGGGGAGGGGTGTGTGTTTTCGTACCAGCGTGACTCCGGAGAGGACCTCCAGCAGGGAAATCAGGTTGTGTCCGTCCCTCAGGTCCTCATACAGGTCTGTGATGTGCTTCCTCACCTGGAGGACAGGCGCAGGGGAGGGGAGAGAAGCAGAGAAAGGTTAATGCCACGGCCTGCTGGAGGCGGTTGCCATGCCAACGGATGGTGCACCAGCTGCGGCCTCAACGTCGACGACGAGTGGAGGCAGGAGGGGGCAGATTTTCACAGTGACTCAGCAAAATCTACTTCATTTAAATAGCTGTATTGAACAGACCAAATTTAAAGAAGCAGAAGTATTGAAGTATTGAACCAAAACAGAAAGAAAAACATCCCAGGCAGAGCAAACAGAGGTGTTTTGTTCTCTCGTTGGCATCCCATGACGGTCACATTCAGCAGAGGACACGCGTCGCCCCCCCCGCTTTACTGCATGCTAAAAAATAAAATTAAAATTAAAAAAAAAACTCTGCTGCAAAACTAGAACCTGCAATGCCTGAGATAAACCAGCAGATGGCGACAGATTCACAAGAGCCGGTTGAAATGTTGCTCACAAAACATCTACAGTAAAATGATGAAGCAGCAGGAATATTACAGGCTGATTCACTTCTCAGAGTGTCACCATCATCATCATCATCATCATCAGAGTGTTGATTAAAGGACAGGAAGATCTCAAACCGCCTGGAAATGAAGCAACCCGTTTTATCTAACTGGGTTGGGTAATATTTCAGTCGTTTGTGGATTATTTTATTATTATAAGACTTTTCATTTTTAAATATCTCATTTTTAACATCTTTTTGGTTCTGATTTCCACGTTTCGATGCAGCGGACTTTAAGAAGACCCGGTGTAGTCGGCTTCAGTTTGACCACAAACATATCAAAGAGTGCAGGAGAAAACTAAGTAGCATATGCTACGTGATTGTTCACCTGAAGAGTAAACTGCTACTGAGGAGACTGAAGGATGCAGGAGGAGCAGCCGGTGACCTCCTGCTGGGGTCAAGTCATAGTAGCTATGGTCGGCTGAGGCTCAGATCATCTTTAAGAACAAAGTCTGTTCTTGTATTTTACTGTATTTGTAATCTGATGATGGATTGCGACTCTGTGTGACCCTCAGCAGTCTGCGCCAGCAGTGAGACTCCATCAACAGGTTGAATATTCAATTCAAAAATACTTTATTGATCCCAGAGAGAAATTAAGGATTTTTGTTTGTGTTTGTATATATATACACACACACACATACTTGTCATGCAAGTGCTGTTATAATAAACAAATATTACAATTCAAAGGGTCCTTTGTATTATTCGATTTTTATTCTTTTAAATTCATTATGTATTTTACTTTCATGATTTTTTTAATGTATTGATTTTATTTTTTTCTATATTTATTTTGCACCCTTATTTTTTTCTCTCGTTTTTTTACCTTATTATTTATTTACTTTTTTTTACTGTTTTTCATTTATATTTATTATATTTTGCCTTTTTATTCTTACTTTATATATTTTTACATTTTAAAACTATTCTTTTTACCTTATTTTACTTTTATCAATTTTTTACTTTTGTAATTTTTTTCACTTTTATTATAACTATTGTTAATGTTGCACACTAATGTTGTGATGAGGACATACATGCAATACTTACAAAATATCAGTTTTGGAGAAGCAACAGTTCCCTTCAAAATAAAAGCTGATTCCCCCCCAAATCAAATCTGTAAATTTGGCTTTGCATGCAGAATGAACTAAATATGCATGTTTCAATTTGGATTTTCTGTTGATGTCTAAAGGGCTGGATGTGACCTGAAGCCCATTAACTTCCTGGTTCTGGTCCGTGGTTGGTCTGCAGGGGCTGCAGCTAATCAGCTGAGAGGAAACGATTGGTTAAGCTGATCAGGAGGGCCATCTTGTCCTGGGATGCCCTCTCAACCCAGAGCAGGTTGCTGTGGGACACAGGAGAACTGTGGCCGGTCCTGCAGTAACAGGCTGCTGCTGCTGCATCCTAAATGCACAAAGGAGGGAACCAGAGAGATCTCCTGCCAGCAGCAGCTTGACTGTATAACCGTTCCCAACAATAAAACTTAACAACTCAGTCTGACATCTCAGCTTCTCCACATGATTTATGTAACCACAATTACTGAACCAAATTATTTACTTTTCTGCAGCTGTTCTGTGGAAATCCTTTAAGCTATTTCTGCAGGAGCATAAAGAAGAAACGCCGCGACAGAAACAAGAAAAACGGTCAAAAAGGTATGGAACCACTACTAGCTAAACCGAGAGAAAAACACAGTGTAAACTGAACTAGCATTCCACGACAGCACATCCCAAAGCATCGACTGTACGCCGCGGGTTCGCCAGCCTGTTCCTCGCTTTGAATCAACTGGGCATGTTTATTTTGAGGTTTCAAAAGCATCTAACTAGAGCGGGGTGTCGATTCAACTTTTAAGAAACGATTCAATTCCGATTCTCAAGAAACGATCTGATCCAATCTGGGTCAGTGCTAGGGCCGGGCGATATGCCCTCAGATCTATGTTGCAATCTTATCTAAAGCGTGTGCGATAACTATATGTATTGCGATATATTCTTTTCTTTTTATATGTCAAAATTACCGTTTATGAACATTCTCACTTTCCAGATACATTGCAGCAGAACTTCAAAATAAAAGAGTGTAGAATGCCCTTTCAAAGAACATTCATTGTTTTCAGATGTTTGCAAAAAATGCAACACAAAAATTCTCATAACATAAGGATGAAGGCATTTTAAATAAATTAAAAGCTAAAAGTAAAAAAAACAACAAAGTTAAAAATCGTCTCTTTTCCTGATTTATTTATCACTTATAAATTTAACATCACACTCCAACCTGTTTAGTTATTTAAGACATCCAGTTTATTACTAGATCTAGTTGATCCACTGGAACGAAGGTGAAAACAGCCACAAACTACCAGATATACTTTTAATTTTACTACAAAATTGACAGTCATCATTAATGGTTCCATTCAAAAAAATAAAGAAAAAATAAACATCCGATTTATTTTAAATATTGATATAAAATCAGGAAATAAAATATCGCGATTTATCGATGTATCGATATTTTCTCACATCCCTAATTTACAGCCAGTCAATCTGCTTCTGCTGCGTCATGTAGAAATATGTGTAGAAACACCTGAATATGATCATCTGAACTGGGCTAAGGAATGCGAACCAACAAGCTGCGACCTCCGGTTTGCTAATCCCCAGCTGCCACACCGGACTCCACTGATTAAACAACATGCACGCCAGCAGCTAGCTCCTGTTTACATAGCCTCATCAGGTGAGAGCTGTAAACACACATACCTGTTCACACCTGAGCAGCCACACGCATTCCAGACTGCAGACGCAAAGCAAACAAGAGGCCTGGGAGCGCTGATGTCACGCCGTGGGAAGCTGAGGACAGACATCCGTGTTCCTTCGTTATTTCTCCGCTTTGTGTCGGGATTTGCTTTTCCGTTCCTGCTGAAAAGCTGCAGGTTTGATTCTGAGCTTTAATAAACGTGTCACACAGTGGCGCTCAGTTTTCTGCACCACTGTTCATTTACTTTTATTCATTCAGCTGCAAAGTTTGAAATAAACGATCAGAAAAGGTTCAAACTACTTTGCTGTTTCTCTACAACCTGCCTTTTTAGTTTGATCCAATCACAAAACAAATAAAACTCTGCAATTTTACCTTTACGGTGCAAAAACCATCTCGAGGTTTTATTGTCTTTTTCAAAGCTACTGCAAAACAAATTCATACAACGAGGCTGACAGACGAATAAAACCAGGAATAAAACAACCAATCAGCTGCAGATCTCACGTTCCATCCATGACCTACATTTCCAAACAGCAGATTCCGGGTTGCGTTACCGGGCCGGCACCGCTGTGATGACAGTTGCTGCAGAGCTATGGGGTCAAAACCGACGCGCCCTCCTCGGGTCATGTGACAGAAATGCCCAGCATTCTCCTGGTGCCGCTCGTTGTGAAATGACTGAACTCAACACAGGGGGTGAGGTGAAGAAACCGTCTAAAGCTGGGGAGACCAAGTCCAGTTGGAAAAAGAAAGATGGACCGAACCAGAACTGAATGACTCAGCTGAAACAATGTCAAGTTGAATGGAAACATCACTGACCTCACGCCAATGACTGACGCAATCTGCTGGGATTCCTTAAATAGGAAACTTTTTAACTGATTGGAATGTTTGTATAATTGTATTGAAATGACTTCTTGTTAAGTGCCTTGAGATGACATCTGTTGTGAATTGGCGCTATATAAATAAACTGAATTGAATTGAATTGAATTGATGCTAGAGAAAAACCAGCAGACGTCCAACATGGATACCAGTAGCATTCAATCAGCCCAAACTCCTTATTTTGGATTAGAAGTGATTTTCCCACTAGGCTGTCTTAATATTAAAACAAAATAATATCAAAACAAAACTCCAAAGTGATTAAGGCATTTTTTATTCACAAATTTGGGCAAAGTATTATTTAAACATTTCTGAACATTAAAACTGACTGTCTTCAAGTGGTTAAATTGTTTTCTACTCTGGCTATGTACGCTTGTACTATTTTATTCATTTTTTTAAAAATCCAATCAAACTTTTTTAAGTTATATAACACAATAAAATCCAATTAATTTCAGGAATTGAAAGGAAGGAATTCAGGAAAAAAGGTTATTTGCTTAATGCTGATCAAAGTGAAAACAAAAATAAAAAAAAACATAAGTCATGTGCAGATTTATTTTATTTTTCTGATTAAAGTGTAGCGAAAACATACCGAACCATGAATTTTGAGTACCGTTACACTCCAAGCTGATACTGATGTTAATGCATATATCTGGTGCATTGTTGAACAATATTACCACACTTATGACACATTTTCCATCTTAGAATTCAAAACTTTACATAAATGTTAATATTTTGAGTTGATTTTATTTAACCTCTAAGTACCAACTTCTCCAAGAATCTGAGCTGCGGTCGGACTTTACATGAAAAAGGTTGAGGCGCCTAAAACATAATAAATACAGTTCACGGTTTACATTAAAGCAAAAAATCCACCTGGACAATAATAAAGCAGATTTACACAGAGCTGCTCTGCAGGTTTTTCAAACCTGGGATGATGCCGGCTGCATTAGTGGGAAACCCGACCCATGAACGGGAAAACAGACCCGAAAACCAAAATACTAGGGATGTAAGAAAATATCGACACACCAATATATCACAATATTTAGTCACAACATTGTATCTTTATTCAAAAGCAATATATTGACGTATTTATATTTGGGATTTGAATGGAACCATTAATGAGGACAGTAGTTTTTGTAGTAAAATTAAAAGCATAACTGGTAGTTAGTGGCTGTTTTCACCTTCTTCGTTCCAGTGGATCAACTAGATCTAGTAATAAAAACTGGATGTGTTAAAGTATGAAACAGGTCGGAGTGTTTAGAATGCTGGGACACTTTTCCTCACGGTTAAATTCAGTTTTAAAAATCACTGTCAATATATGTCGTATCGTTTCCCCTGCATTGCGATACCAACAAAACACAGATGAAGATTTTGTTGATTCCTAAAGAAGAATGAAAAGATAAATTAGTGCTGATTACATCTAACTTTTCATAAAATCTGTGTGGACAAATTGTTTGTCCAGTTTTAGAAATTAGCATTTTCTCCTTTACGAGACGAAACAGCTAAACTCCACATTTTGTAGACCGTGTAGGAACCCTGAGGCCATTACTATTCCAGGTTCGTGCTGGTTCCACACCTGTCAGCTCCGTACAAATCAAACCAGTACATTCACGAGATATCGGCGTCCACGTCGGTATTGGCCCTCATTTTCAGATCGATGCATCTCTAGTCTGTACGTCGACCAGCTTATCAGTCTACCTCTTAGGGTTCAATGTAATCAGAAATAATATTTTAATAAGCTGAAATCAGAAGCCATCTCGATGTTCTGGAACGTGTTCTAACATATTCACGTTGTTCTTCAGTATTTTTTGTCATTCTGGGTATAAATGAAGTTTTAGATTAAAGGAGTTACTGCGAAACTTAATATTTGACACTACATTCTGTTTGTTTTTTTTAAAAGAGATTAAAGCTGATGGAGATATGGGATCGGCCAGACTGATTCAACGAGCCGTAAACCACAACAGAAGCAGAGGAGGTTTCCGACTCTGATCATTAAAGGCGGGACGGATCCAGACGGATCGCAGCAGCTGGGAAAGTTTAATTATAAAATTTTATAGCTGCAGCTTCGGGTCAGAACATGACCAGACAAGCCACAGCTGTAAAATGGACAGAAAGCATTGCTGAAATGTAAATTAGCTTTTATAATCCACATTTTGTTGTTTCATTATGAACTAAACAGCAGCAGGGATCTGACCGGTTGGAGGCTCCTCAGCAGCTCCATGGTTTTAGCTTCATCGATTTTCTGATAAATATCATCTTCGTAGGTCCGATCAGCTGAGATTTCATCTAAATCATCAAAGCTATCAAGCAACAAAAGGTCCAACATGTTGCCTCGACATGTTTGAGTTACTCGAGAGAAGGACTTTTAACCTGTATTACTAAAACACAAGTAATTAAGCACAAGTAAAGATAATGAGGTCTCTACCGTGTTCTAAATGTATGTCAATCTATTCTTAAAAGTAAAAACAAACAACAGATAATACTTTACTGGAGCGTAGAAATGTGTGTTAACCCATGCAAAGACGGAAAGCTATCAGCAATGATCTTAAAGAAGCAACTGTTCCTCTTCATCTATCTGGGAGAGGGAATTTTAAGATAATTTCCAAGTGGTGATGTCTCTCATCCTGCAGAAAGCAAGATCATTCCTGGGTGTGGAAAACATTTAGAGCAGCTCCTGATCCTCCCAGCAGATTCAGCTCAAGGTCAGAGCATGAAGCAAAGATAAATGCCCAAAAACCCAAGAGCTCCCTCTCAGACTTCTACAAGCCTCAGTTAGCAGTTTAAAGGTTAAAAGGTCATGGTGGGCCGCAAATCAAACCAACACGTGTCCAAAATATGTTTCATAATCATATCAAGGTCATATTTTCAATGAAAGCTAAAGGAAATGTGTGTTAGTAATTTAAATATAATATAAAGGTGACCCTATTTCGATTTCCATAAAAGAGGAAACTTGGTCCAATCCTTAAACACATCAATCATTTTCTGTTTACTTAAAGACATTTGATTTTAACATATTTAAAGTATTCCTGCTCTATGTGGTCAGAAAGAAACATTAAATAAACTTCACATCAGCTTTTACAAGTCAACCATTACTGAAATGACTTTAAAATAGAAATAATTAATCTTCTATATTAGAAAATAAACCTTTAACAATGACAGCTTCCTTTTTAAGTCATACAGGACAAAGAGTACACAAAAATCTGAACTTATTTCTGAGAAAATAATAATTTTTCTAATCAAAGTAATAGAAAATAAAAAGCAGCATTCTCCTAAAGACATTTAAAGTCTATACTCCAGTCTTAGTTTTTTTTCGCCATCAATTTAACACAGAACTGTAACTTTGCAGCATTTTCATAGTTTTTGTGTCATTTTGACCAATGGGATGTTTGCCACCTGTCGTACACAGAAACTAATCTACCAGCTATGAGTAACGCTGCTCTCCGCCACACATTAGTCGCCGCCGGGATGGAATGAAGGACATTTCCTTCCTGTTTCGTACTTAAAGCTACACTTGGGCTGACGTCTGGTAAACATGAGCTGCAGCTCGGGGAGGACGCCCCGGACAGCACCGATAAAGGTGGAATAAGCCAGTGGAAAAGAAGATGCTGCTGCTAACATGATACACAACAACAGAGACGCTTCTTTTACAACTAAAGTGCCAAATATTTGCTGTATTTTGTAAATCTCGTACCGCATGGGTGAAACACTAGCTGCTGCATACCATGTCCGCCGGGACAACCCCTAAAAATGTCAGTGCGGCACGTCGGACTTTTATCTTTTTTTCATTCAATTATTACGAAAAATAATCTATCTTTCAACAATGTTGAAAGTTTCACATCGCAATTAATCGATTCTTGGTGAACCGGCACACCCCTATGTCTGGCCCTAATGCATAGCAACACACAGCTGAAGCTCGGACTAAACCTAAAAATTGTTTTAAAAAGCGCACCATGTCTGCTGCAAAAAGAAATACATCAATGTGCTGCAATGACCCAGTCCAAGTCCAGACCTCAACCTGATTGAGAATGGACACAACATGTAAAAGAAAAGGGTACTAAGGGCTGATCCCTGAGGTATGCCACATGTAGGATCCTGGTCCCATTGTAGACATTTTCAGAAAATTTTATTAAAATCAAGCAATAACCTTTTGAGTTATGTTGCTTATAGACAAACCAAGGTTGAAACATTACCTCCTTGGAGGAGGTAAAACTGATAAAGAGGTGACATGATAGACGTTCAGTCTCGCCAGCAGTTTAGAGGTTTGCAAGACCCTGCTTTTATTTTGGTAGTCCACTTCCTCTTATCAGCAACCGAAACAGCATCTTAGCTATGGTAAATATTTAGCTAACCAGTTTAGCTCGCTTGCTAAATATTTAGCTTCAAACTAAATATTTAGCATGGAGCTCACTATTCAATTTAAAAATTTAATATTTTATCTTGAAGCTGTTATATTTATAAATGAATAAATAACATGGCGGCAAATATGACTTGGAAAAAAGAACCTCTATTTTTTTATTTTCTTATAACAGGCTAAATAATCAAAATTATTACTGATAATATTTGACTGTGTAACTTTAAAAACGACACCTCATACAGCAAACTGTGAACTAAGTGGCATGTTTTACAGCTTTGTTGTATTTTAGGCCATTTATTTGTCCGCCTACTTTAAACATATACATTTGTGCTTTGCTAAGAGGACGCTAATTATTACTACAGTAAAATTTAAATACATAAATTTAAGAATCAATGAAAGAATCACAAAGCTGTTCATTGGTGTTTAAACACTCATAACTTCAGTTGAGATCGCTTTCATTGGCTTTCTGTTTTTATAACATCAAATTTAGATGCTTAATAAAAGTTTAGATGTAAGATATAGTTCCTGTGGCGTGTTAGTTTGAACTAAAACAGATTTTTGAGTCTTAACTGAAAAGAACACGCTGCATGAGGTTCTAGAGTAATGTGAGCAATAGGAGCCATTGAAGTGGTCCAGTTCTGCAGCAGAAAGCCGCTTATAGAAAGTGGTTCATTAATAACTGGTTTGTTTATAATCCTGAAAACTGAAATCAGAATTTAAATATCTGAAAACCTTCAGCTGAGCTGATTGGAACGTACCTTAATGAGATGTTTGTTGACCCACTTTGTGAAAGTTTTCTTCTGCACCCGGTCCCGCTCATCTGAGGAAAGAGAAAGACAATATGGAGGTCAACTAAGTCATCAAATTCAATGTATTTCATGACCGTTTGACATCTAGTCACCTCATTAACACCCTCCAGGAAAATAATAAAAACAATACCAACCATGTTTATTTAGTTTTTATTTAAATTTAGATCATTAGGCTTAGACACAGACACTTTTATATATATTTTTATTTATTTATTTTATTTTCTCACTTGGTTATATATGTATACCAGGGATGTAGGGATGTATATTTGACCTTTCAGTTCAATAAACATCTTTCGGAGCTTTTAATCTTGCACATTTATCAATTTTTGGCAAAAAACGCAACATTTCTGCAACCTGCCATGCTAACTTTTACCAGCCTTGCTTTAGAACCAGCAGCTCCTCCGTTTTAAATTAAAATCAGTCATGTTCGCTCAACCTCCAGACGGGACCTTTTGATCCACACGTTTTATTTTTGTTACATCACCCTCAAACCTCTAAAATTGTTTTTTATTTTCCGGACTCCTTGTTCTTAGTTTAGTCCCGTCTGACCTCCACCCAGACGGAGGCCAGGGGAATGAGGCAGCAGGGCCAGGAATAGAGACTGATGTTGAGCCACAGCTTTGTTATCTCTCCTCTGGTCATATCTGCCTCTACTTTCTCTTCCTTCAAATATATTTTCATAGTAAAAAAGCCTGAAGAGGAACAGAAACGATGAGATTAAATAATAAAGAGTCAGTCTGACGGATAATTTTTTTCCCCCAGTCATTTGAGCAAATTTATTCCCAGCCAATCAGAAAGCACCATGCTGCAGGTACATCCCCTGCTGCGTAGAGAGTATTGCTTCCTCCTTGAACCAGCTTAGTCTTTATCCTTTACAACCACAGAAAACACACATGACAAACATTTGCTCAACATTACTTCATCTGTCGAGCTCTGAAAGCTGGAACCATTTCCAACATTAAAAACGGCCCCATGCTGTAATAAACGCACACCGACAGAGCATGGACGAGTTCACTCAGAGGGGAACCCGCCCGCCGCCCCGCAAACACACGAGAAAGAACAAATATTTCAACATGCTCTTGCAAAATGCCTTTAGCTCTGCAACACGCCTTGATTCTCAAACCTGTCGGTCAGGCTGAGTCAGTTCGGCCGGAGAAAACTCTCCAGATTCACACAAGTCAACACCCTGGCTCACAGAGCAGGGCCATAAACCACCAGATCTAAACTAAAACCATCAAATCAGGGCTACAAACCTTCAGACCAGGGCTAAAAATCATCAAATCACGTCTAGAAACCATCGGATCGGATGTAGAAACCATTTCTTCAGGGCTAGAAACCATTTCTTCAGGACTAGAAACCATCAGATCGGGTCTAGAAACCATCAGAACAGGGCTAGAAACCATCCGATCGGGTCTAGAAACCATCCGATCGGGTCTAGAAACCATCAGATCGGGGCTAGAAACCATTTATTCAGGGCTATAAACCATTTATTCAGGGCTATAAACCATCAGATCGGGTCTAGAAACCATCAGATCGGGTCTAGAAACCATCAGAACAGGGCTAGAACAATCAGATCGGGTCTAGAAACCATCAGAACAAGGCTAGAAACCAATTCTTCAGGGCTAGAAACCATCAGATCGGGACTAGAAATCATCAGATCGGGATAAGAATCCATTTCTCCAGGTCTAGAAACCATCCGATCGGGTCTAGAAACTATTTCTTCAGGGCTAGAAATCATCAGATCAGGATAAGAATCCATTTCTTCATGGCTAGAAACCATCCGATCGGGGCTAGAAACCATCCGATCGGGACTAGAAATCATCAGATCGGGATAAGAATCCATTTCTTCACGGCTAGAAACCATCGGATCGGGTCTGGAAACCATCAGATCGGGGCTAGAAACTATTTCCTCAGGGCTAGAAACTATTTCCTCAGGGCTAGAAATAATCTGATTAGAGGCATAAATCCTGAAAATATGCTCCCATCATCCAGTTTATGTAAGCACAACTGAAGATGAACGGGGAGACGAGTGACAGCCACTGATTCATCCACACAGCAGACCTTTGTCAACATGAACACACACCCACTCCACGGCCGTGGGACCACAACAACACACTCCCAGACCCACTGAGATCGCTCCAGCGCACGTCCACGGCGGCGTGCACAAACACGAGCTGTTCAAACACACGGAGCCCGCTCTGCAAACAGCCTGCATGCCGGGGGGAACGCACTGACCTGCGCAGCACATGAGCGAGTACAGGTGAGCGTTCAGGTGGCTCTCGCTCCTGTAGTCGGGCCACATGGTCCTCCAGAGCCCCCCCGCTCGCTCGGATCAGCCTTCTCTCTGCAGCAGCATAATCCGCAGCAGGAGTCGGATAATTATAGCAGCAAGACGTCAGGGCAAACTGAAAGCCGCCGGCTGGCCGGCCGGTAGGACCACTTTGAAGGAACGTCGTCCCTATTCCTTCCTTCCTTCCTTCCTTCCTTCCTTTCTTTCTTTCTTTCTCCGGGTTCAATCTCTCCGTTCTTCAGCCGTCCTCGACCCCTGCGGCGGCCGCCATGCCGGCCTCTCCAGCGTTGGCCGTCTGTACTCCTGTCCCTTCAGTGTTTCCACCAGCAGCTGCTGTCCCACGTGCGAGTGTCAAAGTGAGCAGATGCTCCTCCCTCCCTTCGGTAACTCCCCCCTCCTCCAAAACAACAGCAGCTCTACTTCCTCACCCCTTCTGACACTTGTTCTCCCGCTTATCTTTCCTCTGCTTTCCAGCCGTCAAACCCAGAGACAACCAGCCTTTTTTTTGTTTCAACACTTGTTGTCCGGACTAGCCCTTTCCGTTTTTTCCCGTAAATCTGCATTTTAAAAGGGGGGGTCGGGGGTTTTGAAACTGAAGAGGCGAACGGATGATGTAATCCTGTTCGGATCTCAGAGGCGCTCAACACGAATGGCAAGCATGGCTTCCTCTCTCTGCAACAACAACTCAAACTCCTCCTAATGGAGCTGACACGACCCGATAACCCGGGCGCTCGTTTTTCACATCTCCGTTCCTGAAGTCCTTCGGCTTCTCTTCAGGGGGGTGGGGGTTAATTCTCAGCAGCTTTCTGGGGGAAACGGAGAGAAAAAAAAAAAAAAAAAAAGCCTCTAATCTGAGACGGACTTCAGCCTTCAAACCAGGAGTTGATTCAATCAAAGCTTGCAGCTGGCAGAGCAGAGTCGTTCAGATCGTCGACGACGCGGTGAGGGGGGTTCTGGTCCGGATTACTGCTCGAACGAAGCAAACAGTTCCCACAAACATCCTCGTTCAGTTCTGCTGAGTTTATTTAAAAAAAGCAGCGTTTAAATAAGAGCAGCAAGAGAAAAAATTAGGTGGATTAGCATCCACTAATAGACAAAAAAAAATGAAATCCCGGATCATGAAACCCTTCCTGACTGCTCCGGCAGGTGGGATTTGGCTGGCAGAGTCCAGTCCAGGTAAAGGTAAACAAACACCTGACCGGGTGAGACTAAACAAGCCCCTCCTCTTTCTCACAGCTCCCCATCTGATTCCTGTTCTCCTTCCTGGGGTGAATCCTTTTCCCGTCTTCCAGGGATCGTCCAGACTAAAAATACCAGGCGAGGCTTACGTCTCTTAATACCTCGGGACGCGCTCATCCCCCTTCTCCCTCCTTTCTCTTCCCGTTTCTCACCTCTTAATCTCCCCTCGGCTTCGTCTTCCGGTGCTCTGCCGTTCTGCCTCCGCCTGTGATTAGATTACGCTCCGAGCAGGAGGGATGTTTCCGAGTGCTGGTCAGGGGCCGACCCAAGAGCAGAGAGAGATCTTCTCGATTCTCCGGCAGATGGGTCTCTCCTCGGGATTTGTTGGACGCCGGCACCGGCTTCCTCCTTTCGTCGAGCATGAAGATCTCAGTTTTCGGCCTCGCTGGGATGCTCGTGTGATTCAAATAAACACAAAGCGTGTCGTCTGTTTAGCATCGGATTAGGATCAGAATCAACCTGCGCTCCTGCGGGCACCTAAAGGGTCCAAACGAGGCCTCCTGGAGATCAACGCTGCAGTCCCAGGGTCCTCAGTTTGTTACACGTCCAGAGTGAATGACCTTGATCAAGTTAAAAACAGGGTCACTTTGCTCTGGAAATCCTTTCTGAATGTATATTTACTGTTTATTTCTTCACCTGTAGAGTCCAGATACTCTGGGGCCACAAGACATGACAGACCCGGCAGACTGAAAGGTAATCCACAGGCAGATGGTTGATTTCAGGAAAACTATCATCGATCTTGAGACGATTTATCCCTGAAGGTTCCCAACATAACTTTCCTTTTTGATAAAGCTTATAGTTACAGCTATCTCTGTAGTTATGCTGCTATAGGCTTAGACTGCTGGAGGACAGACTTACCAATTTTCTTCACTCCGCTACTTTTCTCTCCTACTACTCCCCAGTTGTATTATTTGCTGTTATTTCCACTGTTAACTTTGTTTTCTCTCAGTGTTTTTCTCTCCATAGAAGATATACCTGGTCTGGTATCCTGCTTGGCTGCAATGCCCTGTTGGACGGGGGGCATCGACTGGGATGATCCTCCCAGTAACTGAACATCCACTGTGTCCTGTTATCAACTTTTTACTTTCTGTAACATAGAAAGTTCTCTTATATCAGATCTTCTGTCCCTTCTGTGTCTCTGCTCTGTCTTCTTGAACCCCCAGTCGGTCGTGGCAGATGGCCGCTCCTACTGAGCCTGGTTAAGGTTCTGGTTCTGCTGGAGGTTTCTTCCTGTTAAAGGGACGATTTTCCTCTCCACTGTCGCTACATGCTTGCTCAGTATGAGGGATTGCTGAGGTTGGAGTCGGCATCAACGGGACGCAACCTCAAGTCAACGACTCGATGCAATCTGCTGGGATTCCTTAAATAGGAAACCGGCTAAAAGTTTAAACTGATTGTAATGATTACAACAAAAGTCATTTCAGTACAAAGTGCCTTGAGTTGAAGTCTGTTGTGACTCGGCGCTATATAAATAGACTGAATCGAATTGAACTCCGAGCGCCTGACAGTCCAAGGTTGCAGAGGAAAACATCGACACTGGCTTGCTGATCGGCCAAACAGTCGAGTAAATCCATCTTAAGAGCTCTACGGGCTCACAAACGACACTCTTCAGCGAGGAATATTTTACCAAGTGAAGAAGACTCAACGGCAGCCATTTTCAGTATCACCGAGGTGTTTTAAGAGAAAGTAGGAGGAAAAGGCATCTGATAAGGGCTAGAAGACACAAGATCAGCACTAGGAACTATAAGGTCAGGACTAGGAACTATAACATCAGGACTAGGAACTATAAGATCAGGACTAGGAACTATAAGATCAGGACTAGAAACGGTCAAATCAGGACTAGGAACTATAAGGTCAGGACTAGGAACTATAAGATCAGGACTAGGAACTATAAGATCAGGACTAGGAACTATAAGGTCAGGACTAGGAACTATAAGGTCAGGACTAGGAACTATAAGGTCAGGACTAGGAACTATAAGGTCAGGACTAGGAACTATAAGGTCAGCACTAGGAACTATAAGGTCAGCACTAGGAACGATGAAATCAGGGCTAGAAGCTATAAGATCAGGACTAGGAACTACAAGATCAGGACTAGGGACTACAAGATCAGGACTAGGGACTACAAGATCAGGACTAGGAACTACAAGATCAGGACTAGGGACTACAAGATCAGGACTAGGAACTACAAGATCAGGACTAGGAACTACAAGATCAGGACTAGGAACTACAAGATCAGGACTAGGAACTACAAGATCAGGACTAGGAACTATAAGGTCAGGACTAGACACTATAAGGTCAGGACTAGACACTATAAGGTCAGGACTAGACACTATACCATCAGGACTAGGAACCGTCAAATTAGGACTAGGAACTATAAGATCAGGACTAGGAACTATAAGATCAGGACTAAGAACTATAAGGTCAGCACTAGGAACTATAAGGCCACTCTAACCATCAGTATCACCGAGGTGTTTTAAGAGAAAGTAGGAGCAAAAGGCATCTGATAAGGGCTAGAAGACACAAGATCAGCACTAGGAACTATAAGGTCAGGACTAGGAACTATAAGATCAGGACTAGAAACGGTCAAATCAGGACTAGAAACTATAAGGTCAGCACTAGGAACTATAAGGTCAGGACTAGGAACTATAAGGTCAGCACTAGGAACTATAAGATCAGGACTAGGAACTATAAGATCAAGAGTAGGAACTATACGATCAGGACTAGGAACTATAAGATCAGGACTAGAAACGGTCAAATCAGGACTAGGAACTATAAGGTCAGCACTAGGAACTATAAGGTCAGCACTAGGAACTATAAGGTCAGGACTAGGAACTATAAGGTCAGCACTAGGAACTATAAGGTCAGGACTAGGAACGGTGAAATCAGGGCTAGAAGCTATAAGATCAGGACTAGGAACTATAAGGTCAGGACTAGGAACTATAAGGTCAGGACTAGGAACTATAAGGTCAGGACTAGACACTATAAGGTCAGGACAAGACACTATAAGGTCAGGACAAGACACTATAAGGTCAGGACTAGACACTATAAGGTCAGGACTAGACACTATAAGGTCAGGACTAGACACTATACGATCAGGACTAGGAACCGTCAAATCAGGACTAGGAACTATAAGATCAGGACTAAGAACTATAAGGTCAGCACTAGGAACTATAAGGCCACTCTAACCATCAGTATCACCGAGGTGTTTTAAGAGAAAGTAGGAGCAAAAGGCATCTGATAAGGGCTAGAAGACACAAGATCAGCACTAGGAACTATAAGGTCAGGACTAGGAACTATAAGATCAGGACTAGAAACGGTCAAATCAGGACTAGAAACTATAAGGTCAGCACTAGGAACTATAAGGTCAGGACTAGGAACTATAAGGTCAGCACTAGGAACTATAAGATCAGGACTAGGAACTATAAGATCAAGACTAGGAACTATACGATCAGGACTAGGAACTATAAGATCAGGACTAGAAACGGTCAAATCAGGACTAGGAACTATAAGGTCAGCACTAGGAACTATAGGTCAGCACTAGGAACTATAAGGTCAGCACTAGGAACTATAAGGTCAGGACTAGGAACTATAAGGTCAGCACTAGGAACTATAAGGTCAGGACTAGGAACGGTGAAATCAGGGCTAGAAGCTATAAGATCAGGACTAGGAACTATAAGGTCAGGACTAGGAACTATAAGGTCAGGACTAGGAACTATAAGGTCAGGACTAGAAACGGTCAAATCAGGACCAGGAACTATAAGGTCAGCACTAGGAACTATAAGGTCAGCACTAGGAACTATAAGGTCAGCACTAGGAACTATAAGGTCAGGACTAGGAACTATAAGATCAGCACATGGAACTATAAGATCAGGACTAGAAACGGTCAAATCAGGACCAGGAACTATAAGGTCAGCACTAGGAACTATAAGGTCAGCACTAGGAACTATAAGGTCAGCACTAGGAACTATAAGGTCAGCACTAGGAACTATAAGGTCAGGACTAGGAACTATAAGATCAGCACATGGAACTATAAGATCAGGACTAGAAACGGTCAAATCAGGACCAGGAACTATAAGATCAGGACTAGGAACTATAAGATCAGGACTAAGAACTATAAGGTCAGCACTAGGAACTATAAGGCCACTCTAACCATCAGTATCACCGAGGTGTTTTAAGAGAAAGTAGGAGCAAAAGGCATCTGATAAGGGCTAGAAGACACAAGATCAGCACTAGGAACTATAAGGTCAGGACTAGGAACTATAAGATCAGGACTAGAAACGGTCAAATCAGGACTAGAAACTATAAGGTCAGCACTAGGAACTATAAGGTCAGGACTAGGAACTATAAGGTCAGCACTAGGAACTATAAGATCAGGACTAGGAACTATAAGATCAAGACTAGGAACTATACGATCAGGACTAGGAACTATAAGATCAGGACTAGAAACGGTCAAATCAGGACTAGGAACTATAAGGTCAGCACTAGGAACTATAAGGTCAGCACTAGGAACTATAAGGTCAGCACTAGGAACTATAAGGTCAGGACTAGGAACTATAAGGTCAGCACTAGGAACTATAAGGTCAGGACTAGGAACGGTGAAATCAGGGCTAGAAGCTATAAGATCAGGACTAGGAACTATAAGGTCAGGACTAGGAACTATAAGGTCAGGACTAGGAACTATAAGGTCAGGACTAGACACTATAAGGTCAGGACAAGACACTATAAGGTCAGGACAAGACACTATAAGGTCAGGACTAGACACTATAAGGTCAGGACTAGACACTATAAGGTCAGGACTAGACACTATAAGGTCAGGACTAGACACTATACGATCAGGACTAGGAACCGTCAAATCAGGACTAGGAACTATAAGATCAGGACTAAGAACTATAAGGTCAGCACTAGGAACTATAAGGCCACTCTAACCATCAGTATCACCGAGGTGTTTTAAGAGAAAGTAGGAGCAAAAGGCATCTGATAAGGGCTAGAAGACACAAGATCAGCACTAGGAACTATAAGGTCAGGACTAGGAACTATAAGATCAGCACATGGAACTATAAGATCAGGACTAGAAACGGTCAAATCAGGACCAGGAACTATAAGGTCAGCACTAGGAACTATAAGGTCAGCACTAGGAACTATAAGGTCAGCACTAGGAACTATAAGGTCAGCACTAGGAACTATAAGGTCAGCACTAGGAACTATAAGGTCAGGACTAGGAACTATAAGGTCAGCACTAGGAACTATAAGGTCAGCACTAGGAACTATAAGATCAGGACTAGGAACTATACGATCAGGACTAGGAACTATACGATCAGGACTAGGAACTATACGATCAGGACTAGGAACTATACGATCAGGACTAGAAACGGTCAAATCAGGACTAGGAACTATAAGATCAGGACTAGGAACTATAAGGTCAGCACTAGGAACTATAAGGTCAGGACTAGGAACTATAAGGTCAGGACTAGGAACTATAAGGTCAGGACTAGGAACTATAAGGTCAGCACTAGGAACTATAAGGTCAGCACTAGGAACGGTGAAATCAGGGCTAGAAGCTATAAGATCAGGACTAGGAACTACAAGATCAGGACTAGGAACTACAAGATCAGGACTAGGAACTACAAGATCAGGACTAGGAACTATAAGATCAGGACTAGGAACTATAAGATCAGGACTAGGAACTATAAGATCAAGACTGAAAACCATCTGATCAGCTACAAACTATTAAATTAGGTCAGAAACCACCTGATGGAACAAACAGTAGTGGGAAATGTTGGGGTGCCTTTTGAAACCTCATAGTTAAGCTTGCTAAAAAAGACATTAAGATCTCAAGTCGGTACGGTAGATTCCTGCACATCTAAAACATTTGATATAAAACGCAGCTTGAGAAGCGGAAATACAAAGGAGCAACGCTACATGACAAGCCATTGGCTGGCATTTGCAAAGCAGCCAATCCATGAATGCCATTTATTCCTTCTCAGCTTTGATTGGCTGTACACCCCCCAAGAGAGGAAATAAAGAACACCATAGATGTTAGCTTCTGACGTAGCGCTAAGAAAGTTTCAAACTGTTCGTGTTAAAGCATATTAAAATATATTTGGTGTTTAAACTATTAAATCAGGCGGTTATTAAGTGTTTTCAGAGTATTTGTGGATTTCAGCTATTCGCAGGCGATTGTGGTCTTTAACCCCCACAAATACCTCGGGGTCCAAACTCCCCTTTTTACAGTAATTGCTACTATATAAATATTTAACAGGTAAAAAAAATAAGTAAATAAAAACAATTGGTATTAACTGGTCAAAACTTTACAAACAAAAAAACAAAACGGATTGTGGTATCTGGTATGGTGAGGATGCTCGGTCAGTCCGGGCTAAGGTCTTTCCTAATCTAACGATGATCACCTAATCTGGTGAATTTAACCGAATACTTTACCAACTGTGGGGTTTAATTGGGTAAATATATAATAATCAGCTGGACCCAGAAGTACAGAGTAATTTCAGAGAAAGTGTAAAACATGACCCAACGGCGCATAACGCTCCACACCCCTGAACACGCTTGGCCAACCTGCGTTTCAGGTTTCATTTCCTGTGATGAGTAAAATAAGACCAGAACCGCCCCAGAATGAAACAACCAGCAGGTGGATTACAGCTCATCCAGAACCACAGAGCCCAAAACCCAAACGAGCGGAAATATGCAACCGTCAGCAACAGACACAGGATGGATGGAGGGATGGATGGACAGACATATGAAACAGTGGATGGAGGGATGGATGGAGCAGTGGATGGAGGGATGGATGGAGCGGTGGATGGATGGATGGATGGACAGATGAAACAGTGGATGGATGGATGAAGCGATGGATGGATGGAAGAAGCAATGGATGGATGGATGGACAGAGATGAAGCGGTGGGTTTATGGATGAAGCGGTGGGTGGATGGATGGATGGATGGATGGAGCGGTGGATGGATGGATGGACAGATGAAACAGTGGATGGATGGATGAAGCGATGGATGGATGGAAGAAGTGATGGATGGATGGATGGATGGACAGAGATGAAGCGGTGGATGGATGGATGAAGCGGTGGGTGGATGGATGGAGCGGTGGATGGATGGATGGATAAAGCGGTGGATGGATGAAGCGGTGGATGGATGGATGGACAGAGATGAAACAGTGGATGGATGGATGGATGAAGCGATGGATGGATGATAGAGATGAAGCGGTGGATGAATGGGTGGATGGATGAAGCGGTGGATGAATGGGTGGATGGATGAAGCGGTGGATGAATGGATGGATGGATAGAGCGATGAAGCAATGGATGGATGGATGGACAGAAATGAAACAGTGGATGGATGGATGAAGCGATGGATGGATGGATGAAGCGGTGGATGAATGGATGGATGAAGCGGTGGATGAATGGATGGATGAAGCGGTGGATGAATGGATGGATGAAGCGGTGGATGAATGGATGGATGATGAAGCGGTGGATGAATGGATGGATGGACGGACAGACATATGAAACAGTGGATGGATGGATGGATGAAGCGATGGATGGATGGATGAAGCGATGGATGTGTGGACAGAGATGCAGCGGTGGATGGATGGATGAGGCGGTGGGTGGATGGATGGATAGAGCAGTGGATGGATGGATGGATGAAGCTGTGGATGAAGGGATGGATGAAGCGGTGGATGGATGGACAGAGATGAAACAGTGGATGGATGGATGGATGAAGCGATGGATGGATGGATGAAGCGATGGATGGATGGATGGACAGAGATGAAACAGTGGATGGATGGATGAATGGACAGAGATGAAGCGGTGGATGAATGGATGGATGAAGCGGTGGATGAATGGATGGATAGAGCGATGGAGCGATGGATGGATGGAGCGATGGATGGATGGATGAATGGATAGAGCGATGAAGCGGTGGATGGATGGATGATGGATGGATGAAGCGGTGGATGAATGAATGGATGGATGGATGAAGCGGTGGATGAATGAATGGATGGATGGATGAAGCGGTGGATGAATAAATGGATGGATGGATGAAGCGGTGGATGAATGGATGGATGGATGGATGAAGCGGTGGATGAATGGATGGATGAAGCGGTGGATGGATGGATGAAGCGGTGGATGGATGGATGAAGCGGTGGATGGATGGATGGATGGATGGATGAAGCGATGGACAGAGATGAAGCGGTGGATGAATGGATGGATGAAGCGGTGGATGAATGGATGGATGAATGGATGGATGAAGCGGTGGATGAATGGATGGATGAAGCGCTGGATGAATGGATGGATGAAGCAGTGGATGAATGGATGGATGAATGGATGGATGGATGGATGAATGATGGATGGATGGATGAAGCGGTGGATGAATGGATGGATGGATGGATGAAGCGGTGGATGAATGGATGGATGGATGGAAGAAGCGGTGGATGAATGGATGGACAGATGGAAGAAGCGGTGGATGAATGGATGGACAGAGATGAAGCGGTGGATGAATGGATGGATGATGGATGGATGGATGGATGAAGCGGTGGATGAATGGATGGATGGATGGATGAATGGATGGATGAAGCGGTGGATGAATGGATGGACAGAGATGAAGCGGTGGATGAATGGATGGATGATGGATGGATGGATGGATGAAGCGGTGGATGAATGGATGGATGGATGGATGAATGGATGGATGAAGCGGTGGATGAATGGATGGACAGAGATGAAGCGGTGGATGAATGGATGGATGATGGATGGATGGATGGATGAAGCGGTGGATGAATGGATGGATGAAGCGGTGGATGAATGGATGGATGGATGGATGAAGCGGTGGATGAATGGATGAATGGATGGACGAACAGACATGAAACAGTGGATGGATGGATGGATGAAGCGGTGGATGAATGGATTAATGGATGGATGATGGATAGATGGACGGACAGACATATGAAACAGTGGATGGATGGATGGATGGATGAAGCGGTGGATGAATGGATGAATGGATGGATGGACGGACAGACATATGAAACAGTGGATGGATGGATGGATGAAGCGGTGGATGAATGGATGGATGGATGAAGCGGTGGATGAATGGATGGACAGAGATGAAGCGGTGGATGAATGGATGGGATGGATGGATGAAGCGGTGGATGAATGGATGGATGAAGCGGTGGATGAATGGATGGATGGATGGATGAAGCGGTGGATGAATGGATGGATGGACGAACAGACATGAAACAGTGGATGGATGGATGGATGAAGCGGTGGATGAATGGATTAATGGATGGATGATGGATAGATGGACGGACAGACATATGAAACAGTGGATGGATGGATGGATGGATGAAGCGGTGGATGAATGGATGAATGGATGGATGGACGGACAGACATATGAAACAGTGGATAGATGAACGTTGGTGTTTTCTCCACATGAATAGCAGCTTCTATAAACTCAATCTATACGGATCAGTTAATCAGCCGATAGTCCAGAACTGATCTGCAGTCAGGACGGTTCTGGACCGGTTCTGGACCGGATCCGTCCTCCCCGACATCCATCCCTCATCTTCTCTGACCGCCATTCTCCTGCTGGCCCCTCCAACATCCGCTGCCCTCATTACTGATCGGAACCATTGACCCGCTCCGCTGCGTCGCCTCGGGGAGGATGAAATCACGGCCCAGAACCAAAAGTCTCATCTAAATTCGGCTCTGACCCAGTTCCTCCAGCCGTTCTTCCGTTCAGTTTACCAAGCCGCTGAAGGTCCATCTGACAATGATGGAAACGGTTCTGATGCTCCAGACTTTAAACAGGAAACTCACACAAGGTAAAAGCTCAGGATCTATGCTCCAAACGGACCGGCCACAGACACACCAGCGCATGGATTAATAAACACAGAGCAGCCCAGACGACTCAACACAAACCCGGGTCTCATGCAGAACCACAGACCCATAAAAGGAGATGAGAAAACACAAGCTAAACCGGGCCAGAAAAACCCCATAGAAGAACTAGAAACGATTCAAAAACTGACGATTGACAGAGAAGAAAAAAGGGGGCGGAGCCTGAGTAGGAAGCACATGGAGCTTAAAGCCTGGTTCCATGAATAAAGAAGCCGTAAAAGTCAGAGACTTTCTGACTTTACCCAGCTCGGTTCTAACAGTCCGGCGGCGACAGCAAAACCAGAATCCGGCTGCGGTGACGAAGTGGACGGCCACCACCAGAACCGGGGCTACGACCGCGGGGTCCGACAGGTAATCCATCCCACCGAGCAGGAAGGGAGCTGCTTCTGGTTCCCCAATCACAGCAGTTCCTAAACAAGCTGAAAACTTTTTCACTCCTCTCTCTGCTCTGACCTCCTTCTTCGCTTCAGCATCTCTTCATTCTGACGCCCTCTCTCTCTCTCTCTCTCCCTCTCTCTCTCTCTCTCTCTCTCTCTCTCTCCCCACCCCAGTCTGTGTCTATCTGGCTCGCTCCCCGACACTCCGGCAGGGAATTCCGATCCGGTGAAGCAAGCGGCCGGACTGAAGCCGTTACTCACCGTTAGAGAAAGGGAAATGTAACGGAAATCTGAGCCTAACGTGTGTGTGTGTGTGTGTGTGTGTGGTTGCTAACACACACTAAAAGGAAGTAAACACACACACTTTACTTCCTGTGTGTGTGTGTGCGTTTATATTCTGAGGTATGACAGCGGGGATTTGCTGCAGGTTTCTGATGGTGCACCAAACAGAGTGGCGGTCCTAGACCATTTGGTGCCCTAGGCGAGCTTGACTGATGGTGCCCCTTGCCCACAAAAAATGAAGTCATGTCCAAAGAACTGCACATTTATTTAGATAATGATGGTATAACAATAACAATATAACGTGCAAAAGAATAAAGCTGTTCAATAATAAATATACAAAAAAAAAAAAAACGTTTAACTTGAACAGTAGTGCAACATCTGAGAACAAAAAGTGCACACTAAAAAATCCAAACAAAAAATAAATTAACAGTAAAACATTGTGTGCAAAATTATATTATATAAAACTGTTGGAAAAAATAAATAGACATAACTTTTTTCTCGCCGCACATTTGGCACCCCCCACTAGATGGCGCCCTAGGCAAGCGCCTATGTCGCCTGTAGGAAGTACAGTCACTGACCATACAGCAGAGGTGGTCAGTAACTATCAGGCATGAAAGCAGGTGAAAAAGGTGAGAAGGGTGCGATCTGATGGGGGGGAAGAGGGGTTCGGGATCCTCCCCCAGAATAGAGGAGAGTGGTAACTCAGCTATACTTCCGTCATGATTGACAGCCAAGATTTTGTTTGAGGTTTCTTTTGGGGTTTTTTTTTTTGGGGGGGGGGGGGGGCAAAGAAACCAATCAAAGCAAAAAAAAAAAAAAACAGATTAAAAAAAATCCTGAGCCTGAATATTTTTTTTTTTGTAATGGGGGTACATGGGTGGTAGGCATGTAAGAAGATATCGATGCACCGATATATCGCGATATTTTATTTCCTGACATTGTATCGATATTCAAAACAAAAATATTGGGGTTTTTTAAAGCATTTGAATGGAACCATTAATGATGGCAGTAATTTTTGTGGTAAAATTAAAAGTATAGCTGGTAGTTTGTGGCTGTTTTCACCTTCTTCGTTCCAGTGGATCGACTAGATCTAGTAATAAAACTGGATGTGTTAAAGTATGAAACAGGTTGGAGTGTTTAGAACGCTGTGACAATTTTCCTACAGTTAAATTCAGTTTTAAAAATCACAACATATCGTATCGCCAGATTTTTGCCAATACACATCCCTAATGAGTGGGGGAGGTAATCTGTAGCGTGGAGACGTTCGCAGGGTCAAAATGACTGCATGAATGATTGAAGATGAGGTTTGACTTTCGAAACTGCAACACCGAGAAAGGCCAACAGGTGGCAATATCAAGTTTTGCTCCCATTTTCTGACGGGTTACAAAACGACCTACAATCACAAGCCGACATGTTTATACAGGTATGTGGAATTCAGTCAGACATTGGATGAATTAGATTTGTTTTGCAACCATTTCGTTTAGGGTATATTAAAGGACGGCTGCTCTATGAGCGGGGTTTGACTGGTGACAGCACGGAAACTTGGCGTCCGGTAAATCCAGCTTCACGTAGGTCAGCAGTTTTGGCTTCAAAACGGCGAATTTCTCCAAAAAGGTGAGAGATTTTCATGACTTAACTAGGGATGTGTATTGGTAAAAATCTGGGGATATACTGCGATACTATGATTAAGACAATATGTTGTGGTGTTAAAAACTGAATTTAACTGTAGAAAATAAACCGTCCCATCATTCCAAACACTCCAACCTGTTTCACACTTTAACACATTCAGTTTTATTACTAGATCTTGTTGATCCACTGAAACAAAGAAGGTGAAAACAGCCACAAAACTACCAGTTATACTTTTAATTTTACTACAAAAATTACCGTCATCATTAATGGTTCCATTTAAATTCTTTTTTTTTTTTTTTTATCGATACATCACTTTTTAATATCGTGACATAAAATATTGCGATATATCGATATTTTCTTACATCCCTGGTAGTAACTAGTTACATTTACTTGAAAAGCTTTTTGAAAAAAAAGTACTTAAGGAGTAGTTTTTACTAGATCGTAATTTTTACTTTTACTCGAGTAATATTTTTTATCAAGTATTGCCACTCTCAATTAAGTTTCTGGCTCCTCTACCCACTGCGAGTTACTTCACTAAATGATTGTTTTAACTACAAAATGCATGAGACTCATACATAGAGTTTATGTTTAAGTGAGAACTCTTGTTTCTACACAAACTTTCTCATTTTAACATTATTCTGTTGAGCCATTATTATTATTAGCCATTATTCTGTTGAGCCATTTGGAGGTTAAGTGGGGGTTACCTTACCCTGGTCTAATATACACACATTACCTCCTTTAAGTATTGGTTTCATTATTTTTACTTTGAAAAAATTTAATTTGGAAAAATATTTATTCTATTCAAATTTGTTATTTTACAATTATGTCAGGTATTTTTATTTACTTTAGTCTTTATAATTTGCATATAACCTTACATTTTTGTCCAATTACATAGTGTTTAAGTATTAAATCATATGCTATGATCTCAGAACAAATAATTAAGTACTCAATCTTTAAGCACCCTTTTTACCACATACTCTTGGATCACCACTAGATGTCAAGCAGCAGGGTCAGGGGTCAGGGGCGCTCTGTGGGTGCGTGTTTACCGGTGTTGCCATGACTGAGTGATGCATCCCGTCTGTGAGATTTATTAACAGCTATCTTTGACCGACTCTGCAGACTGTGACTGTGCTTTCAGCAGCTCCTCGCCGCGTGGACGGCGGGGTGATTCAGCATGATTCAGAGCAGCTAGGAGGCCTGCAGCTGCTCTCACCTCGCTGGGAATCGTGTCCTGTGTGTGTCGGCTCTGAAGTATTTGTCCTAGCAACCGGCAGACAAAACAAAACAAAGGCGAGATAAATCTGAAAACTAATCGGCCCCTGCTGCAGATAAACTCGCACTGTTTAACGTCTCGACTGAGGAGGAGAAAAAAAAGGAACGAGACTTGTTACGCATTTCCTAAAATCGCCACAATTAGACATCATGAGGTCATGGAGATGGTTAACCGGTACTTTCCATCCCCCCCGTCTCAGTTAGTTGACTGCAACAGAAATGCATTACCCAGAATCCTGTTAGGAAACCTTCAGTCAACCTAGCGCTGAAACCGTTTTTATTCAACTACAGGACAACCAGATCAGCTCTATTACTTCGGGACTCGTCATATTGTTCAAAAAAAAAAAATCCCCACCCCCCAAAAACAGTAATTTTAGGGCATTGTTTGAAACTTTGGATCCAGTTTAAGGCCAGATGTCTGTTTCAAGCTTAAACTACTGGAGTCAGTAGATGTAATGGGTCAAATGTTCAAATCAGACAGGAAGCGTACAAAATACCACAAATCAATGCGAGGGCATGAAAAGGAACGGAGCAAATAACTGCAACGCTGTGGCCATCTTAACTCTACATGAACTTTTTACTACCAATGTCTGTTTTCACCACAAATTTCGCAAGAATGACAAAATGCATCAGAAAAACGTCTCCAGTGGTATTTGAGGACGTTCGTTCAGCCCAGCTGTAGTCGGGTTTCCGGGTCCTGCTGAATTATGGCGTCTTCTACATGATTTAGTGCAAAATAAGAACAAAGTAAATCTGTTACACAGACCACCTTCATACGCTGGTAACCAGAAGTGGGTAGAGTACACAAAAAAATTGCATGCACCACTATTTTTAAGTAAAAGTAAAAAGTAGCTGTCCAAAAAATTACTCTAGCAAGCGTAAAAAAAGTATTTGGTAAAAAGGCTATTCAGTAACATCTGATCTATTTTTTTTTTCTTTATTATGTCAGACAGACAAAAACATAAGATAATGGGCAAATTATGGTATTTTAAAGACTAAAACGAAGAAAAAAATATACAAATAAATAAAATAACACATTTTAAATGAAATACTTTTATAAGTCAATTTTTACAAGTTGCTAATGAATAAATATATCTTAGAAGAAAGTTAAAAAATAATTTCAGTGAAAATGTATGGTGTTTACTGTATATTCACCCAACCCCAAAATGCAACAATAAGCTCAACAGACAGAAGATTAGATTAGAAAACCAAATCTTGAGTAGAAACAGGAAATATCTTTGTTCTTCGTTCAGTGAATTTACTCACAGTGGGTAGAGTATCAAGAAATTTTTCTCAAGAGTAGCGAGACTTCATAAAAGTATTACTCAAGTAAACGTAACTAGTTACTACCCACCTCTGATGGTAACTTTCTTCATCGAGTGGAAAGAAACGCCGGTAAAATCGTATTATTCAGACATTATTTCTGTTCAAGAGCTCAAATTAAAAAAATAAAAAAACACTTTTTTCTTATTTCTATTTGTCCATTTGATTCCAGTATTTTGGAATAAAAAAGTGGAATCCTGCTGCCAATCATGGCGAGTTAAAACCACTTAGAGAAAATGTCCTGCTGCAGCTGATCAGAACCAAATGAACCCCTCAGATGGCTCCAGACTGAACTCTTCATCATTAAAGGATAGAGAGATCAACAAAGACCAGCAGAGAAAAAATAACTTAAAACTTTATTAAATTGCTACATTAAATTTAAACCACTGATTTAGAAGCAACAATTTAAAACAAGGACAACTCAAGAGTGGAAATACAGAGGATGAAGTTGCTCATCTGGTGAAGTCCCAGTTGTCGCCACCAAGGGGCAGTAGAGACCAACATGTGTGTTTGACAGCAAGCAAGACAAGCCTTTCCTTTAATGCATGAACAGCCTTAAAACTGTAAATATAATTATTTCTGTTTCCACTGAGCTTCTACCCTGAAAAGACCTCCACAAGTACATATAAAACAGGCCGAGAGCAGAAGACAAGATGCCAAAAAAATATAACAAACAAATATTAAAAAAATTAATGAGAACACTGCTAAAAATAACCTAAATTAATAATGTTAAAAATTTAAGACATAAAAAAAATGTAAATTAAAAGATGTATAAATATTACAGAAATAAATAGATCAATTTAAATAAAATTTCTTAAAGAATTTAAAGAAAAAAATGCTTAAAAGAAATAATCAAAGTTAAACAAAACAAACTTTAAAATAAATAACTCAATAAAATATCTAAAAGAAAAGACAACATTTAGAAATAACTTTAAAAAAATTAAGATGCCTAAAAAGTATATAGAAACATAATTATAAAATAGATTAAATGAAAAGATACCTATAAATATAAAAAAATTAATACATACATACTCATATATACATACACATGTGCGTCAACGGATGACATACTTAGTGAATGCCTGAGACAATGGCAAGATGAGGAGAAACCATCATGGGAGGACAAGCCCCTATATGGGATGTACCACCGGAACATAAGTGAAGTGGCTGATCTCAAGAAATCCTACCAATGGCTAGAGAGAGATGGCCTACAGGACACCACAGAGGCCCTGATCCTGGCAGCACAGGAGCAGGCTCTGTGCACCAGCGCGATAGAGGCCCACATCTACCAAACCAGACAAGACCCAAGTTTTAGGCTGTGCAAAGAGTCATCTGAGACAATCCAGCACATAACAGCAGGGTGTAAAGATGCTGGCAGGTAAAGCATACATGGAACGCCACAACCAAGTGGCCTGCATAGTATACAGAAACATCTGTGCGGAGTATTGGCTGGAAACCCCAAGGGTCAAAGTGGGAAACACCTCCAAAGGTGATGGAGAATGACAGAACGACGATCCCGTGGGACTTCCAGATTCAAACAGATAGGATGGTAATGGTGAACCAACCGGACATTGTGGTGGTGGATAAAGAGCAGAGGAAAGCCGTTGTGGTGAATGTGGCAATACCAAGTGATGGTAACATCAAGAAGAAGGAACATGAGAAATACCAAGGGCTCAGAGAGGAGCTAGAGAAGGCTTGGAAGGTGAAGGTGACAGTAGTACCCGTGGTAATCGGAGCTCTCGGGGCAGTGACCCACAAACTGGGGGAATGGCTTCAGCAGATCCCAAGAAGAACCTCAGACATCTCAGTCCAGAAAAGTGCAGTACCTGGAACAGCAAAGATACTGCGCAGGATCTTCAAGCTCACAGGCCTCTGGTAGAGGACCCGTGCTTAGAATGGATGGGGAAACAAACGCCCGCGGGGGGCGAGAGGGAATAAAAAAAATAAATAATAATATATATATATAAAAAACTTAAAGAAAAACATCCTAAAAAATATATAAGAAATAAAATAAAAAATTTAACCAAAAAATTTAATATAACTCAATATAATGAATATTTAAAGAAAAGACAGCTAAGAATATATATAAGAAAACTGTTAAAAATATAAAAAACAAAAAAAAAATGAAAAGATGCCTAAAAGTGTCTTAATTAATTTTTTTAAATAAAAAAAAGCTGTATTTTAAAAATAAGTAAAAAAATAAATCAATAAAAAACAATGATTTAAACAATAATAACTTTCCAAAAAATAAAAAGATGTCTAAAAAATGTCTGAAAATTGTTTTTTTTATTAAAAAAATTTTTTTTATACGTAAAATAAAATTAAAAAAGTAAAAAAAAAAAGAAAAATAAGACGCCTTTATGCTGATTCGACTCATTTTGTGTATTTGTGCGTTCCTGTTTACACGCGTTTATGTGTCTGCGTCAGCTCTCGGGGCGGGTACAGGTCAGAGGTCATGTCTGCAGGAAAAGCTGCGTCTGGAAACCGTGCAGCTGTGCAGCGGGATGATGTCAGGCAGCAGACGAAGACGAGAGGGAAGAGGAGCTGAAATGATGGAGGGACGAAGATGGATCAAGCTCTGTGTTGTGCTGGACAGTGGGTGGCGCTCACCGCTTCACTCGACAGACAGAAACCGTCTTTATTCCCGACGGCCAAAGACAGTCCAGAGAACTCTGCGGTCGCCTCATCAGAACAATCTCCTGCTCCTTCGTCGTGTTTCGAGGCTCCGGCGTGTCGTCTCCTCCCTCCCCTCCCCCAGTCCGACTCAAAGCCAGCAGTCAGCAACATTTCACCCCAGCGAGGTCACCCCTGCGCTGGCAGGAATGAAAGCACAAGTACATCTCACACAAAACTCTCTCCCGCCTCGTAATGATAAAAACGCTGCAAACAAATTCCTCTGCTCGCTCACAAGGAGACAGTTTGCAGGCAGGGCCAGGAACATCACTGCGTATGGAAATGTGCTGCAGGAGACAGGGACGTCCACACCTCTGCACAGGTGCTGGCATGGAGGTTTAACAACTACTTTAAAATAAAGGAACTCAATCAGTTTTTCTTAAAAAAAAAAATATCACCCATCCGTGTTGTTGTTGGCGATATTTGGACATATTGTTGGGCTGCAGGGTGAAACAGGAAACATGGAGAGCAGAGGGGAGGAAACATCTCAGTGATGCATCCTGTAACCTTGGATGTTCATCACTCCGACAAATTATAGCTCTGCCCCCCCCCACACACACACACACACGCACACCTCAGCGGCTCTAAGACGTGGCGTTCAGGGTGGCTCAGAAAAACCTTTAAACGGGAACCACGAAAATGTCAAACCTATGTGTTTAAAAATCTGGGCAAAACGAGGTAAGCTTCGTTTAAATTTAACAAGGAAGAGCAGCAGTGGTGAAAAGATGCATAAAGCTTTTATTTTCTGATGTGTAATTACAAAAAAACAAAAACAAGATGTTCTGCTTAATGTGAGGGGAAAATTACGCTCTCAAATCAAATTTCCAAGTAAAAACACAAAAATTTTAGACTCAACTTGTTACTAAATGAACTATAACCCCTTTCAATCAGAATGCTTTGAATTTGACTTAAATGAATGAAATATTCAGCTTTTAACTCGGTTTAGAGTAAAACAATAAGTTTTGAGACCTTCCTTTAGGAATTGATCAGATAAAACAATGTCCTCCTATATGCACCTGATGCATTTTGAGATTATTATTATATTTTAGAGGCAAACAAAGGTTCTGGATCAGACTGAACAATGCAGCTCCACAAGTCGGCCTCCAACGGTTTCCTCGCAGCTGCATGACCTGCAGCACCTCAGACTGGCAAAAACGCTTCCTGTTGGGAAACTGAGCCGGCCACCGGAGTCCTGACCCGCCATTCCCACCTTTCGGGAACAGGAATCGGGAGGCCGCAGATGCTTTTTTGTTTTGTTTTGTTTTCTTTATGAACCGTCTGCATCAGCAGCAAGCTCGGTGGAAGAAATCCGAGGGGTTTCTGATGAAGCTGTGGTCAGAAATCAGGGGTTTGCAGTTTTACACTCTGCCTTTAGGGGGCAGAGTGGAACCAGTTTCACGCTGCTCCAACTGCTGCAGCGTTGACATTCTAACATCTTATTCAGCACAAAATACAGCTTAGTCTCACCACTTGCTTCCAGGAACAGGAAACTCTTCAGTTTGAGAGAACTATATAAAAAATAAAAAAAAATGGTAATGAGCTCGAAATGCTTTTCTAGAGAAAAACCCCTAAAGTTTAGCTTAATCTGACAAAAGAGGCAAATTTAGGTCAGAAGATTATATAGCAGACCTGTGGAAAGATCCATCTACTTCAGGCGCACTGGAAACATCAACCTAGTTATGATACAATCATGCTTTGAGTGTCACTCATGCGGCAGGTGAAATAATACAGAAGAAAACAGGAATGTGCACGATTTGCTAAAAACGCTTGAAAATGTTAATCACTTCATGAAGTCACAGCGTCATTGCTGATGTCTTACTGCCTTCACTGCAAAAAAAGGATTTTCAAGAAAGTAAAAAAAGCCTTATTTCTGGAAATTTGTACTTATTTTTTGTCTAAAGAGAAAAAAACGTTCTTAACAAGCAAGTTTTGCACAAGAAAATTACGCTTATTCTAAGATTTCTTTTCCAGTTTTAAGAATTCTAGCCAAGCAACTTTTGCTCACCCCATTGGCAGATTTCTTTCCGCTCAAAACAAGAAAATTTGACCCTTTTTAAGAATATTTGGCTTATTTCAAGCAGTGCTGTTTTTGAAGTGTTGGAAAGGCGCCATGGTGTGTCAACACCTCAACCTTCCTGCCAACCAAATTTGATAGCAATAAATCGAAACAAAAGTATTTTGCACCTGTTTTTCAAATTTAAGGTCAAGATTTGCCAAATGTGTTCCATAAAATGCGCCCTATCACATCACGGTTTCCCTGTGGTTAAGTGTTTCCGAAAGAATCTCTTACTGGTACGAAACTGTTCGTAATAATATAACCTCTGTGTTTGGATAAGTCGTTTAACGCACACCAGTTGCAAGTTCTGTGATGAAGCCCCGCCCCTCGTGTGAGATATCTACGTTTACAGCATTCCATTGGCTATTCGATCATCGCTATTCTGCGCAGCGATTGGTTTGTCAGACACTGGGGATGTAAGAAAATATCGGTACACCGTTATATCGCCATTTTTTATGTCACAATATTGTATTCAAAAGAAATATGTTGATAATTTTTTTTATTTTTTGAATTTGAATGGAACCATTAACTACAGTAATTTTTGTAGTAAAATTAAAAGTCTGACTGGTAGTTTGTGGCTGTTTTCACCTTCTTCGTTCCAGTGGATCAACTAGATCTAGTAATAAAACTGGATGTGTTAAAGTATGAAACAGGTTGGAGCGCTTAGAATGATAGTTAAATTCAGTTTTAAAAATCACAATATATTTAGTCTTACTCATAGTATCGCAACATGTCGTATCGTCTCCCCTGTATCATGATACATATCGTATCGCCTGATTTCTACCAAGACACAGCCCTATAAGACACGCGTGAAAATGAGTTAGGTACTTTTCACCCCATCAGCCAATAGCTCACCGATTGGATCAAGTAGGATGACAATCACAAGGCTTCTGGTCATGTGCAATTAAACTTGTAGGCTAACATGAACATGCTAACGGAAGCTACGATGTAAACATTGTGGGAAGCGATGGCAAGGTAGGAAATTATTATGGTTTTTACCTTAAAAATGGAAGACATTAACTGGACCCTTGTGGAATTAACCCCCCCCCCCAAAAAAAACAGTTTGTGTTTGAGGTGGCTCGGTTCTGTCAATGATGTGAGGCTTCGAGGGTCGAGTCGGACATTATATTTCTTTTTCAGAATGGTTTGGCAAAAGCTTTTGCTGTGTTTACAGTTATGATTTTATCCTTGATTGGCATACACACCTTGGATTTACAAGATTCTCATCTTTCCAACTATGTATAGTGTGTAGCTGTACATTGAAGGGGTGTTGAGTACGTCCACTTTTATGCTGAAGAAAAACCCAAAGTCGAGGCTTCATCAGGAATGCGAACGTTAGAAAACCACCACCGTATTTCCACTTGGGCATGAAGACAAGTACATGCCAGCTTTACCTGCAGACAGGTGAGTGAGACGTGTTTTTGTGTTTCAGACGTGAGCAGACGGGCTGGCGGTGACACCCCGAGATGCCATTAAGAGATTAAAGGACGGGAGAGGAGGGAGGAAGAGTCTGGCCCCCAGACAAACTAACGAGGACGGATTAACAGGAGCTGACTCGAGCGCACACACATACACACAAACAAACAAACAAAACACAGAGGGCTTAGAGTCGGAGAGGACTGTTCAAGCGATGACAAGTGGGAAGTTGACCCACCTGAAGTCAGAGACACAATGATGTTGTAAGATTTCCAACAAGGCGACGAATGTTTCCGGGAAACTCAAACAGAAAGGTTCATGTTTTGATTCGGAAAGAGTCACAGGTCCCGAAGCCGATTCCAAAAAAACGTCGACTACAGCAGCTCAACATGGATTCGCTTCAATGATAAAACAGGACGAGTGTGAGAACCTAAACACACACACACACAGAGCAGTGGTAAAGCTCTTGTTTTCAGGAAACAAAGCCCAATTACCCCTGTCCTCTCACTCACCCTGCATGATAACAAGGAGAGAACAAGGACTGCAGAAGCTAACGGATCCTGCGCTCGCATTGATTCACCAAAAATAGACCAAAATTACCAGAGAATGAAGCTGCTCAAGCTCTGATTGTTCAAAGGGTAAAAAATACCAATCCGGAAAGAGAAAGGCTTTTCTTTAAAATCGGTCAATTTTCATACTTAAAAACCAAGATGGCAAAGCGTTTATTGGAGGAAACTGAGACAGGAAGCACATCTGATCCCAGCAGGTTCAGGAGCAGACGATGACCTTTAGAGCAATAAGTAGGCAGTCGAACCCAAGAGAGCACACAACCATCAACGTGCAAGGAAAGCTAAATAAAAAGCTAATCTCGTCATACAGCGCTGTAGACACACATTTCAGGTCATCAACCTGACATGGCTGCTTTAAAAAAATATTTTTTTTTTTAAATGGCACCTCAAATATAAACAAGACAAACAGAAAAAAAAAAAAAGCTAATTTCACACCTGACGAAAGAGGCCCAAAAACACGCGCTAACATCTGGTTTTGATTCTTCACTACTGCAAGAACTGAGAAACAACACATGCTGATCTAAACCCTTTTTTTTTTTTTTTGCATAGAACCGTGCTTACTTTATGAGTTTATAAAACCTCAGCATCAAATCGTCAAAAGTTAAGCAGTTAAAACTGTGTCCGACATGACTGGTGTCGGAGCTAGCAGTCATTCTGGACTTTGGTATTTATTGGTAAATATTAGGGTCGTGTATTGGTAAAAATCTGACAATACGATAGACAATATCACGATAAGACTAAATAAGGCTTACTAGAGTAAGACTAAATATATTGTGATTTTTAAATTTGAATTTAATTGTAGAAAAACTGTCACAGCGTTCTAAACACTCCAACCTGTTTCATACTTTAACACATCCAGTTTTTATTACTAGATCTAGTTGATCCACTGGAACGAAGAAGTTTGAAAACAGCCACAAACTACCAGAAAATATAGTATATAGTACTAAAAAGACTCTGAACGAGTCATTTCCTGACCCACATGCTAGCACTTCAGCGGGAAGAAATCCCTCAGCAAGCACCGGCGGTCGGCACGACACCAGGGCTTTTAATGGTGACGCGCTCCAAAGCCTCAGTAGCTCTTCAATGCGCCGTCAGCTCCCCGTTAGCGAGACGCATTGAGTACAGCGTCCAGGTCTGAGATGATGCTCGGATGCTCTTTATGGGAATCTTCACGTAAAGTTGAAAATATCTGCAAATTTGCACCAAGTGGTCAGAGGTGCGAAAACTGATCTGTCAAAATGACAGACGGCGTTCAGATTTTTTCTGTCACAGTAAAAAAACAACAACTGACCAATACAGAAAATGAGTGGTTAACAGAACCCCTGAACTGGAGATTTGGTTACCAGTTGGCCCTGAAGGGCAACTGTTGGGAAAACCCCTGTTGGACAGACTCCAGGTCTGCCATTATGAAGACTCCCATTGCATTTGGGGCTGGTTGAAAGCAATAGGCAGTTGGATTTGCACTTTAACCTACTAAATCCTAAATCCTAATTCATTACCTTCTTTACCTTTGGATTTAGAGGAATATCAATTCTTGAATATAGAAAATGCACCTTTAAATGCATACCACTGCTTTTGTTGTAGGGACAAAAAAAAAAGGAAAAAGAAGATTTTTTGAAAATATCGATACAATATCGGGAAATAAAATATTGCTATACATCGTTGTATTGATATTTCTCACATTCCTATAAACAAGGCTAATTAAAAGGCAAGACACAAACTATTCACAAATGTTTATACTAGGGCTGTCAAAATGAACACGTTAACGCAGGTTGATGAATTTGTAGAATTAACATGATAAATGTTTTTTTTAAACGCATAAACGCGCATGCACAAAATGACCCGCCCTTTTTATCCCGCAATTCATGTAAACAGCATGGCAGACCAAAACTGCATCCATGAGAACGTCCCATTTAGTCACGAACCATAGGGATTATTGGTCTACGTCGCTCCCTCTGCTCAAAGGGACGCGATTATGTGGTGTGCTGTTGGCTGCACAAATCGCTTTAATCAAAACAAAACGTGCAAATTCTATTTCATTGATTCGCTCATTTTCAAGGGATACAAAAGACACCTTTGGTTGCAAGCAATCAGAAGAAGCGACTGGAACGAGCAGATGATTACAAATGCAACAATCTACAGCGATCTCTTCATATCAGGTAAGCCTTGGCTAACAAACAAGCTAACATAGCTAACCAACACTGAAGGTGCAAGATAACTGCAAATAACAGTGGTAACCAGGGTCGGTGTCACACCATTTGCGCAGGCATGGCGGTGTTGATCAATATATAATCCCTCTAATTGTTCCGAAAATTTTTATTTTGGAAGTACTTCATCGATGCCAAAAGGAAAATGAAGTGTTGCAGCGTTGCAGCTCATACCATTTAATTCTTCAAGGAGTTGTTGTAGATCCTGATGGCCAGTGGTAAGGAAGGATCTCCTGTAGCAGTCTGTGTTGCAGCGGTCTTCTGACTGAAGACACTCTGCTGTTGCAGGATAGTCCCATGAAGAGGACGCTCAGGGTTGTCCAAAATGTATTAGGAAACTGTCAGCTTTAGATTCAGGAAATGTTAACCAGCTAGTTTTCCTTAGCAACTGGGCTAAAGGATAAATAGGTTAACAAGGCCGTGCGTATATGTGATTGTAGAGTTCAAAACAAAAGAGCAACGGCTTCTGGTTTTCTCTTTCATTTACCTCCCGAAAAATGTACTTTTTCAGCCATATTTAGGAACAGGACGCAACGTCAAGTCAATGACTCGATGCAATCTGCTGGGATTCCTTAAGTAAGAAACTAGCTAAAACTATAAACTAATTGGAATGTTTGTATGATTGTGTTGAAATGACTTTTATTGTAAAGTGCCTTAAAACGACATCTGTTGTGAATCGGCGCTAATAAATAAACTGAATTTTATGCTAATTAAAACGTAATGAAATCACAGCTACCCTGTGATTAATTTGATTACATTTGTTAATCGTTTGAGAGCCCTAGTTTAAAAATAAAATAATTTTCACGTCAGATGGTATGAGAAGCTTAAAAAAATACAAAATACAAAGAGAGAGGCCCAGTGCAGTCTTATTTAGATAAACGGTGGGAAAAAAAGGAGGAGGAGGAGAGACACTTCTGGAAGGAGGACGACAGCCAGATAGATTTATGACCTTGTGGAAATAAAAGAGGCTTCATCCAAACTATTCTGGTTTTAGGGCTTTTTGTTAATCGCACATTAATAAGCAGGAGAGAGAGAGAGACGGGGGGAACAGAGAAATGAACACAAGGAAGAAGACACTAACAAATAAAGCACTAACCAGTGAAACACAAATTATTAGAAGGAGAGAAGAGAAGAGCAAAAAGAGAAGCAAAAACAACAAAAGTGAGTTCCTGCTAAGGTAGGACAATAAAACCTAAAACGCGTCGGCGGGTCAAGAGCAGGCGATGAATGAGAGGCAGTAAAGATGGAGGAGGCGTCATCATAGACGTGACCGTGAGACGGAGACAAACACTCGGGCCGTGAGGTCAGAGGTCGGGAAAGGACGAGGACGAAACGTGGGCGAATGAGAAGACGGTCCACAAATAAGCAGATAACCGGTGGGAAACCAGGGGCTCCATTTTAACCCGAGCAGTTCTCATCGCCATGGAGACCGCCGCCGCTGCCTCCTCACCGAAGCTCTTGACCCGGACGCCTGAAATTATCCGCCTGGCCGTTTAAATCCAGGCCGGTGAAGGTCTCGGATTAACCAACAAGAAAAACCCATAAATATGAGAAGCAAATATAAACATTTAGACATCATATAAAACACACCTAAACCTGCTGACGGTAGAAAGTTTGCTCCTTATCTTTGTTTTTTAAAAAGTGTCTGTAATTTCCTACGCATTACTTGAAAAGCTTATCGTCTTTCACAGAAGTGGAGAAAAAAACCAAAAACAAATCACGCTTCAGTTCACGTTTCTGTCCTTGTTCAATGCAACCAATCAGCTGGTTTTGCTGAAACAGCTGCAGAACAACAGGTTCCTCTCTGCCTCTTTTTTACAGCCTGTTTATGAAACTCCTCCAGCCTGACAGCGACTGGTATCGTATCAGCAGGCCCGTCTTTTAATCCTGTCTGAAGCTTTCCTGGTCTTTGTGGTAAATCTCTCCAGAACCGAGCTCGTTAAATGAGTCGAGCGGCTTGTAAAACCATGAAGAGAAACCTCCCTTTGACTAACGGAGGACTTTCTTTTCTAGTTTTTACGGCTCTGATATCTCGTGTGTTCACACAAGCCTGTTTCTGGGTGTTTTACAGTCAGCAGAGAGGTTACTCATGTGGATAGGGTTGATGTGGCGAAAGCCAAAGACCACCAACACTGATCCTCAACCAGGAGCACAGAGGAGGAGGAGGAGATCGTACATCACAGCCAGACTGAAGCTCCGCCTCTCACAGATTAAGATGCAGCAAAAAAAAAAAAGTCTTCCTACAGATCTCAGCTCTGAAACATCACCTGCGAATGTTGATATGTGTAGTTATGAAGATGTGCAGAAATGTGAAGAAGCCAAGGCCCAAAAAAACATTCAATAGAGAAACAAATTTTTATGTTTTCCAATGATAAACTAAAACCATTGTTGAGGTGATGGAACAGGGCCGGCCCAAAGCCTTATGGGGCCTTAAGCAGATTGTTCATTCGGGGGCCCGAAGCAGCAGCGTTTCAATCCAGATTTGGTCTAATCTGGGAGAAGAGGCGGAGTTTAATTGTCTGATCCGAAAATCCACCGGGGATAATTGGTTCATATTTTCTGAGACAATCTGAGGCTCACACACTAAGAAAAAGGTTAAACTTGTCGCATCAGATGGTAACTATGGTAACACAACAATCAAACAATGAAGTTAAAAAAGTGTTTAAAAAAAATGAAATTTTTTATGTAATAAAAATTCTAAATTTATAAAAATAAAAATGTAATCTAAATCAAATCTTTTTTATATAAATTTTAATTTAATTAAAATATATTTATTTAAAATAAAAATTAATGAAAATTTTTTTTTTAATTAAATTAATGAAATAATTAGTTACAAAGTAAACTTGACAGGTTCTTTAAATCTTTAAAAAAAATGTAAACACCTAAAAAAAAAAGGAAATCAAATTTAATATTCTGATACTCAAAGTTTTAGATCTGTAGATCTGTTTCAATATTCATGGGAGGCCCCTGACAGTTTGGGGGCCCGAAGCAGCAGCTCAGTTCGCTTATGGCTAAAAATCCAATTCGGTCATCTTCGAATGAAGATCCAGTTACACCAGAACTTCTGGATGAAACCAGGTGGCAAAAAGTCATGGAAACAACATTTAAGCACAGAGGTGGCCTGATCATGATGTGGGCTTCGGCTGCAGACGACAGGTAAATAAACAGATATTTTATGAAACGGCTCAACAAGCAGAAGAAACTGATGCTTTAAGTCGTGAATAGGGATGTGTATTGGCAAGAATCTGGTGATACGATAGATCGTGATATATCGTGATACTATGAGTAAGATTATATATATTGTGATTTTTAAAACTGAATTTAACTGTAGAGAAACCGTCCCATCACTCTAAACACTCCAACCTGTTTCACACTTTAACACATCCAGTTTTTATTACTAGATCTAGTTGATCCACTGGAACCAAGAAGGTGAAAACAGCCAAAAAACAACGGGTCATACTTTTAATTTTACTACAAACATTACTAATCATTAATGGTTCTGTTCAAATTCTAAAAAAACACCGATATATCCCGATATTTTATGACACGATGTTGTATCGATATTCAAAAGCAATGTTTAAATATTTTTATTTTTCATTTTTGTTATTTGAATTGAACCATTAATGATGACGGTCATTTTAGAAGTTAGAAGTATGACTGGTAGTTTGTGGCCTGGGCGATGTGGATTAACAATAAGACTTTAGATTTTTTTTTTCTCCCTTTCTATTCTTAAAAACAAATTGCGAAAGAAACTATTTTTTTAAACGTGCTTTTATTTCAATCATCTATTCAATGAGTTGACGTGAATTCAAAGTCCAAATAAATGCATGTGAAAACAAGATGGAGGGCCTTCGGCATTAACTGGCATCGCTTTGAAGTATGGAAACCCAAGAGGTGCATCGGTGAAACTTTTTGTTTGATATTCCATAAATCGATATAATCGATTAGCCCTAAATCCAGTCTAACAAAAGGGAACCTTCCTGGTCTGGTTCTGAGATCAGGGGACGGTCCTGAACGATGTCTGGTTCTGTTACAGACGTCTGAACCCAACTAATAAACAGCTCAGAAAACAAACGGAGCAGAAAGTCAGAGCCGAACGTTGCTGCAGCGCCGTGACATTTTGAAGTCCATCTCTACTGCGGGGTGACCTTTACGCTCCCGTTACGGCGCCGTGCGGAGGTGGGGGTTCAAGCCTACGCATCAGAACCAGGCTCATAAAGTTTGTAAACTAGGGGTGCAGTGTTCTCTCCCAACCAACGGTTCTCAAATTAACTTTCAGCTTGGGGAAAAGCCCCCCAGAGAAATAAAAGCAGGAGGTCTGTATGTTTTGCTGCAGGTTGACACAGAAACGGAGACGGAAAGACATCGGCAACGACCACAGAGGACCAACTGTGCATTCCAGAACTATTTCAATGTTCCCATTCTGCAGAGAGGAAGATCATCCCCAGGAGGGAAACACCTCAGACCCAAGCAAGCAGGTTTAAGGTCCTGGCAGGACAGTGAGAAAACACAGGGTAAGTTTGGTTGTCTGCTGGACAGATGAAACCTCGTCTGGAGAAAATCAGCACGGTGGTGGAGGGCTGATGATCTGGGCTCGATCTCAGAGGTCCCACCAACCCCCAGATTGGTACCGGGCCCACACAGAAAGAATGAATACCTTAAAGTATTTCAGTTTTATTTTAGAAAAGTGACCAGATTTTCTCCATTACATCTGGCTATAACTTCACTCTTGTCACGTGATACGTCACCCCTAAACAAAAAAAAAAAAAAATACACAAACCCACAAGCTAGCAGAATGATTCAAAAACAGAAGCATCTGAAAAGTTTATTTCTGAAAAGGAAAATATCCAGTAAAGAGACAGAATTAGAGCCTACAACTTCCAAGAGAAAGACCAGGAGCCCTACTTATAATATGGATTTTTCACAACATTCACCGTGGCCCAGCTCTGCTTAATGTGTGGTGATTGGCTTTCTAATGAGGCGATGAAACCTTTAAAACCGCCCCAGACGGGACCGTCTCGTTACAGAGAAACAGCCACAGGGCTCCCACTGATTCCGTGTTGTGGTGAGTTTCATGCACTTTACATTGGTTTTCGTGGTAAATCCTATTTTAAAAGGCAAATGTAAACGTTACCATAGCAACCAGAGGGCATCAGGGTAGCAGAGAGGATGTTGCTCTTGTTATGTCGTTGACGCGACGTTAAGAGAACGCTGCTAGCATTGCATTTACTTTTATTGTTATATTAAAAATTAACCCCGTTTTGTTTGTTTTTTTACGCCGGTCGTTTCTTTTGCATTTTGTTGCATTTATCCGCTGGTCCGTGTGAATATCGTCTGATATTAAACCGGTCCGTGGAGAGAGAAAGGTTGGGTACCACTGGTCCAGATGAGTGTATAACGAACTCTCTGTGTGCAGAAGTATTCCAGGGTCCGATGTGGGTCGTCAACAGAACAACGGTCCCAAACACAGCAGCAGATCTACAGCAGAATGGCTAAAAAAGGGATGCTAGCAGGGTACTGCGATGGCCTAGTCAAAGTACAGACCTAAAACTGACTGAAATACAAAAGCTAATCTTTTGCAAACCTCAATGAGATGAGTTAACTTACTTGTTGCCGACTGGTTTTCCTCATTTTACCAGCTGGTTACAGAAGGATGGGAAAGGCCATTTTCTCCAAAACACATCACATTGTGTTCCCTCTCCTCGCCCACACTCTGCAATCAGCGTCGCCGAGCCCGCTTCTCCACATGAAGACTGTGATTACAGACCTGTCGGAGCTGGGCGGCGGGGGGCCTACAGCTGCACATTCAAAGCTCTGCAGCGTGGTGGCAAATGGCTTCCAAAAATAAAAACACACGGATGCAATGAAATGCTTCGAACGCCTCCAAAAATAAAAACACACGGATGCAATGAAACGCTTTGAACACCTCATGCAAACGCCTTCAAAAAAAAAACACGGATGCAATTAAACGCTTCGAATGCCTCATTGAATATTTTTTAAATGCATTTTGCACAACTTATGTTCTTTAAACGACATTCTAAACTTTTTTAAAGTTGTTCTGCTGCAAATGTATCTGGAATGTGTGAATGTTCATAAGCCGTCATTTTGGCATATATAAAGAAAAGAAAATAATATATCGCAATAGATATCGTTGCCTCACACGCTTTAGATTATATCGCGATAAAGATCTGAGGCCATATCCCCCAGCATTATGGTGGCGCTAGCGCTTCATGCTCGTCCCAGCAGCCAGTGAACGGTGAGGCCACACCCGACCGGGCAGCAGCTGATAAACCCACAGGAGCTCTTATCACGGACGGCACATCTGGGCCGAGAGCGCGACGGCGGGGCGGCAGGGCGACACCATCAACCAGACGTGTAAAAACAGAGGAGACGATCAGGAGCTCATTTTCACTGAATTATCACGTCTATTTCTAACCCAAACTGCAAATACAGCAGCTGATCATGTAACTACCCAGCATTGCTGCAGGTCATCAGGTTTCTGCTGAACAACAAGGATCATTAAGTGGAAGGGAAAAATAAATATCAGGCATAATTAATATGAATTTATTAATGACTGCTGCATCCTCGGTGCATGAAGGAGCGTTTTCGCAGGTCCTTCCTCCCTGCAGCTGTTAGACTCTACTACCATCGCTGCTCCCAACAAACTCAATAATGTTTACACACCGGCTGTAATTTGCAGTGTTTGACTCGATTAACATTTCTGCGGCTGCCATTTGCACATCTGTTTTTTCTCAGTTTATATTCTGTTAACTTTTTGTAAATAATACGTTTTACTTTTTTACTTTCTATTGTGCAACTAAACATGCACGTAAATATTCACTGTTTTTTAAATGATCCTACTAGGTTGCACATTCTAATCTGAGTATGCCCCTTTAATTTTTAATAACTGCGCAGTACTTTAGTTTTTGTAATTGTGTCCTTGATGTGCATACATTATTCTTGATTCTGTTTTTATACTTTTTCTACCTTTCTTCGTGAATGCTTCTATTATCTGTCACTTTGCTGCTCTTACAGCAGAATTTCCTCTGTGTGGGACAGTAAAGGATTATGTTATTTTATTCTATTCTATTCGGTCGTTTCCAGCTCAAATAACCTCCAGTATCCTCTCTAACCGCGTCCATTCGGTCAGTGGAACCGATGCATTTAGGACCAGAACACAACCAAGTCGATAAAAACAGGAAAAAGCTCACTTCGCCATGAGGAGGGAAGCGACTAACGCCAGCTTCGTTTTATTCATTTTCCCCGTAAAAAAGCTTCATCATCATTTCTGGGTTGTTGTTTTTTTATTTTTTTATCATGCAAACTTTCCCTTTTTAGTCCACCATGTTCCTGCTGAGATGCTGCTGCTCCGTTAGCGGAGACAGACTCACCTAACTAACCGGTGACCCCCGGGGGTTAAACCTCGCCTTGAACGGCGGCGGCTCCTCCTCCTCCTCTGCTGGTTCTAAGCTGGTCTCATATTAACGTGGAGACAAACGGCCTCCAGACGTTTACGTAACCTGATCAAGGGGCTTTAAAGTTCACACGGCGCGTCCGCTGTGGGTGAAGGTCCATTCGTGCTTTTTGAGACAACAGAACCAGAAGATCGTTCTGTGAATTTCGAAGCTGCAGGTTTCAAGATGTTTGGTTGCCAGCGTTCTGCTGCATCCCAGAGGAGGCCGGAACATGTGGAATCATTGCCGAGCGCCATCTAATGTGAAACTCCGTTAACTAAATCATTAACAGGAAAGTTTGCAGCCATTTGTGGATTTCATTTGGCTTCAGATCGCTAAGACAGACGGCTTCTGGCAGCAGATAAGTTGAGGCTGGAGGTGTATTTGTTGTGTTTGTGTTCATGGAAAGGCAGCAGACCCGAACACGATGCCGAGTAACGGTTCTGCTGTCTGGCAATAATTATATTTACACAACAAACCCACCAGATATGTCCTCTGCTGCTTGAGCAACAGGGCGCGTCTGCGCAGACAAATTATTGGAATCCAAAGAACATCCAGTAGGCTGACAGTAAACACTTCGTCCACCATAAATTCTGAATATTGCAGCTGAGCAGTCATGTTTTAGGACTGTAGGGAGAAGCACCCATGCATGCGTGTATGGGGGATTACATGAACTCTCCATGCAGAAAGATCTACGCCCAGGATTCGCACCCAGGACCCACCGTGCAACCCCTATTATCTCCAGTCACTGAAGACCGTCTCCTCTGTCCTATGGTGTATAAATAACGGAGTGGATGGACTATTTTGTACTGTTGCATGATGGGAACCTTTGCAATCGTTCTGCAAACTGTGGCTTTAACTAAAGGCAGGAAAATGAGCAACGAAAATGAACTTTGTTTTACTTTGTGAGACCTCAGGTTAGACCAAAACAAATTATTGCAGATTATTTACCCTTCCCTTCACGTTTCAGTTGAATTATAAAAGAATGAAATTAAAGTAAAAAAGCACTAAATAAATAAATGAAATAAAAACAGTAAAAAATTAAATACAAAGTAAAAACAAAATTACAAAAATGCTAAAACTATAGGTCAAAATAGACAACTGAAGCATAAAAAATTACAATTTTTTTTTGAAAAGGATAGAAAAAGCTATAATGTGCAAAATAAAAAATAAATGAACTTTAAATTAAATTAAAACAGGATAAAAAAAAAAAAACTATAAAAAGTTTTTTTTAAGTTAAAAAGAATAATAAAAGTATAAAAGTCACATTAAATGTGGGGGGAAAAATGGTTTTAAATACCTAATTTTTACGTCTGGTATTTTACAGGAGAGTGAACGATGTCTCCAGATCTACTTTGACCCAAACAAGATAACGTTCACTTTTAGCTCTAACCTGAAGTCTGAACTCTCTCTCCTCCCTAAACACACACATCGCCACCTCCAGCTCGTTCAACTCGGTTCTGCAGCCTCGGATCGAGCCCAGACGTCACCCACTTTTAAACCCACTTCTGCTTCCAGTCGGAACCATAAATAAATCAGGTATTTACAATCGGCCCATTCATGAGTTGATTCTGTTCAAAACACGAACCCATGAGAGCTGAGACAACAATGGCGTTAACGTCGGGTTTACACTAAAGTCAGAATCCGTTCATATGACTGGATTATTGTAAACGGAGCCACGCACGGCAGCGTAACGTTTGAAACAAAGACCTGCTTTATATGAACTGAGAGCAACGTTTGGTCTCTGCTGACTTCAGGACTAGAGTCACGTTTTATTTATAGACTTATTTAAACGAGATTTAACCTGGAAGCTGCTGAGAGAAAGATTAAAAAAAACAGTGAGAGACGTAGAGACGATCCCCCCAATCTGATCAAATCCGTTTCTGACGACAGACGAGCAAGAAAAAGTGTTTTTTATGGAGTTTTATATAAGTCGGCTTATAATAGTCAGCTAAAGAGATCAGTGTTATTTAATATTGCAACAATAATAAAAGGGCTGCACTTCCACATCAATTACATTAACAAACATAACGATCAATAATTGATATAAAATATAAATGCAGCATTAGGTGAGGCTTTCATGCAAAATTAAACACTCAATCTCCACTGAGAGCTTTGTTTTTTTTTTGCAAACATCAATAAGAGTTTATTTATATTTTTAGTAGGGATGTTCGATATTACTAGCCAATGTTGGCATTAAAATGCAACATCGGAAGTTGTCGGCATTGATTTTCACTTTTTTAAATAAAAGAACGTTCATACCTTACTTTCATACCATGCAAATGGTGGGACGCAGGAAGGCTTTTTTTCCTCGACACTCTTTCTGTGTACATATACATATTATACATCATTGGAAAGCTAAGATTCTCGTGATTCCAGCCATGTAAGCCAATCAAGGACACAATCATAACTGTAGGCACACTGATCGCTTTTGCCAAAAACCACTCCAGAAAGCAAAAAGTAATGTGAAACTCGCCGTTTGAAGCCCTCATATCATCGACAGAACCGAGCCATGCCGAATAAAAACTGTGTTTTCCCGTCCACAAAAGGTCCAATTCATGTCCTCCAGTAAAATAGTTAATCGACAACAAGTCTGACGTCCACAATCCAACATAATCCGTTTCCTTCTTTGCGAGCGTTTATCACTCCGTTTTCTTCAAGAACCGCTTCAGTTTAAATGTGAATCTGTGGTTTTAAAACATTTTGGGTGAAAATTGCAGGAATGTTAAGTTTTAAACTTTAAACCCTTCAGCTTCTTCTCCTCTCACTCAAAATATCAAAAATATGACAGATCCGAGGTATAGTTTTTGAGATATGTTTGCTTGTATGACAAAACTCACAATATATCCTGTAGCTTTCTGCATTTCTGGGTTTAGGTCAACGTCTTTCTGCGGTATCTGTTTATAATCGGTATCGGAAATTAAGCTTTAGGCTATATAGGTAAAGCTGATATCAAACATCCCTATTTTGTACAGATTATCGCAATAATTGTCGTCCTTTGGGGACAGGAAAAAACAAAACAAGCAAAAGCAAAACAATCGGATAATACCAGGGATGTAAGAAAATGTCGATACGCCGATATATCGCAATATTTTGTCACGATATTGTATCGATATTCAAAAGCAGTGCATCGATTTACATTTTTTATATATATTTTTTTAGAATTTTAATGGAAGCATTTAATGATGACAGTAATTTTTGTAGTAAAATTAAAACTATGACTGGTAGTTTTGTGGCTGTTTTCACCAGATTGACTGGCTGTAAATTAGGGATGAGAGAAAATATCGATACACAGATATATCGCAATATTTTATTTCCTGATTTTGTATCAATGTTTTAAAAAAATGTATTGTTTTTTTCTTTATTTTTTGAATGGAAATATTTTTGTAGTAAATATAAAAGTATAACTGGTAGTTAGTGGCCATTTTCACCTTCTTCATTCCAGTGGATCAACTAGATCTAGTAATAAAAACTGGATGTGTTAAAGTATGAAACAGGTTGGAGTGTTTAGAATGATGGGACAGTTTTTCTACAGTTAAATTAAGTTTTAAAAATCACAATATATCATCTTACTCATAGTATCGCGATACATCATATCGTCTCCCCTGTATCATGATACATATCGTGGAACCAATACACCAATACACATCCCTAGATATTACCAAATTAGATTGGAGATGGAGACAAACGTATGAGATGCTAACGCCTGGGTATGACCCGGAGGAACCACCTGATCCATCATCCTTCTTGATGTTCAGTTTCAAACATATGAAGGACTAATAAGGAGAACCCCAGATGAACTCCCAATATGACCCGTCTCAGTGAACCTAAATATGTAGTTTCCTACAGATTATTACTGACTGTTAAAACAAACAAATTCCTTCTCCAACTGTTTCATCTCTGTGACAGAAGCACGACTTCAGCCTAGGATTGACTCATAACCTTTAGGCTGCAGAGAATCCAAATGACGGCTTTTAGGCCTCGCCGGTGAACGATCCAGGTCGTTTTAAACCAATAATCATCCAAAGTTTGCTCTGGGGTTCACGAACTTGAAACCGTAACCCTGCAGTGGGGAACAGGCAGCGCCGACACAGATAAGACCCAATACAGAAAGTCCACTAAAACCAAACCCAAGCGAAAGCAGACAAGCTCAAACTCGGCTTGTGGGTTGGTACCAAGCTAGAACCCGAAACGTCACCAATTATCCCCTTAAACACCTCAGTTAAACGGCTGTTTCAGAATAGAAGCGATCCGTTTCTGGCCTCCAAGCAGCTGCTGCAGGTGAAGGAGGTGATCCAGCTCTGGGGTCAACGAGGTCTTTTACAACCCAAAAAAACGAAAAAACAAAGAAACGTTTCTATGTTTGATCTGCAGACTCTCTCCACTGCTGGATAATTTAATTACAGGTAAGAGTCTCCGCTCGCTTAAGGAGTTTAGCCTCGTGTCGTTTCAGAGGTTAAAGGAGATTGGAGGTCATTCAAACCCAGGCTGGCATGAGTCGCTGTCAGACCTCAGACCGAGCAGCTGCTGTGGAGACGGAGGGAGGGTGGGGGGCGACCATGACACATAATATCACCAAACCACAAGTAGCAGCAGGTGTGGCCTCGGCTGGGGTAAAGCTATTAAATGAAGGGCAACTTTGGAGGGGCTTTTTATGTTTCCTAATCTGCCCATGAAAGAGGAGGATTCAGCTGTTAAAACCGCAACGATTCTTTATGTGATGCATCCAAAAAGAAGGTGATTTAGAGCAGAAACAGGCCAGGATAATGAAGCGGACCGAGCGGGTCTTCTGAAGAAGTCGAGAGAAACATGAAAGTGTCGCAAAAAATATGCGGTTTGCCACTTTTTCTCAAAAGATTCAAGAATTTATACGACATGAATTATCTGCTTTTTAATTAGAACTCCCAAAGCACCGTGAAAATAAATATTTCAGCAGGAACTCGACTCCTGTAAGAGACACCGAGCTTCAGCGACGCTCGGCCGTGGCGGACGCTCGCCGTCTGCTCTCCCGCTCGTCACCCGACACCTTCTACAACGGCATCAACGCGCCGCTCTCCTCGCTGAGCCGCTCAGACGTCGAACGGAAAGGCGAGACGCAGGAAGCATAGCGACGCTGCGGCCGGCGGCGTTTCAACCGATTAGCAGCATCCGAGGGTGATGAGAAGGGGGCGGGGCCAACAGGGAGGCGCGGCGAGGACCTGCAGACAGCAGGTTCGTCCTTTTACCGCTTTTGGTAAAGATAACGAGACGATCTCATCTCATGTACTCCACACCAAAGCAATGCAGGAAGAGTTTTTTAGTGACCGAGAACATTCACCTCTCCAACTGAAAGACATTTTTAATATACAATACAAATTACCAAAACAATTGAAGCAATTAAAATAAAAAAATTTTAAAAAATGACGAATTCGGTAAACAAAAAAAAAACAAAAAAAATATATATATATATATATATATATATATATATATATATATATATATATATATATATATATATATATATATATATATATATATATATATATATATATATATATATATAAATAAATAAATAACTTTGCTCAGACAAGAAAAAACAGGAAATACTACCAGCTAGGAGTTTTTATAAACGAAAAAGTGAAAACTAACAACAAAAATACTCAGTTTGAATAAAAAAAATATATGAAAAAATACATCCCATAATACTCTGCCACTACAGATATATGGACCATTTCTGTCTTTTTCCAACCAGTCTCTTTGGTAGAAAGAGGGAGGAAAAACAAACAAGCACGCAAATAGAAATTATTGAGCAAATCTGAATTTATCATACGATTAATTGACTTATTAGATTTATTGCAACAGGCGTTCCCAAAGGGGACAAAGTTCACAACAAAATTAACCTTTTTTTTTGTTTTTTTTACAGCAGATATTTGGATTTGGACGGGTTCGGGGGGAAAAAACACGGACACACGCTAACGAAGTTACCTGATGTTCTGGTTCCGCACTCGTTTTAACAAACCACCAAAACGCACAGATTCAGAAACGGAACGGCCGTCCTCGTTCGCACACCTTGCCTTCTTCTCTGACCCGTCATATTTTTTATTTCATCCGTCAAATCCTAGTTGATCTTAGTCTCTTCAGATTTGGGTGCCAAGATTTGCTTGGGGGGCGGGGGGGGGGCGGGTTTCAGCGTTTAGTTTAACCTGGATGATATTTATATGATTTTTTTGAACTTTGAAGTTTTGAATTAAGAGATGAACCTGGAAACCTAATCCCTTGTTTGGGTTCGGGTTCAGTTCTGCATGTTTTTAGCAGCTCTGCAAAGAAGCACGCAGCTGAAGCAGGAACGTCTTGTTTCTTTGTTTGGTGAAATACTAAATATTTAGTTTCTAATCTGGCTGTGACACATTAGTTAAGGTGTCAAAAAAAGAAAAGAAACAAAGTGAAAAGCAGCGCAGCGTTGTGGATCATCTGGTTGCTCAATAAGAGCCCAGCCCACAGATGCTTTAGTGCTGATTCACAGCCCTGGTGGACACCTCCACGTGCACGACGACCACCTGCTGATATCACATCTAAGATAAGATCCTGCTCATATTACAGCCTCTGGAGCGCTATAAAACAGCTATGTTGATGTTTTTATTATCAACATCAGCAGTTCAAGAGCTCCAACAGGGAAAAGAAAGAAACTGAAAGTTTCACCGACCTCTTTTCTCCTCCAGATCCTGGAGGTACTGCCTGTAAGCGGCCGCGGAGCTCATGGCTTAGACATCCAGGCAGGTCAGCCGTTTTCCAGGGAGGATCAGGAAAAGGAATCAAGAGGGAGGGAGGGTCTTTCGTTGAGCTCCAGACTGTCAAAGAGGAACCATCCTCAACCGTGGAGATAATCCCTCAGCTCCCGCTCACTTTCCCCTTCTTCTTCTTCTACTTCTTCTACTACTACTACTACTACTACTTCTGCGGATCTTTGCGCCGCTTGTCTCCGTGCCGTTGTGCGTGCCGGGGGTTAAGCTGGCTGTGAATGTGGTCCTAGTGTTGGCGGCTCTAAGCCGGATAGAGGAACTGGACTTTGACCACAGAGGCCGATGATGTCACCACGGCAGCCAGAACCATGTCGTCCCCCCCCCGGCGTCTGCAGCGGTCGCACATACGAGTGAGTGAGTGAGTGAGAGAGAGAGAGAGAGAGAGAGAGACGGAAATGAGGAAGAAGCGAGGCGTGTTTCTATTACTCACCGCTCAGCTGTGCGGCTTGGTTCTTTAAAGGCGTGTTGGGCCTGTGAGGGTTTGTCACCATTTGTCATCGGTTCCAATAACATAAATAAATAAAAAAAATCATCTCAGCTCCACTGTTATGTGCAGTAGAGGATCAGTGATGCTGCGGGCCCATAAGAACCTTCTTAGATTCTCTTTGAAACACCAGAACATCTAAAAAACAATCCGCTGACTGAAAATCAGTCGCCATCAACGCGATAATGACCCATCAGATCCGGGGGGCGGACATGATGAGCACCTTCAGCGTTAGCAACGGACTCTGATGAACAACCAGGATCTATTTATTGATCAGATATAATATTTACACAAGGGACACTCCCTCCGTCTCTGTGCTTCTTAGCTGTGTTTTTTTTTGTTTTTTTTTGTCGGCCCGATGTGAACATAAACACCCCAGGGCTAATATTTACCCCCGCTTCTCTCCCGAGTAACAGCGACAAACGCACGGAGCGTGAACGGAGAGGATGGACGTCATGACGACCAGCATCAATAAAAAGCTTCCTCCACCTGAGAGAACAGGGGACGGGTAAACTGTAGGAAGTAGCATCATCTCTGCACAGACTGAACTGTGGTGCAGGAAATCATCAGCTTCTTTTACATAAACTTCAACCTCTTCAGTGTTTAACGTGTTACAGTTCAACGCTATAAAATGGGTGTTCCACAAGGATCGGTTTTGTGACCACTGCTGTTTTTGTTTTTATATTAATGGATCACCTGAACGTCGTTAAGATATTCATTTCCAAACGTATGCAGATTAGGAATGTAAGAAAATATTGATATACCAATATTTTATTTACCGATATTGTATCGATATTCAAAAGCATAATTTAATTTTTTTCTTTCTTTGTTTTAGGACTTTAATGGAACCATTAATGGTGACAGTACTTTTTGTAGTAAAATTAAAAGTATAACTGGTAGTTTGTGGCTGTTTTCACCTTCTTCGTTGCAGTGGATCGACTAGATCTAGTAATAAAAACTGGATGTGTTAAAGTATGAAACATGTTGGAGTGTTTAGAATGATGACAGTTTTCCTACAGTTAAATTCAGTAAAAAAAATAAAAAAATAAATCACAATATATTGTCCTTCTCATAGTATCGCCAGATTTTTACCAACACAATTTTATGTAACTGCAAAGACTCTCCAGCAGCTGCAGAGGTACTGAACAAGAAACGACTGGAGTCTCAAAGTGGTTTAAAGCGCTAATGACACCATTTTTCATGTATAGTTCATTAAAATCGTCACATACGATATAACAGAAAAAAATAAATAAAAAATTCTCGCAACATGTGTGTATGTGTATGGAGACTGGCTCGCAATTTGAATGGTGCACCACTGAAAAATGTTTCATTTCTGACCCTGGAAGTGACGTGATGCGATCTTCAATTTTGAAGCAATGCCACATCGGTGTGTAGCAGGATGTTGTTCCAACACCAGAGAAGCAGGTTTTAACCTGTTTAGGATTCCCAAAGAGTTTGTCGAGAAAAAGCAATGGTTGTTCAAGCCAAAACCAGCATAAATAAAATAATCAACTTACTAAAATTAAAAAGTCTGTTTCATTCCTTAAGTTCCTGATGGATCTAATTAGCATCAAACCTTAATTTACACTAATGGTAGCAGCAATGTTCAAATTTATCATCTTTTATTTGTAATTTAACATCTGACTGACAGCAAAAATGCAAAAAAATTCAATTAAAAAATTGTACAATTTGATATACATTCAAGCATTGAGGGGTTAAAGATCCTTTTCAAATGTTGAATTGTATCAAAACTGTCAATTCATTTCTCAATCAGACGAAAAGTGAATTGATAAATTTATATTTATAAGCCGTTCTGGATTTCCAACTTAAATTTAAAGGCACTAATTAGGAAAGTTTCTAAAACTGTACAGAAATGAATCCAAACTGCTTCCATCTGATCAGATCCTGTTAGTCTGTATATGCTGCTAAATTATAACGGTCTGCGGCCAGACTAGCCAATCAGTGATGATAACCTCAGCGTTGACGTTTTAGATCAAAAGCCAATGAAGTGGCATCAATGATAAATCCAGAAAAAGTTAAATCTTTTAAGCTTTGGTATTTTTTTTATTAATTTGCCTTTTGTAAAATTGACTTTTTAAATGAGTTGATCACTTCCGCCCAGAGATAATTAGTCTGACGATTTCAAAGTGTTCATCTTCAGGAAACGGACTCAAACAGTCTGGGTTTTACACCACCAGCAGGAAATGAATGGATCATGCTGAGTAACATCTTTATTATGATATAATATGAGCTCACTGAATCTTCCTCATATCTTCACTGCACTACTGGTTTATACGAGCACGACAGCTTTACAGCGTTCCTATAATACAACGTAACAGAGACATTTAAAACACCTCATCTCTGATCAGCTAAATTGGCCTGTTAGAAGAAGGGAGGGTATATTTTGTAGGACCGAAGCTGCATGTGAAACATTTGGATGTAACATCCGCCTCTCATATCTGCCTTCGGACTCACGCAGATCTTTTATGATGCAAATGAAAATGTAAAACACGAGGCAGTTCTAGTGACAGTTGCACAACACTGGAATAAATTGGAATCATTCGTTTTTTTTCCACAAAGATCAGTCATAGAAGTTTGAAATCCTTTTAGCTTTCCTTCGGTTTAAAAAAAGAAATAAAATAAATTAAAAATGGGGGTATTTTTGCGAAAATTTATGTTGCAGGGCCTGTGATGCGACTGCAACACATGCATGAGTTTCAGCGCTGAAGCATTATTTATCTATTTCCCCACACAGAATCTGAGAAACCGCTGGTTCTTTTAAGAATCACACTGTGATATTTTCCAAAAATAAAGAAATGAATGAATCAGATTTTATCCATAAACATAAACAACTACAAAAATCCGGAGTACAATTCCTTCATGTTACACAATTTATTTCTACTTTTATACGCTCGTATGTCGGGGCGGGCAGCCCCACCATGAGCCTTCACATACAGCCGTTGAATGAAAACACGCATTGCATCTTGGGAGCTCAGTGATGTGACGTAAAGCTTACAAATCATTCATGACTCAGCTTCTGGTCAAATGAAGCAACAGAACATATCTTTGCATATGATGGGCTGAAAATATCCGTGTTTGTGTCCCAGCTGCATGAAGACCATGAATTTACCTATCTGCCAAAGCTGAGAACTTATGGGATTGTAGTCTGCAACTTATATTTCTTAGTTAGAAATTAATCTAATGACTATTAGCCTGAAAATGTGCTTGCTGACCTCCAGGACAGAGCTGTTTTCACTTGTTTTTTTGTTCCCCCCTTTATATTCGTTCTCTTGGAAAAACATGACGATTTACAGCTGGAGCAGCAACACCCGAAGCTAGGAGACCGCTGTATTCTTGCTTTTGACCTACTCCAGCTCCACAGAAACATAATCGAGATCACCGTCCCCAACCCATTAGATAGTTCAGCTGTTGGTTTCCATGGAGACTGAATATGGGTAGACGGGGCCTCATTTAGGGGCGTGCCGATTCACCGTAAATCGATTAACTGCGATGTTAAACGTGCACAATCGACAGCGATTTAAAAGTGTTCTATAAAAATAAAAATAAACGATTGTTCTTCATAATTAAATGAGAAAAACATAAAAGTCTGGCGTGCCGCAGGGACATTTTTAGGGGACGGACCGGCGGAAACATCATGGCTGCAGCTGGTGTTTAGGCCATGCGGTGCGAAATTTCCCAAATACAGCAAAAAATTTTGCACTTTAGTTGTAAAAGAAGCGTCTCTGTTGTTGTGTATCATGTTAGCAGCAGACATGTCCACCTTTATCGGTGCTGTCCGGGGCGTCCTCCCCGAGCTGCAGCTCATGTTTACCAGACGTCAGCCCAAGTGTAGCTTTAAGTATGAAACAGGAAGGAAATGTCCTTCATTCCATCCCGGCGGCGACTAATGTGTGGCGCAGAGCAGCGTACTCATAGCTGGTAGATTAGTTTCTGTGTATGACAGGTGGCAAACATCCCATTGGTCAAAATGACACAGAAACTATGAAAACGCTGCAAAGTTACAGTTCTGTATTAAACTGATGGCGAACAAAAACCAAAGGCATGAGTATACAGAAGCAGGGGGCATTTACGCGGCGGTGGCTTACAGCGGTGCTTCGTCGTGATGTAGTCTAAATCGGCTCCTGTAATTCCTTGCCATTTAAATATTATTGAAACTTTATTTGTAAGTTCCACTGTTGCGTCAACAGCATACATCAGAAACTGTTTTAAACAGAAACAGCTTAGAACAAAGCATCCAGCTCAAATAAAACATTTGGTCAGCTTTTCCCAAGGGACTATGGAAAATGTAGTAACAACGTGTTTAAAAAAAAAAAAAAAAATCACCCTATACTAACCGTTTTTTCATGTACATTCATTCATTTTCTCATTCAATTGTTTTTAATGCTTGGAACTGTGCTTTAATGGATTAATCTGGAATATTTAGCTAGCGATCCTAATATTTTCAATAAAAGTGTTTGTTTAAAATCTACAATCTTAGACTTGGTGACACACGTAGCCTAGCTTTTCTTGGAGACATGTCAAGGCATGTTATTCAAAACAGCAAGTCTTGCAAAGATGGAAATGTCTCCTTAAATTTTATTCTTTATTTTATTCCGACTTTAGGTGATTCTCCTCAAAAATAAAACCTAATTATATTCATACAATTTGTTTTCATATCTGTTAAGAAAGCCATTAATTTGGGTGGGCCCTGGTCCAATGTCAGTGGACCTAGGCCCAGCCGGGGCCACCCATAGCTACGCCCTTGTTACCATTCACTTACATTGTTTATGCTAAGCTAAAGCATAGGGAGAGCTGCCAGATCAGGAGAATGGTTGGGCTGGTTACAAAATGCATTTTTCCTCACTTATCTAACTCTAGGGAAAACGGCGACAGACTAAATTTTACTTAAGGGTGGATTATCCCTTTAAACTCAACCCGTTCCGCTCAGCGTCTCCCTTTAGTTTGGAAATTTCCAACCCAGTGAAGCTGCAAACTGCTCAGCCATCTAAAACCCAAGCCTTGAACATCCCACGGAGCGCTGTTCAAGCGATCATTCAGAAATGGAAGGAGTATGGCACAACTGTAAACCTACCAAGACAAGGCCGTCCACCTAAACTCACAGGCCGAACAAGGAGAGCGCTGATCAGAAATGCAGCCAAGAGGCCCATGGTGACTCTGGACGAGCTGCAGAGATCTACAGCTCAGGTGAGGGAATCTGTCCAATTCGTTTGCAGTTTGCCACAAGCCATGTGGGGGACACAGCAAACATGTGGAAGAAGGTGCTGTGGTCAGATGAGACCAAAATGGAACTTTTTGGCCAAAATGCAAAACGCTATTGTGATGGCCTGCTCACTAACCTTTGTATATTTCTAGGTTGAGCTGCAGCATGATGAGCAGACCATCCCCTTTATTGGTGAGACCTGGGCCCAGTGTCAATAAAAGCTGCTCTCTCCCTCCAGTTGGGGGGGGAAGAGTTTCTCTTCCTCACAGACTTTTGTGTCTCTTTGCTTTGGTGTGAGAGCTTGGCTCTCCAATTTTGGTTTAGGTTTCTTTCTTTGCTTTTATTATTTAAATAAATCCATTTTACTTGTTTAAAGTACGTCTCACCTTCCTTTTTTGTCATGATTTGAGCCAGGTCATGACAAAGTGGGGGCTCGTCCGCGATCTGAACCCGGGACCTCTAGCATGTCATGACACTATGTGTGGCAGAAAACTAACACTGCACATCACTCTGAACACACCATCCCCACTCTCAAATATGGTGGTGGCAGCATCATGCTCTGGGGGTGTTTCTCTTCAGCAGGGACAGGGAAGCTGGTCAGAGTTGATGGGAAGATGGATGGAGCCAAATACAGGGCAATCTTGGAAGAAAACCTCTTGGAGTCTGCAAAAGACTTGAGACTGGGGCGGAGGTTCACCTTCCAGCAGGACAACGACCCTAAACATAAAGCCAGGGCAACAATGGAATGGTTTAAAACAAAACATATCCATGTGTTAGAATGGCCCAGTCAAAGTCCAGATCTAAATCCAATCGAGAATCTGTGGCAAGATCTGAAAGCTGCTGTTCACAAACGCTGTCCATCTAATCTGACTGAGCTGGCGCTGTTTTGTAAAGAAGAATGGGCAAGAATTTTAGTCTCTAGATGTGCAAAGTTGGTAGAGACATACCCTAAAAGACTGGCAGCTGGAAGTGCAGCAAAAGGTGGTTCTACAAAGTATTGACTCAGGGGGCTGAATAATTACGCACACCCCACTTTTCACTTATTTATTTGTAAAAAATGTTTGGAATCATGTATGATTTTCGTTCCACTTCTCACGTGTACACCACTTTGTTTTGGTCTTTCACCTGGAATTCCAATAAAACTGATTCATGTTTGTGGCTGTAATGTGACAAAATGTGGGAAAGTTCAAGGGGGGCGAATACTTTTGCAAGCCACTGTATGATGTCCGTGAATTTTAAAGACGCATTTTGATGCAGAGAAAGCGCTAATTTTTCGACATGCAGCAAAAGTTACTTTAGGTTTTGTGTGAAAACACACGTAGTGGACTGCGACTGCTCGTCTCACAACATGTACGTCACCAAACCGCACAAGGAGAAGAAGAAGTAAAATGCCCGTTAGTTTAGAGAGCTTTGCATCGTTCTTCCAGGACGAAGGGAAGGAGCATTAACCTTTATAAATCTGGTCATGTGGAAAGTAGGGCTGGGCGATGTGGCTTAAAAATCACATTTTAATTTATTTCATTTTCTTCTTCCTTTCTGTTCCTGAAACGAAATGTAAAATGACAGAAAATATTTTTAAAACTTGCTTTTATTTTAATCATCCTTTCTGAGAGTTCACCTGAATTCAAAGTCCAAATAAATGCAAACTGTAGAACATGAAGGTAGACGTTGGGCTCGCTCACAACACTTTGAACTACTGAAACCCTCAGAGTGCATTGGTGAAATTTTCTTTCCGATTCTCTCGATTTATCCAAAAATGAAATCTTCATAAACAGAAAATTTGATTAATCGATAATACCTAGTAGAAAATGGCAGCTATGCTGGGGGAGCTCTACAAGGTCTCTGTGTTAGCTAAGGTCGTATATGCGACTTCGGATTTGCAGTCTTTGTAAAACCTCTCAATATTCCTGCAATACATTTTTTTTTTTTAAACACATACCCAAATAAAAATCAAAGCTGTTCTTGAACCATATTGAGTAGAAACATAGCTGGGGTCTCTTTGGAAAGAAAACACTGACATATTATCACTGTTCTGGGAGAAATTTCAAAGTGCTATTGTTACCAATTAATATGATTTTTAATACACTGAAAAAACATGACATTTTATGTCCGCCTATTTATTTTTTAGGAACACATCCCCTAAAAAGTGGCTGAACAATAAAGCGGTGACCTAAAACACAGTGTGGGTCTAAAGCCTGAATTATTACCTTTATCTAGAACTGGGTGATATGGGCCTCAAATCTTTATTGCGATATAATCTAAAGCGTGTGCGGTAACGATATCTATTGCAATATTTTCTTTTCTTTATATATGTCAAAACGACTGTTTATGAACATTCTCACTTTCCAGATGCATTTGCAGCAGAACAACTTTTAAAAAGTTTAGAATGGCATTTAAAGAAGATATATTGTGCAAAATGCTTTTTTTCTAATCTTTTTTCATTTCTGTTATGAGTGACTTGTAAAATCTGATCTGAACTTTAATTTATTTTTAACCACATAGAGCAGGAATACTTAAAATATGTTAAAATCAAAAGTCTTTTTTTAGTAAACAGAATATGATGTATGTGTTTAAGGATTGGATAAAGTTTGCTCTTTTTTGGAAATCAAAATAGGGTCACTCTATATTATATTTAAATTGCAAACACACCTTTCCTTTAGCTTTTATTGAAAATATGACCTTGATATGATTATGAAACATATTTTGGACACGTGTTGGTTTGATTTGCGGTTTGAAATTAACAAAGGACGGTTTGGTGCTTCAAATAATTGAAACCGGATGGAATTAAGAGTAGAAAGTAGCCATGGAAGGAATTAAGAAAAAACCCTAAATGGGGAAAAATAGACCACAAAAATAATTGTTTTATAATTATCAAGATAGAACACCCCTAAAAGGACATGCGCCCGTATTCTAATGTTTTCAACAACAACATATTGGCGCTACTTTCATTCATCTCTTCGGGCGGCTAATGAAAGTAGCGGAGCCGCACTACGTTACGGTAACTCGCAAACGTTTTCCTGAAGAAGAAGAAGTCATATGTTCATGTCATATTTGATTCTAAATCGTGAGAATTGGAAATTTATCGACTCTTGATATTTGATTCGATACCCAGCTCTACAGCGTTTACTCTGGATTTCGGTTGCCTTTCGCCTAAAACGTCTGGTCCACTACCTCAACGGATGTTTGAAGCTAAGGTAGTGGAACAATCAAGTTCAGAGTCTTTCATCCTAAAAACACATCCAGTCCCGAGTCTTTTATCCCGAGTCTGCCCGTTTACATGGAACATTTTCCCCCATCTCAGGACGGATCTGCGTCCTTAAGTAATTCCTAAAGGAACGGAAACGACAGATCGACCCGATCTGAGGGTCTTTAGGGAACATGGAGGAACTCCAGGCTTGTTGAGGCCTGCCTGAGATCTCTGCAGCCCCGTTAAGCCTCAGATCCTGCCTGATGGTGTGTTTTTAAAAAAATTTTTATTCTGGGTATGTTTAGTATTCACTTAAACAGGGCCCACATGAACCGCAGAACATTCTGCATCATTACCTACGGATGCATCAATGGTATGATCCGATCTGGCAGCTGTAAGCAGGACTGAAGGTCTGACAACTTATCCAAACATTTCGTTTTTTCCTGACATGATGGGACTCACTTTTCTTTTCTCTTTAACCCCTACATTTAGATTTCTTTCTCAGTTTATTGTGAAATGTTAATCTCTACTTGTCTGTTTTCCTGATTATGTTTGGACTTGCTTTCATCTTCTTCTCTGCCCAAACGTTAGGCAAAAGCCACCGATTCTCTGTTTCTGTCTTCCTTCCTTTAATCCTCTGTTCTTTGATAGACGAACAGAAGAAGTTTGGATAAAAACAATGAATGAGGAAATATGAAAAGAAAAAAACACTAAGAAAATAAAGTACGTACAACAAAAACCCTTCATGTTGCTTTTCAGCTTTATATTGTGCATGTATCATATTTTGTTTTCACATCTTACTTAGATCTAAATCTAAAAAAAAATAATTTTTAATCTCTGGGCAAGAATAAATACGTTTGTCAGTAGAACGAAACTCTATAAAAAATAAAAACCCAAACCTGGCAGAAAAACAAACACTCCAGAAACATAAAAATGACATGTGAAGTTCAGAAATTATAACCAGGGCTGGTCCTAAGGATGTATGGGGCCTTCGGCGGAAATTGATCCGGGGCCCCCATTAACAGCGCGGGGGCCATGTTTAATCAGTAGTTTTTTAATAATAAAAACACGGTTTATTGGTTTTTATTTGCTGATATTTATGAATAAATAAACCAAAGATTATTCTTTGCACTTTTTTTGTTGTTGCAAATTTCCATTATTTCTTACATGTTTAACAATTTTAAATCTTTAAATCCAATTCTGCTGAAACTGTAAAATACATTTTAATATTATTTTCATTTTCTGTAAACAAATCTAAAAATTTTAGACATATGGTCCGTGCTAAAATTCAAGCGACTGTGGGAGGCCCCAAATAGTTGTTCAGTTAGCTTATGCCTTGGGCTCTGAGTTAACTCAACCTTAACAACACCTAATGTTTTTGGAACATATTCCCCATATGTCGCCGTTTTCCCCAGAAAAGGTGGAGATTTCAACAGCGACCAGTGACTCAACATTTCCTGAGTCTGGTTAATGCATGACTCAGCAGCATCCTAAAACAAAAATGATTCCAGGAATGAAAGTTAAAGTCACATTTAATCAGGTGATGAAGCCTAAATCTGCAGACGTGTTGCTGTGAGGTTGACAAACGAACAAAGAGGTGGTTTTTCTGAGCTTTCCTCCAGTGATTGGAACGAACCAGGAGGTTCACACGAGAACCTCTGCAGTGGTATTTAATACGACGCAGACATATCAGACTCCTTCACACAGTATCTCAGGGGCCGGTTAATCTAATCTAAAGTGGAAAAAGTTGATTCTGATCAAACCTGGATCACTGATGAATCCCTTCAGGATCTCTGCTCTAACTGACCCACATGCTGCTACACAGACACAGGAGGAAAAACTTCACAGACTCTAAAAATGATCCTCACCACCTGATTTATTTATCCAGCTCGTCTCTCGTGACAGCGCCGGGTCCCGGCCGTATAAACGCTCCTTTGTTTGGTCCGGGGATCACTGTCCGCTCGCAGCTATCAGAGGAGGGGCCGCTTAACCTCCCAACCCTCCAACACCTCCCCTCTCATGATTCATGCTCACAGTTTTCACCTCAACATCTCGTTTCTCTGGAGAAATCGAACCATTATCTTTTAGTTCCTAAACTCAAAGGATGAACCGGTGTTGGGTCCAAAGACAGCAGCTCAGCGAGGGACCAAACGCTTCTATTGGTGCATAAATTATACATGTGGAGACTAAAATGTGGGCATTAAATCAATCTAAAAATAAAATAAAAAATGAATGAAAAACGTTACTAACAATTCAGTCATGAAAAAATTTACTTTTCTGCTAAAAATAAAATCTAGGAGCAGAATCCTAAACATCATCGTGACAAAAATATTTATTAATGCTGCAGGACAAACGGAGCAGAGAGGTGGTCCAAGAGACAAAACACAGGAGCACCCGACAGCATCAGCATCCTGACTTATGAGTCTCCTATATATATATATATATATATATATATATATATATATATATATATATATATATATATATATATATATATATATATATATATATATATATATATATATATATATATATATATATATATATATATAAAACTTTAAAATGTGACACCAAAACAAAACAGAAGGGACACCCAGCTATCATTAAACTCTGCTGTTTGGGAACATTAACTGTTTCTCATGCAGCTATAGTAGAAGAAGAAAGATGGACCGAACCAGAACTTTGTCAGCGAACGCATCTTTCAACAGCAATAAGGTCCATAACACGTTCTGCACTGAACTGAATGACTCACCTGAAACAATGTCAAGCTGAATGTAAACATCAGTGATACTAGAGAAAAACCAGCTGAGATCCAACATGGCTACCAGTAGCATCCAATCAGCCCAAACTCCTTATTTTGAATAAAACGCAAGTTGGAGGATTCCCTCGTTGTTGAGAAGGGATTTTCCCCAACAGCTGCCCATGCTGCATTCAAGTACAGCTGGGAGACTAGGCTGTTGAAATATCAAAACAACTCCAAAGTGATTTAAGCATGTTTTATTCTCAAATATGGCAAGTGTTATTTAAACATTTCTAAACATGAACACTGAGTTTTCAAATGGTTATATTGTTTTCTACTCTGGCTATGTCCGCTTGTACTATTTTAGTTTATTTTTTTAAATCCAACCAAATCTCCAGTCAGTTCTATACTTTTAACTTTTAGGTTATAGAACACATAGTCTAATTAGTTTCAGGAATTGAAAGGAAGGAATTCAGTGTCATATGCACCTTTGTATTTTCTTTATTTTGATTAAAGTGTACCGAAGCATACCAAAAAGGTACTTATACCCAATTTTTTCTACATGAACCCACTCTGACTGTCCATGGTGAGCTCTGATATTGGCATTAAAAAGCCTGGCTGAGCACCTGGAGCGGAAGATGAAGCAGAGATGTTCCTCAGGACAAGTTTTAGCGAATATTTGTCGTTTTTCTTTATTCCTGCTCCTCCACCTGTCTCCTCTCTCATTCAGTCGGAGTTCATTCGGCTGCTGAGGATGCCGGATCGATCACAGCTGCGGTGGACAAGCGGCCGACATTTGATCCTCATCTGGCAAACCTTCAGCCATCTTCACCGCTGAGGCTCTGTCATTTTTCATATTTTCTGAATAACGGCAGCCGGGGCGGGGCAGTGGAAACCAGAACCTGCTGCTCTGGCACTCCCTGTATCAGGATACACAGCGACCAGACAGCCGCCACGGAGCAGCAACTCGTCCCCATCAGCTGCTTGGAGGTCGTCTCCACCCAACAAGACGCATTCTTACAGCTTCCACAGTTCAGCTGATAAAGCATCAATATGTTTTCTCAGCAGCCTGAATCGGTGTTTTGATCCACTGTAACTGCTTTAATAACCCCTAATCCAGCTTAATATTTAAGTTTTGGTCAATCAATAAGACATTTAACCAACATTTCGGCTTTGCTGATGGTGACGGGTTAATGAACGTTGAAATAAACGAGTTACTAGTGGTGGGTGATATAAAAGGTATAAGGTAAAAATGATATAAATTTAGCCAAAGTTGGAGATTGTGACTAGACCCGCCTACGGCGATTGCGCGTTTTGATGATGTCATCAAGGAGGATAAATACTGATGTTCAGTGTTCGTCTTTACACTACATATTGCACATTTAAAATTTGTTGTTTTCCATTTAACGGGAAAAAAACAAACTGTTGAGCTGGAAGCATTTTTAATTCAATATGTGCAGGTTTATTTTTCTGCTATATTCAATTTATACATAAGTACGAGGAAAGCGGGATATTTTGAACTTTGTGTTTAAAAAAACAAAACATTTAGCTTTTAATGTATTTAAAATAGCTTCATCTTTATCTTATAATAATTTTTGTGTTGCATTTTTTGGGTACAAAGATTTGAATATTTTTTAAATGCATTTTGCACAGCACATGTTCTTTAAACGGCATTTTAAACTTTTTTGAAGTTGTTGTTCTGCTGCAATGTATCTGAAAATAAAAAATTTCATTTTGACATATATAAAGAAAAGAAAACATACCGCAATGATCCTTACCGCACATGTTTTAGATTATATCGCAATACAGATTTGAGGCCATATCGCCCAGCCCTAACGGTTACATAAAGGTTGTTTTATTCATTTAGAATGCTGCTTTATGGCTGTATCCCTGAATAGATCAGAGTTAAATGGTTAAACTGAGCAGGACAAGCCCAGAGAAAGACTGGAGGTCCACATCGGGACTTTTGCACGGATTCAGAGGGTCAGAAATGTCTCCTGTGTGAACGTCTGAGGATGTCCACACCCTGTAATGTGTCAGTCAGTCAATAAAACAGTCATAGCATGCAAATACTGATCTGAATGCAGCCGGCAGACTCCGGTCACACCTTCAAACCACAAACAGCTGGGCTGGAAAGCGTGATATAAGCTGTGCGAGCTGAGCTCCAACGGTCACTCTGCAGCAGAAGGACGGCGACCCCTGAGGAGCTGCTGGGGGGGGGGGCTTTACTCCCGACTCAACGCGGCCGGAACAACTGGGACAACACGCCCTCCTCATCCATCAACCCCTTCCCTCGGATCGGTTTCTGGAAGGGTGAGGCATCCCTCAGTTTGCTCTCCAAACGTCAGGAGGAGCTCTCGCCTGCTAACCACCTGCTGTGACCCTCATCACACACAGGGAAGCTATTCATTCACACATCAGCTGGATTTAAGATCCAGAGCTTACACCAGAGAATCCAGTTTCTGAGACGGTCCCTTTTCTTTACTCGAAACCGTCCCTCTCTGCAGAAGCTGGGAGCAGGACTTTTTCTTCTTCTCAATGCAATACTTCAGATAAACGAGGAACTTCAGATCATGAAGCTTCCAAAGGCCGAGGTTTATGGGATTCAGCACAAAAAAAAAGCAGCAAACCAAAATTAATAAAAACAATTTAGGAAAAAATGCATCAATAAATGAGAATCAAGAGTAAAAATAAGTAAAATAAAAAGCTCTTGTGGATAAAAAAGGGCACGAAAATAAAAAAGAATCAAATAATTTGCAAATAAATAAAACGCTAAAGAAAATATTTATCAAAACAAAACCCAAATTCATTCTAAATAGAAAAATACATTTAGATAAAAAAAAAAACAAATATTTTTAAAAAACATGCAAAAAACGTTTACATGAAACTACACCCAAAATGAGGTCAAAACATGTCTGAACCAGGGGACAAACTCCGCTGGCCAAATGTGAGGCCAACGCGGAAGTGAGAAAAACTGCAGTTCCCTCCCTCATCCACTAGAGGCTGGCTGCAGAAAGGACCAAGTTCTCATCGACTTCCATGTTAAAAATGCCAACTTCACAGCAGAAACAAACATGTTTACAGCCTTGGTTCCAAAAAAAACATTTTAGGTTTAAGAGGTCAAGTTTATCGTCATGATGACTCTGAGGGGGGTGAATTTTTTTATAACTCATCTGTTTAGATGTAATTTAAGCTTGAAACGATGAATAATAAGGGGGCGTGTCCTTTTGATTGACAGGTCTGAGGTGAGCAGTCAGCGCTAGCGCTGGTGGCTAACAGCTAGCTCCAGGGAAAGGGCTTCAGCCTCGGCCTCACGTTAACATTTTATTTCTCTAAGCTTAACCATCAGTTGCGTCCACAATTATTATTCATGTTCGGATGTTAATCGTTATCTCATTGGACAAAGACGGCTTGCTGTGATATTGATTCCACTAACGGGCCGTCCAAGAAGTCTCTGCTCCCTTTTATTCTGTAAGTAAAATTAGATTTCTGCTGTGCATTTAAGATAACACCGCTTGGTCAAAAATGGGTTGAAATTATCACATTTCTTCTTTACTTTACTTATTAATTATTAACAACTTGTTTTATTTAAAATTCACATCGTTTTAGTGAAAGTTATGGACCAACAAGGCTTTAATGATTTTATTTGACAAAATTATTTAATCTGCCTAGGAGGCAGAGGGGTAGCAAAGTCGTCAAAACACAGTTTTCTGGCTAAAAGCGCCCGCTAACCTGTTAGCTCCGGGTTAGCTCAGTTAGCTTGTAGCTACATCGGCTACCCTCACAGCTCCACCCACTTTACCCATGTTTTTTTTTTTTTTTTTCGGGTGTGACGAGACGCATGTCGCGGCAAAGATGGCGGTGGTGGGAACCGCCCACTGGGCTTCAATTCAGCTCTTCAGAAACCTACGCCTGACGTCACGGAGGCTCCGCCCATCTTATATTTACAGTCTATGGTCTGTACTGCTATGTTGGGAGAAAAAATGTATAGTAAATAAATAAATCGATTCTCTATCGATTCTTATAAGAATTCCTGTACGTCCAAAAATCTATTTAATCGTTTCACACCGTTTGCCCATTTTACAGCTAAAACACGAGGTTTAGGTAAATACTGTTCCCCCCGTCGAACCGTAACCCGACCTGGTGTTGTGTCAATGAATTAAAGTCATGTAATTAAGGTAACAACAAAAAACAAAAACGTTTTTAATATCACCGACCCATATAAATATCGAATTGGAACAGACTGGATCAGATCGGGATAATCTATTCGAACTCTTGAGAATCGGAATTGAATCGATTCTTGTCATTTTAATCAATACTCAGCTTTAATGGTCTGAACAATATCTCAACTTTAAATATGAGCTCATTAAAGTGCAACTGAACCCCATGAAAAATCATAACCCCGCCCCCAGACAACATAAAAAAAAAATTCTACAAAGTGGGCGGTGCCAGGAAGCACGGAGGGGCGTGGCCAAGTGTGGAGGATGAGCGGAGGGGGGAACGTGGGGGTGTGTTCAGGAGGACAGTAACAGCTCGCTTAATCTGACACTGAAACATGGACAGTGACCAAAGCGATGTTGGCAGTTTTGCGACTGATCGATCTGATCAACGTTCATCTGTTTTGAACGTTAGCCTATGTTAGCATCACCACTCAGAGACCGGATCCATCCTGTCTCCCTCTGCGGCGCTGACTCAGCCCCCTTGAGCCAGCGGATCTCCTCCGGCGTCACCGGAGGTAGAGGGAGGCTTTATGGAGCTCAGCCGCCCCGAGCCGTATCAATTCGAGCCGCTGGCTCGGGGCGCTGAGTCGGCGCTGGCCGAGGCTGGCGCTGCTGCTGAGGGAGAGAGAGACCGGATGGGTCCGGTCTCTGAGTGGTGATGCTAATGTTCAAAACATTTGTTAGCTATGCTAACTAAGTGCTAATGTGATAACGGTAACCTGAAAAACACAATCCAACTCCAAACTCGCCACAGGCCCGGTATGTCTGAGAGATAGTTTTATACCCAAACCCACGGGGCGTCTGTGAGACCATGGCTGCTGTGACGTAAAGATGTACCGCTCTCCACCAATCACAAAATTCAAATGCAGTAGCCACCGTTCAACCCTAAGGGGGCAGCACTAAGACGTTTTTAGACCAAAAGGTGTAGAATTAAACAAGTTTACACCAAAATGTAAAAAAATCCCCAGAAACTGGAAGATTGCATTGGTAAAGACCCATTTATACAGTTTAGAAGCAAAAAAAAGTTGTTTTGGGGTTTAGTTACTCTTTAACATCACCTCTAAAGACACCGATCTGGGTCAAATATAGTGGAAAAGTTAATTAAGTGGACTAAAACAATAAAAAGAACAAAATACATTAAAATAACAATGGAAAAACTAAAAAACTAAAACTTAGCTTCATTCATTTTGAAATTAATCTCTTAAAACCCTCCCAGTAAGATGTACAGAACCCAGCTAAAGTAAGCTGTATTTTAGCCATAGTTGTCGGACGACTTTCATTGCAGTACTTTCACTTCCAGAAATAGCCCAAAGCGATGTTTAAAAAGCCGTCAGGAAATTACTGGAGGGGACAAAAGTACAGAGAGGAAGCCCCCGGACTCAGTTTAGAAAACATGAGGAAGGAACAGGCGGCCCGCGGACTTTTTTAAAGGGCCGGCGTCAGTCCTGTGTGCTCAGGCCTCAGCCTCTTTTTAAATCCGCCTGCCTGCAGGTTTTAGACCTACAGCAGCACTCTTCGAACAATGTGAACGAGCTTCGGTGAAGAATGGTTCAACTAGGGAGTCGGCGGCGCTGCAAGGAGGCCGACCCCGTCCTAGGAGATGATTTTTGCCCACAGATATAAAACACTTTGTTATCCCAACAGAGGTCCAAGTCTCCATCCCAGTCCGCTGGCTAATAAAGGAGTCTCAGAAACACGCTGCAGACGTTCAGCTCTGGGAGGCGGAGGAGGTTGTAACTAACCGTCATTAATCAAGACAAAATTCTAAGTATTTTAGGTTAAAACAGAAGATTCTCGTTTTCATTTCAGCTAATTGCTCTTGCTCAAATTTCACCGGCATTTAGCTTCCCACAAAGGCCGTGTTTCAGCCCTCCCCCATTTATTGGCGCTCATGTTAACCAGTTCTGAAACAACGCTGTCAAAATTCCAACTGTTAACAAGTCACATTTTCCAAGTCTAAGTCGTTCCTCAAGTCGTTCCTTCCGAGTCAAAGGCAAATCTAATTTGTTTTGTCCAAAGGAAGCCCAGGTAAATTCTCTTTTATCCTTATCTAGTCACGTGTTGCATCTTTTCACCCAAGTCCAAGTCACATCTAACGTTTGTCCTTCCAAGTTCAAATTCAATCTCGTCCTAAATCCAAGTCTTTCATTTATTCACAAGTCCGAGTCAGTTGCCAAGTCTTTCCTTCCAAGTCAAGAGTCTTTTGTTTAAAACCTACATCGAGTCCCAAATATCTCATCTTTAGCCCCAACTCAAGTCTTTCTCCCTGATTCATCTTTGGTCTATTCATAAATCCAAGTCGGGTGTCAAGGTCTTCCAAGTCAAATTTCTTATGTACAAAGCCTAAATCAAATCTGAGTCAAGTCTCTTCTGTCTTAATCCATCTCTGGTCCAAGTCTCGTCTCAACTCTTTCTACCCAAGTCAGTCTAAGGTTTTTTCACAAGTCAGAGTCAGGTGTCAAGTATTTTCTTCCAAGTCCAAGTGAAGTGTCTAGTTTAAAACCTAAATCAAATCTAAAGTCCAAATAAAGTCTCTCATATTCCAAGTCAAGTGTTGCATATTTTGATCCATGTTCAAGTCAAATCTATAGTCTGTCCTTCCAAGTTCAAATTAAATCTTTACGGAGTTTTGTCCAATGTCCAAGTATTTTCTTCTAAGTCCAAGTGAAATGTCGTTTGTTTAAAGTCCAAATCAAGTGCTGCATTTTTTGACCCAAGTCAGGTCTCAAGACTTTTCTTTCAATTTCAAGTCAAGTGTCTTTTGTCCAAGGCCTAAACCAGGTCTCAAGTCCAAGTCACCTCTAAAGTCTTTCCTTCCATGTTCAAATTACATCTTGAGAGTCTTTGTCCAAAGTCCAAGTTTTATCTTAAGTCTATTCACAAGTCCAAGTCAGGTTTAAAGTCTTTCCTTCTGAGTCAAATGTATTTTGTCCAAAGTCTAAATCAAGTCCAAGTCAGGTCTATTCTGTTTTATTCTGTCCGGGCTCCAAATCTCATCTCATGTCTTTCTTCTTGACTCATCTTTGGTCTTTTCCTAAATCGCAGTCAGGTGTCAAGTCTGTTGTTCCAGTTCAACTGTATTTTGTTCAAAGTCTAAATCAAATTTCAAGCACAAGTCAAGTCCCCTCTGTCGTATTCCGAGTCAAGCATTCCATCTTCTGACCCAAGTCGAGTCTTTTTTCAAGCCTTTCTTTCGGATTCATCTTTGGTCAATTCATAAATCCAAGTCAGATGTCTTGTCTAAATCAAATCCAAGTCAAGTATATTTTATCTTACTGTGTCCCTGGTCCAAGTCTTGTCTCAACTCTTTCTACCCGACTCAGTCTAAGGTCTATTAACAAGTCCAAGTCGGATGTCAAGTATTTTCTTCAAAGTCAAATGTCTTGTTTATAACCTAAATTAAGTCTCCTCTGTCATAATTCCAAGTCAAGTGCATCTTTTCATCCAAATTCAAGTCGGATCTAAAGTCTTTCCGTCCAAGTTCAAATTGAATCTTGACGGGGTTTTGTCCAATGTCCAAGTATTATCTCAAGTTTTTCTTCTTGAGTCAGTCTAAGGTCTATTCACAAGTCCAAGTCGACTAAAAGTATTTTGTCAACTTTTAAGTTTAGCTTAAAGTCACTTCTCGAGTCTTTCAATCCAGGCACAAGTTTCTGGTCTTCTGTCCCACATCAGAGTTCTTCAGGTTACTAATTAAAATCATGTATTGTGCTTTAACACATTTAATATTTCCCAGTTCAGAACATGTCCTTCAACAAGTTAAAAGGACTGGTGACCAAAAGTGAAGGGAGCTTAATTAGGGGTTCGAAATGTTTTGTTGTTGTTTTTTTCAGCAAAGTAGTAAAAGAAATGACTCCAGATGGATGAACATGTGTTCTCAGTCGTCCATAACTGCTGAAAAGCTGCAACCACGAACCTCAAGAGGTGGACAGAGGTTCAGACTGGGCAGAACTGGGTCTGAAGAGGAGCGACAGGGCAACAAGAAAAGGAGAAGCTCCGAACTCATCTCTGACCCAGTGAAGTGAGAAGACGTTCACGGTCAGCAGAAAACACCTAACAGTTAACAACCTTGGAGAGGAAAACTCCAACCTCATTCCTGAAACGTCCATTAGAACGACAGAGAAAGGAGGGATGATTAAAGAGAGCAGACTGAAGCCTCTTCTATCAGACCGGAGTGGGGAAAAATAAAAAAGCTAGATTACAACCGAAGGGTGGGATTATTTTCATCTACTGTTGGAATTTATGAGCAGAGGAGCGAAGCGGCACTATGCTGCTAACTTGTGGAAACACAACAAACTCAGAGGAACGCCTGCAGCAACATTAAGGGACATAAAAAGCTTTTAGGATTCAAAATATTTTTGTTTTCTCTTCTAATGTTTGTTATGGTCATAATTTCAGGGAAGGTGTTCAGCAAAGCTTCACATAATATCAGGTTTCTGCTGCTTTAGGATAAATATTGTTTTTATTGCTGTTTGATTAGAGAAAAGAACTGATTTATGTTTTTATTTTTTATGAAGCAACGAAACATTCATATTTTATAGAATCTATACATAAAAATGTCAGAGTGACATCAGGGATGCTTGGATGCTGAACACTTTGAATAAAAGCGGAGGAACTGGAAGAAGTCTGATTTTTGATGCACATTGAAAAAGGAGAAATATTTTAAACCTAAATTTTTCCTTCCAAGACTTTTTCTCTCCATCTGATCTGTAGGTTTTGTGGTCGGCTAGCAGTATTGCTTTAGATTTTAAACACAGCTACAACTTACTAGGAGTTACGGTTCTTTTTTCAAACATTTAGCTTTTCCAAATAAAAACACACACACACAAAAAACAACACATTTTTGTGACGTTCCAGAAAATAAAATTGAAAAACAAAACAGCTGTGTTCAAAATGAAACCAAAGCTGAAATTATTTTTTTTTCCTTGAAAGCAGAACAAAAGACAAAAATTAAATTGGATGAAAGAACCTGACTTGGAAGAAAGCTGCTGAGCCTAGCTGAGAGGACAACCAGACGTTCCGAGCTAACGTGGGCTAGCCGCAACCGCCACTAGCCACACATCCAAGAGGCCTAGCTGCTAGCTAGGGCCCCATGTAGCTGCTGCTGGGCCGATCAGCTAACCACAGCTGATTTTTTACTCTTTAGTGATGATTTTCCCCCAGACAACGGATTCACCCTTCTACGGAGATCTAAGAATCGTTCACGTAAGGTTGTGTCTGGGCAGAGATAACGGAGTTTAGGATAAACAGTTTAAAGGTTGTTTTGACTATTTCACTGTGTTTTGCTGCATTTCTAAGACTAGTTTCCCTTTGTTCTCTAGTCCTAAGCTACACAGTGTGATCCTTAGCCTGCGCTACATGCTAAAAATAGCTCAGTGCGTTAGTGCTGATAAAACATTATTTGTGCGGCCTGCTTCAGCAAACTGCTGGCGCTAATAAACAGTATTGTTATTGACAGTATTCAAAATACAAATCTGCTTTAAAATAGATTTTTTTAAACCAAAAACTAGTCTTGAGTCGTTTTGAAAACTGCCTTCTTAGTATGCCAAAATACTAAACTTAGATCCATCACTGCGGTGACTGATCCATAAAATCAAATAAATTTTCCCAAAAAGGTTATTGATTTCTAATTCAGCAAATTATTTATTGAAACATTACTCCCGCCAAATAATGTTTTGTCTTCACTTCTGCTTTGCATTGTGAATTAATCGTTTGAACACAAACCAAATGGTGCTAATAAGTCCTAAACTAATCATAATTAGTTTAGGACTTATTAGCTTCACTTCCAAAACTCTTCAATACAAGTCTTGGTCTTTAAGCATAAATATTCATACTGGATTGTGACATCACTATCAATTTATTGGTTATCGTCTTGTACTAATTTGCACATTGGTACATTTTCACTAGTTTTACTGTTGGTAGTTAGTTTTATTGTTCGTTCTTCTTTTACTTAGTAGTTTAGTTGTGTGTTACTAGCTTAGGGGGTTAGTATTTTGACTGGAAAGTTGAATTCTTTTTGTTAATAAACCCTTGTATTTTGAAAAGTTGTTTATTATCAAGTGGTGAATTTCTCTATTATATATTATTTTAGTACCTTAGCCTTATCAGGCAGGTATTCATAAACATTAACTGAGACTGAACTACTTGGCTAATATTGTTTTCCTAAATCCCAGGATGGAGCCCCGACTTGGTAATTTTGACCTAAATTACTAATTATTATTAATTGTATTAATAATTGTCCTAAGCAATTATCCATCCTTATTTATGACACCCCCCCCCAAAAAAAATCATCAAAACAGAACAAATCCACAATAATCCTCCGACAAGACTTATTACTCATTAGGAACCAGAAATCGATTTATTCCTTATCTTAAAAGGGCCTTTGATAGGAAAACAATTAGGTTTAGTGTTTGTAACAGCCAGGGTTAATGACTCTTTGGATCATAAAACACAGGCTCGCACAGAACCAAGCATGAAAGCTGTATTTAGACCCGATGATATCAGACCTCAGAGCTTGACGTCTGCAGGATTCCTGCAGGCAGACGGAGGCGTGGACAGACGGGTGCCCAACACTTTTACTGCGAGTAAAATACTCCAGACAGCTCTGCCACTGTTTTAAAAAGAGTTTCAAGTCTTATCTGAGAAGTCAAACCTACCCCAACTAAGAGCCCATAGGTGCCACTTGAATAAACACGACGTGTAAGCCAGGCATAAAACTTTCCTTTTTGATAAAGCTTATAGTTAGAGTGGCTAAGGTCATCCTGAGCTATCTCTGTAGTTATGCTGCTATAGGCTTAGACTGCTGGAGGACAGACTTACCAGTTTTCTTCACTCTGCTACTTCCTTTTCTCTCCTACTACTCTCCAGTTGTATTACAGTACATTCTGTTATTTCGACTGTTAACTTTGTTTTCTCTCAGTGTTTTTCTCTCCATAGAAGATATACCTGGTCTGGTATCCTGCTTGGCTGCAATGCCCTGTTGGACGGGGGGCATCGACTGGGATGATGCTCCCAGTAACTGAACATCCACTGTGTCCTGTTATCAACTTTTTACTTTCTGCAACATAGAAAGTTCTCTTATATCAGACCTTCTGTTCCTTCTGTGTTTCTGCTCTGTCTTCTCAAACCCCCAGACGGTCGTGGCAGATGGCCGCTCCTACTGCGCCTGGTTCTGTTGGAGGTTTCTTCCTGTTAAAGGGGAGTTTTTCCTCTCCACCGTCGCTACATGCTTGCTCAGTATGAGGGATTGTTGAAGGATTGCTGTGGTTGGAAAGTCTGCATCAACGGGGCCCAACCTCACGCCAATGACTGACGCAATCTGCTGGGATTCCTTAAATAGGAAACTTTTTAACTGATTGGAACGTTTGTATAAATGTATTGAAATGACTTCTTGTTAAGTGCCTTGAGATGACATCTGTTGTGAATTGGCGCTATATAAATAAACTGAATTGAATTGTAACTAAATGATGTGCAGAAATCCACTAACGATAAAAACTAAAGAAAAGGGTGGGCAGTCTGTGCTTTAATCTCATTATCACAACTTTCTGTAAAAAATATCCAAACCTTCTGGATAAAAAAAAAGAAGCTAGATTTGATCTCCTGATGCTTTTTAATTGCAACCAAGACAGAAAAAAAAAATCCAAACCAGATTTTAAGCCAAATTAAATTGTAAATAAACAGCATTGTAATTTTAAAAAGGGGGGCAGCTGACCGTTACCACACCTATGGGCCATTATTCAGTAAAAACAGAACAACCTGTTGAACTCGGAGGTCCAACAATGAAGCCAAGAGAAGCTTTCAGTAAAAATCAACGGGATCAGAGACACAAATTAATCTTAGTCTGTTTAGCAATGTACTGTAATGAGTCAAAAATAAAAAATCTACTGATTAATTAAACAAAACCTTTCAGTTATGTCGCACTGCTGCACATTCCTACGACTTTCTTATTCCATATATCAGATTGTTTTTGAGCGTTCAAACATGGACGTTTTTATTGGGGGGAAAAATTTGGTCAGCATTAATGAGGATAAAGCTAACGTACATTTATGGAGGAACGACTGAAGCGGCTGCGTTAATCTGCGTTTACTGATAATGTAAAACAGTCTGCATGTTGAGCTCAGATCCACAATTGTGTTAGATTTATCTGAGGTCAGGCATCCCGACTACAAACAGTATTGGAGATAATTATCTTGACTGTAAACACCATGAGGAAACTGTATGTGTGTGTTTGACAACAGCCAATCAGAGGGTTAGAATGAGGTCACATGGAAGCTCTGATTGAAGTTAACGGGCAATTAACAGGAACGTGTTGAGGAGACGCGTTTCCTTTGGATCGGGTGTGTCTGAGCAGGAAACGGGGGTGTTCAAAGTGTGGCCCGGGGGCCATTTGTGGACCATGGAGTGACTTTTCTTTTGCGGCCCCTTGGACACAAATTTGGTTATGCGGTCTATGAAGTTGATGAAGATATCGTTTACAAACCTCCTGGGTAAAATTTTCAATGACCCAGGGGTCCAACACTGGAACATTTGCTGCATGTATTCCACCATTCCCCTCTCAACCCATTTCCTGTCCAATATATGATACATAAAATCCACTAGTGGTGTAAATATCTTTGTTTTTTAGGAATAAAATCATGCGTTTGTGGGTCTGCAACACGGCTGATCTAAAAGCAGCATGACGGAGGTTAGGATATAAACACTTAGTAAACAAAGTGGTCTAAATCCTCACTTATTTGAACGAGATATCGGAGTGTAAATCTGGACATGTTCAACACTTTTTTCCGCTGTAGGAATGATTGTGCCGTTTCGCCTGCCTCTTTAAAGCATTCCTGACTTTCCTTTCTCTTCCCTCCCTCCTTGCATCAAGTTATTCCAGGAATGTTTCCCAGCCTCACTCTCACGCCGTTCTGCTGCGTCACCGCTGACTGACAGAAAGGAGGGTTTCTTTTTTGGGTTTTTTTTTTTCACAGCTGCCGCTCCGCTCGGCAGTAGAAAGGTTTCACCTGAGAACGTCAGGACGTCCGCGTCACTAAAAATGGAGGAAACGGGCCAAGATTAGCTTGGCAGCCGCCCACGTGGGAGCAAAACCCGACGGAGCAACACTTCTGGACGGTGCTGAAGGTTTCCCCTTCAGGGCGGCGCGCTACATACCACCTCCTCTACCTCGTCCTGTTCTACTCGTAGGACCTGAAAGAGACATTTCTACCATCAAAACACAACAGGGACATATTTAAAGCTAAAGGACAACAAGCAAGCAGCACAGCTTCATCCTCTCTAAATATATGTATTAATCTTTGTATTTTTTTTATTGTTTAAATAATTTGCGCGTTTGTTTGTTTTCCTCGCAGAATAGATTCAGTTCCAGAAACATCTCTGCTGTTTGTTTTACTAACCAGTCAGACCAATAACTGCTTCATTTCTCGTTAAATATCCGATAAGAGATCATAGCTTCAGCCATAAACGGGTCGTTAAACACATGCAGGGTATTAAACAACCATAAGCTGGATGTAATGCAGTTGCAGCAGCCCGATTCGGGTTGCCGAAATGTTTATTAAACAAAAGTCAGAGCTATGAACAGAACTTTCTCAATACTGGCACAATTTTCTGTCCAAGTAGACAGATTTCTCTTTTAAAGCCTTTTCAGTCATATTTTGGCTTTCCGTTGGTTTTCAACCCACCTAATTCCGAACTACGAAACATTTTCTGCCCTTTAGGACTCCTAAACTTAAAGGATTAACCACTTTTCGTGTCAACATACACAGGGTATTATTGGTTCTCTGACTCCTTGGAGCATCGTTTAGGACCTGAAACGTTCTGACTGGGCCACAGATTTCTTTGTTTATGCCATTTGTAACTTTGGCCATGCTTTAGGTCATTTCGTATCCGCTGTAATCCTGACTGCAAACCCCTCAACCCAAGTCCAGGTCAAATCTGCAGTTTTGTGTCCCAAGTCGAGTCCTTAATGTTTCATGCTAAGAGCAGGACCAGGCTAAGGCCATATGGATTTAATTCCCCATCTCAAGTCCTAGTAATAAGCCTGGAGTCCTTCACCCCAAATCAAGTCTTGCCTCTTTTGTTCCCAGTTAAAAGTCTCAAATCCCAGTTAAAAGTCTCAAATCTTTCCAACTCCAATTCAAAATTACTTTATTAATCGGAAGGGAAATTAAATGTTGTTGTAACTCATCCAAGTTTCTTCAAAGATTTGCTGTAGATGCGGATGGCCGTGGGTTGGGATGATCTCCTGTCTCCTGTATGCACAGGGTTGTCCATAATCTTCATTTAACGAAGAATCCTTTTTTGCACACCAATCTCCAGAGGGTATTCACAATCTGGCCTGTTTGCCAACAATCTCACATTGCCCATTATGACTGATGGGGATGGTTTGAAATTCCTCCTTTTATCTCTCCTCTTCGCCACTGCTCTAGATCCTTGGCGTCTCCTTTTCAACTCATCAGGGTTTTCTGGCTTTCATTCAAAGTCCAAGTTTTTCATCCCAAGTCATGTTGAATGATTTCTGAATGAATCTAGATCTAATGAAAATAGTAAAGACATGGGCAGAGGTGGGTAGAACGCAGTTACATTTACTTGAGTAACTTTTTGGACAAAATGTGTAGTTTTACTACACTGTACTTTTTACTTTCCATTGGGAACTATTATTTTGAAACATCGCTACTCTTGAGTAATATTTCTGGATGCTCTACCTACTGCAAGTAACTTGAAACAAGCATGTTTTACCACAAAGTACATCAGAAACAGACACACATCTACAGTTTTTTGAAGGTTTCTATACAAACGTTGGTTTCCTCATGTAACTTTTTTTTTTACCCGTTGAGCTTGTTGCATTTTAAGAAAGGTCTAGTGAATATACAGTAAACCCACGCAAATTGTCCCTGAAAGTATTTTTTTTTACTAGGGTTGTAAGAAAATATCGATTTTATGTCAAAGCAATGTACTGATTTTTATTTTGTTAATTTTTTTTAGAATTAGAATAGAATCATTAATGATGACAGTAATTTTTGAAGTAAAATTAAAAGTATGACGGCTAGTTGGTGGCTGTTTTCACCTTTGTACCTTGTTCTAGGATATATATATATTTACATTACCTACTGCAGTAGTTCCCAAACTATTTCTGCTGGCCCCCCTTTTGGTTTATAGGAAAATGTTCACGCCCCCCCCCGAATTGTTTTATCTTCAGCTTTGCGTTTATGTGGGATCCTCGTCAAAAAACCTGTCGGTTATATTTGCATTGAAATTTTATCCATTCATGCATCCTACTGTAATTATCTGTATTATAACGTAAAAGTATAACTTACAAAAGTGTTTCTTCTGCTTAAAATTGGTTATTTTGTAATGTCTTTAGTCTTTAAGATAGCAGCATTTTTCCATAACTTTGCATTTCTGTCTCTTACATCATTTTAAGAAATATTAGATCAGATTTTACTTAGTACTCAAGGAGTCCATTTACCAAATACTTTTTTACTGTTGAGTAATTTCTTGAACTCTTTACTTTTACTTGAGCAAAAGTATGTTGATGCAGTACTACTCTTTCATTTAAATTTTTTTGGCACTCTACCCACCTTTGGACACGGGTAGAGCACAGAGTCCTTCAACTAGATCGTTTAAGACTTCGGATCAACAAAGATGGGTTGAGTAAAATCCCAAAGCAATTTTTGGAAGCTCTCCAACGAATAAAGAGCAAAAAGGAGATGTTCTCCTCTTCAACAACAGGCCACCCCCCTCCTCATCACACCATCACACTTCTAAAGGCCGGCTGCAGTCATTTAAGTAAACATCAGATGATGATGGGGTGGGGGGGTTGCGGGAAGGGGGCAGGATTATCTAAAGACGGGTGACAGATGGGAAATCCAGGAACCCCCCACCCCCCGCTCCTGTCTTTCTAAATCGCTCGCGTTAGTTGCACGCTCCACGAGGGAACGCAAATCTATTTACTTTGCTGATAACTTCACTGAATCAAGGGAGTTGAGAGAAAACCCAACCATGTTACAAATGAGAAAATTAATGAAAAGAGAGACGAGAACCGGAAGGAAGATCTCTACACAGATCAAAGGTCTGCAGATTAAAGACCGTCTGACAGATGGAGAACAACACCAACCCACAGGAATGATATAAACCCCTCAGCTGATCTCAGCCTTCACACAAATACTGTCAATATCAGTCATGATGTCGAGCTTTTCTGTAAAGGGTAAACTACTTTACTGTTTGGTGAAAAGCTCAATATAAGGAAACCAGACTAAACAACGTGGTACTCCGGTGGGACAGTAGATAAGAGGAGAGAATCACGAGGACGGTTCGATGGAGGCCCCATCAAGGACAGACTGCAGAGAAACAATGAGTCAGACACCAGAAGCTCCTACAGCAGAGGTTTTCAGTCCTACAACACCGAGATGAACGGACAAAGAGAAGAAAACGGGAACGTCACAGTGAAGAACTCCACCCGGTTAAACATAAAACACAGACGGATGGATGGAATGTTGGATGGACGCTATAATGGACGGACGGATGGAAGGAATACTGGATGGACGGATGGATGCTATAATGGATGGACGGATGGAAGGAATATTGGACGGACGGATGGATGCTATAATGGATGGACGGATGGAAGGAATACTGGACGGACGGATGGATGGATGCTATAATGGATGGACGGATGGAAGGAATACTGGACGGACGGATGGATGGATGCTATAATGGATGGACGGATGGAAGGAATATTGGACGGACGGATGGATGCTATAATGGATGGACGGATGGAAGGAATACTGGACGGACGGATGGATGGATGGATGCTATAATGGATGGACGGATGGAAGGAATACTGGACGGATGGATGGACGCTATAATGGATGGACGGATGGAAGGAATATTGGACGGACGAAATGTTGGATGGACGGACGGATGGAATGTTGGATGGACGGATGGATGCTATAATGGATGGACGGAAGGAAGGAATACTGAACATACGGATGGATGCTATAATGGACGGACGGATGGAAGGAATATTGGACGGACGGATGGACGCTATAATGGACAGACAGATGGAATGTTGGATGGACGGATGGATGCTATAATGGATGGATGGATGGATGGAATGTTGGAGGGACAGACAGATTGAATGTTGGATGGACGGACGGATGGACTGTTGGATGGATGGAATGTTGGATGGACGGACAGATGGAATGTTGGATGGACGGACGGATGGAATGTTGGATGGACGGACGGATGGAATGTTGGATGGACGGACGGATGGAATGTTGGATGGACGGACGGATGGAATGTTGGATGGACGGACGGATGGAATGTTGGATGGACGGACGGATGGAATGTTGGATGGACGGACGGATGGACTGTTGGATGGACTGTTGGATGGACGGATGGATGGACTGTTGGATGGATGGAATGTTGGATGGATGGAATGTTGGATGGATGGAATGTTGGATGGACGGACAGATGGAATGATGGATGGACGTATGGATGGAATGTTGGATGGACGGACGGATGGACTGTTGGATGGACTGTTGGATGGACGGATGGATGGACTGTTGGATGGATGGAATGTTGGATGGATGGAATGTTGGATGGACGGACGGATGGAATGTTGGATGGACGGACGGATGGAATGTTGGATGGACGGACGGATGGACTGTTGGATGGACTGTTGGATGGACGGATGGATGGAATGTTGGATGGATGGAATGTTGGATGGATGGAATGTTGGATGGACGGACGGATGGAATGTTGGATGGACGGACGGATGGAATGTTGGATGGACTGTTGGATGGACGGATGGATGGACTGTTGGATGGACGGATGGATGGACTGTTGGATGGATGGAATGTTGGATGGATGGAATGTTGGATGGATGGAATGTTGGATGGACGGACAGATGGAATGATGGATGGACGTATGGATGCTATAATGGATGGACGGATGGATGCTATAATGGATGGACGGATGGATGGATGGAATGTTGGATGGACGGACGGATGGACTGTTGGATGGACGGACGGATGGACTGTTGGATGGACGGACGGATGGACTGTTGGATGGACGGACGGATGGACTGTTGGATGGATGGAATGTTGGATGGATGGAATGTTGGATGGATGGAATGTTGGATGGATGGAATGTTGGATGGATGGAATGTTGGATGGATGGAATGTTGGATGGACGGACAGATGGAATGTTGGATGGACGGACAGATGGAATGTTGGATGGACGGATGGATGCTATAATGGATGGATGGATGGATGGAATGTTGGAGGGACGGACAGATGGAATGTTGGATGGACGGATGGATGCTATAATGGATGGATGGATGGAATGTTGGAGGGACGGACGGATGCTTGGTAAAATGTTCCCATATTTATCCAGACCTGGACAGCAGGTAGTTCCAGGTTTCCTGGATTGAAAGGAGAAGCATCTCCATGACTAAAGGACCAACATCACCAACAGCAGTAGATCCTCCTGGACCTCTGACTGTTCAGAACAGTTTCATCCCAACAGCTTCTGATAAAAAACAGAACTGGTAAAAACTACGGATCTAAAAAACTAAAGATTATCTGTTGACTGAAACATTTCATCTTCTCAATGAAGCCAAAAACTCCAGTTTCCCTTAGTGAAGACCTGATCCTACCAGAAACCGTCTTGTTATTGTTCACAGCACCTTAAAACAGCAGTAGGTGGGAGGGGGGGACATTACTGCTGACACACAAAGCCAAGAAGCTTACAGGGAGGATTGTTGGGATTTTCAACGACTCGGCACTTTAAAAGACGTGTAAATGACTGCAGGGTGATGGTGTCAGACCACTTCACCGTTTGTGTCCAGAGCTGCAGGAGGAGGATGAAGCTGATCTTCGTCCTCACAAAAACTCATCTTAGTTGGTTTTTATCTGCACAGAATCTGTTCAATGATCCCAAAATCTACTAAAAAGCACAACATCACCCCAGCATCAGATCCACCCCCGCTGCAGCGGCCACAGTGGTACAGTCCTGCCTACAGGGAGTGGAGCGGTCCACAGTGACAGCGGGGGGGGGGGGGGGGGGGGGGGGTCCTGGTTCCTGGGCACTGCGCTGGTGGAGTAAAGCAGATGAATGGGATTAGGCCCTCAGATTACCCTCAAGAGCCTTATCTGAATGGCCGATCCTCACACCGCCTCCCCACATGAGTTCACACACACCAACCAGGCTAAAGGAGCGGAAGAGTAATCAATACAGGAAAATAAAACAACATGGAGGGCTTCCAAAATCTACAGTCCTGATCCTGAACTTTCATATTCCAGGACAACAAACTTGACTGAAAACTAGGGATGCACCGATCTGAAAATTTGGGCCGAAATCGATAGGCTTTTGTTTCAGGTTTTTTTTACCGATATCCCGATGTAGCCTATATCTTATTTTCCGATACCTATATAAACTGATAACGCAGAAAGATGTCAAGGTTGGGTTTTGAATAATGTAGAAGCCACAGAATATATTGCAAGTTTTGCCAAACAAAGAAGAATATCTCAAAAACGATACTTTGGATCCGCCATATTTTTATATTTTGAGTAAGAGGAGAAGTCACAGAAAAGTTTGATGTATATTATATGCATGGTAAACTCAGCAAAAAAAGAAACGTCCTCTGACTTTCAACTGTTTTTACTTTCAGTAAACTTAATGTGTGTAAATATTTGTATGAACACTAAAAGAGTCAACACCATAAGACATAAACTCAAAATGTTTCACAGACATGTGGCTAACAGAAATAGAATAATGTGTCCTTGAATGAAGGGAGGCTCAAAATCAAAAGTACCAGTCAGTATCTGGTGTGGCCACCAGCTGCTTGAAGTACTGCAGTGCATCTCCTCCTCATGGACCAGATTTGTCAGTTCTTGCTGTGAGATGTTACCCCACTCTTCCACCAAGGCACTTGCAAGTTCCTGGACCTTTCTGGGGGGAATGGCCCTAGCCCTCACCCTGGGATCCAACAGGTCCCAGACGTGCTCAATGGGATTGAGATCCGGGCTCTTCGCTGGCCATGGCAGGACACTGACATTGCTGTCATGCAAAAACTCACGCACAGAACGAGCAGTATGGCTGGTGGCATTGTCCTGCTGGAGGATCATGTCCGGATGAGCATGCATAAAGGGTACCACATGAGGGAGGAGGATGTCTTCCCTGTACCGCAAGGCATTGAGATCGCCTGCAATGACAACAAGCTCAGTCCGATGGTGATGTGATATACCGCCCCAGACCATGACGGACCCCCCACCTCCAAATCCATCCCGCTCCAGGATACAGGCCTCGGTGTAACGCTTATTCCTTCCACGATAAACACGAATCCGTCCATCACCCCTGGTGAGACCAAACCGTGACTCATCAGTGAAGAGCACTTTTTGCCACTCCTGTCTGGTCCAGCGAAGGTGGGTTTGTCCCAATAGGCGGCGTTGTTGCTGGTGATGTCTGGTAAGGACCTGCCTTACAACAGGCCTACAAGCCCTCAGTCCAGCCTCTCTCAGCCTATTGCGGACAGTCTGAGCACTGATGGAGGGATTGTGTGTTCCTGGTGTGACTCGGGCAGTTGTTGTGGCCATCCTGTACCTGTCACGCAGGTGTGATATTCGGATGTACCGATCCTGTGCAGGTGTTACACGTGGTCTTCCACTACGAGGATGATCAGCTGTCCTTCCTGTCTCCCTGTAGCGCTGTCTTAGGCGTCTCACAGTGCGAACATTAGCCACATCAGCAGTCCTCATGCCTCCCCGCAGCATGCCTAATGCACGTTCACACAGATGAGCACGGACCCTGGGCATCTTTCTTTGGGTGTTTTTCACAGTCGGTAGACAAGTCTCTTTAGTGTCCTGCGTTTTTAGAACTGTGACCTTAAATGCCTACTTTCTGTAAGCTGTTAAGGTCTTAACGACCATTCCACAGGTGCATGTTAATTAATTGATTATGGTTAATTGAACATGCATGGAAAACATTGTTTAAACCCTTTACAATGAAGATCTGTAAAGTTATTTGGATTTTTACAACATTATTGTTGAAATACACAGACCTAAAAAAGGGACGTTTCCTTTTTTGCTGAGTTTATGAAGGTAAGGTATAAAAATTGCGTGATTAAAAAAAGTAAAAAGAGATGCAGTAAATTTCCGATATTATATTTTAATGCAAATATTGTCCTATATAATCGGACATCTCTAATCGACAGCGCTGTTGGGGCCGCTAACCGATATTCACAGATATTTTCATACACAGACACAGTGCTGCTTCAGTTAAAACACCCCATAATCCTTTGCTGCATCACTGTCACATGACAAACAAATACCACATGACCAAACCCCTAAGCTCCTGAAACACTAACGGGAACAAAAAGGCTGAAATGAACTTTGGTCTTTAATGTCGGCCCAGTTTTACTGATTGGAGCGATACTGATACGTTAATGCTGATATATTGCGGCAGACAATTTCTAGGGGAACTTTGACATTGGTTATTTTACGACAATAATGACTGTCATCAATGGTTCCATTAAAATCCTAAAAAAAAAAAAACCCCGATATTTTGCTTTTGGATATCAATTCAATATCTTTAAATAAAATATTGCGATATATCACTGTATGGATATTTTCTTACATTATTTATATATATATATATATATATATATATATATATATATATATATATATATATATATATATATATATATATATATATATATATATATATATATAAAATTCATTTTGGATATCGATATCGGCCCAAGTTTTCAGATCGGCGCATCCTTAGCTTGCAGTCAAATAGCTTTTCACAGCCCTCACCACCTCTGGAAAGGACTGGAGGGGGGAGATCATGTGATATTTGTTTAATCATGTGACAGTCATGCAGCAAAGCATTGCAGGATGTTTTATTTAAGCATAAAAAACAATTTTAGCGGTGTGGTCATTTATCAGTGTCGAAAGGTTAGGAAAACATTTAAAATCAGTAAATATCGGATATGGATATCGGTCCAAATTTTCAGATCGGTGCATCCTTAGTTAGGGGTCAAGTAGTTTTTTTTTTTTTACAGCTCTCTAGTTTCACTAATGTAATTTCTGACCACACTAACACTGTATTATTGTATCTATTGGCAGTGAGGTCCGTTTAAAACCTTTTCTGAGCCAGTCCCAGAATCAGCGACGCCTCAATCGGCCTCGCTGCGGCTCCTGGACCTGTTGGTGGCCTCGCTTTGTTGTGCAGTCAGCTGAGAGTCACAGGCTGAAGGAATTGGAGCAGATTAAAAGTCACCCCCGTCTCAGCTCTCACAACCACTCGGCTCTTCCTTTCTTCTCACCGGATTTAAACGGAAACAGCCAATCGGACCTGAAGGTTCACACAGTCGTTAGAGGGCGGGGACAACCACTGAGCAGACACTTGCTTAACGAGCTCATCGGATGTAATATATAGAAGCTCCTCATAGACCTCCACAGAGAGGTCTATGAGGAGCAGCAGGAGATCCTTCAATATCAACTGAAAGCTGAGAAATAAAGACGAACCTTACAGTTACTAATAAAGACCCAGAAGAAAGGGTCCGATCAGGTCCACATGCAGACCAGCGATGGGGGTGTAAAGGATTTAGTTTGCATGGAGCTGGACCAGAAGAGACTGATGCTGGCCTCACAAGTTGTTGCAGGAGAGACCGGCGGTGAAAGCAGAGACTGAAGGTCAGCAGACTACATCCCCAACATGGGATGGAGTCTGATGGAGTCCGATTAGTCTGCAGGAGGCTGGGTGGTCGCATTCTGGACAAGATCCACAGGCAGGCGGGGTAGACAGATGTCAGTCGTTGAAACTAACCAGAGGCTAAACTAAGTAAATAACTAGAGCTGCACCGATTAGAAAGACTGTAGGTGGCTCTGATCAGTGATCCAACAGGTCGAATCCAGAAAAAAACCCAACATAAAATCTGATCTTTTTTTTTTCCATTTCTCAAATGCATGAAAAACTAAACTGCCCATCTTTCCTTTTTCTATACCTGCAGGACTAGACGGGGCTCTGGTCCATCGCAGGGCAACACAAGAGACACGGAGGACAAACAACCACGGATGCAGTCGGACCTTGGGACAATTTATAGAGACCGAGGAACCTAACAGTTATGTTTTGGGGGACTGTGAGAGCAAGCTGGAGTACCCTGAGAGAACCCATGAATGCACGGGGAGCACACGGAGAAGACCCCGGACTGGGAATCGAACCCAGGACCTTCTTGCTACCAACTGTTCCATCATGCAGACCCGAAAAAACTAAGATGTCCCGACGTTTCTGGTCCATAAATGCTTCGATCAGCGGCATGCAGCAGGGTGAACATTAGGGGTGTGCCGATTCACCATAAAATCGATTAATCGCGATTTGAAACTTGCAAAATCAATGGCGATTCAAAAGTCTTCAAAAATCGATTATTTTTCATAATAATTAAATGGTGGACAAACAAAAGTTTTTAGGGGACGGACCGACATCATGGGTGCATCTAGTGTTTCATTCATGCAGCATGAAATGTAAAAAATTCAGCAAATATTTTGCACTTTAGTTGTGAAAGAAACGTCTCTGTTGTTGTGTATCATGTTAGCAGCAGCAGCAGCAACATATTCCACCTTTATCGGTGCTGTCCGGGGCGTCCTCCCCGAGCTGCAGCTCATGTTTACCAGACGTCAGCCCAAGTGTAGCTTTAAAGTCTTAAACAGGAAGGAAATGTCCTTCATTCCATCCTGGTGGCGACTAATGTGTGGCGCAGAGCAGCGTACTCATAGCTGGTAGAATAGTTTCTGTGTACGACAGGTGGCAAACATCCCATTGGTCAAAATGACACAAAAACTATCAAAACACTGTAAAGTTTCTGTATAATTTTTTTTTATTTTCTATTACTTTGATTAGAAAAATAATACTTATTTTCTCAGAATAAAATTTTTGATTTGTGTACTTTTTGTCCTGTATGACTTAAAAAGGGAGCAATTATTGTTACAGGTTTATTTTCTAATATAGAAGATTAATTATTTCTTTTTAGATTTTAAGTCATTTCTGTAACGGTTGACTTGTGAAAGCTGTTCTGAACTTCATATAATTTTTCTTTTAAACCTTCTTTATGGAAATCAAATTAGAATCACCTTATATTTAAATTGCCAACACACATTTCCTTTAGCTTTCATTGAAAATATGACCTTGATATGATTATGAAAAATATTTTGAGCATGTGTTGGTTTGATTTATGGTTTCGAATAAATAAAAGAAAGGACATCAATTCGTTTGGATACTTCAAATAATTGAAACTGGATGGATTTAAGAGTAGAAAGGAAGGAATGAAGAAAAAACCACTAAATGGGGAAAAAATATGCAACGAAAATAATCGTTTTATATTTGAATTGAAATTGTGAGGCACCCAAGCTGGAACAGCCCTAATGAACATCTTTGATCAGATAAAGGTTAAACGACATGGAGATGCTGCATAAATATTGATAATCAGTCCGTTCCTTCTCTGCTGAATTCAAAAACCTCAACATCTACCAAGGAACCTACGCAGTTTTCTCCTCCATGTAGTTAGGATGAAAAACTGAGCAGAATCCGCAGATCAGGCCTCAAACGAGGCTTAGAAGAGCGCTGCTGGGTTACAGAGAGAAAAAAAACGCGCTGAACGTTCCTATAATCATGTTGAAAAAAGGACGGAAGGCAGAATCTGGTGGACTCAGGAGGGACGGAGCTTTTTCTCTGCAGCTCAACATAAAAAAAAAAATACAAATAAAAAAAATCTCCAACTGTGCAGCGGTTTAAACGTAAAGGTTTCCGAACTACGGCAACCTCCAGGTTCAGATTCAAACCAGTCACACCAGTGCTCGAAATGAATGTAGAAGGAGCGTAAAGGAGGTAATTATTACTCCAGCGGAGGTCTTATTGTAATAAACGACTGGTTCGAGCTGTGTGACAATAACGTTCAACGTGTATACAGAAAAAAAGAAAAGAAAAAAGAAGCAGATTTGATCAACTTTCATTTAGTGGTGGGGGATATAAAAAGCTGTAGGGCAGAAATTATATAAATGTAGCCAAAGGTAGAGATTTTGACTATACCGGCCTACTGCGATTGCGCATTTTGATGATGTCATCAAGCTGTCATCAAGGACGATAAATACTGATATTCAGGGTTGGTCTTTACACTAGATATTGCAAGTTTAAAATTTTTTGTTTTCCATTTAACGAAAAAAAAAAACCCTGATGTACTTGAGGTATTTTTAATTCAAATATGTCCAGCTTTATTTTTCTGCAATATTACATTTATAACAACGAGGAAAGCGGACAATTGTTTTACTTTGTGTTTTTAATTTATTTAAAATATCTTCATCTTTATGTTGTAAGAATTTTTGTGTTGCGTTTTTTTGGAAAAAAATATTTTAATATTTTAAAAATACATTTTGCACAATAAATGTTCTTTAAATGGCATTCTAAACTTTTTGAAGTTGTTCTGTTGCAACGTATCTGAAAAGTGAGAATGTTCATAAACTGCCATTTTGACAAATATTAAAGAAAAGAATATATCACAATAGATATCGTAACCACACATGCTTTGGATTATATTGCGATATAGATTTGAGGCCATATTGCCGAGCCCTACTTTCATCCCAGCAGAGACTTTCTGAAGCAGCAGCGTCCCGCTTTCTGGAGTCGAACAGCGGCGATGCAGAGGAGGCAAACGTAAGACGAAAAGAGCTTTTAAAAAGACGTAAAGAGAGCACCGACCGACCAGAAATGTTTCGACAACAAGGCGACAAACTGCCGCAGAGGAGGCGGCGAGATGAAGGAGGTTTGGGGGGGGTTGTGCAGAACACCCATGGGAGCAATGAGACTGTACTGAGGCCGTTTGCTGCAACTCGCTGCAGAGGGGGGCAATCGATGCACGCTGCAGGAGGAGCGCTGTCGCCTCCATGATTAATTCATTAACCGCCTTCATGGCTCTGCTGCATTCTTCTTTCATTTCTACATCAACTGGTAACCACATGATCTAATAAACACGGTGGCAAGATTCACCTTTATGTGCAGGAACGACATTCTATGCTAAACGTTAGCTTGGAACAGGCATAAACAAGTCGATAAACTGATTAAACTGTTGTTCCAACCTAAACGGTGTGAGATCAACACATTCATCAGGTGAGACGCCAACTCCTCATAACTACACCAGAGATACGGAAGGGCACGAGCGCCAAAATACATGAATCCAAACATGTTTTTATGAAATCAAGCTTCTCGAAAACTGCTCAACTCTATGTTTGGCATGGAAACAAATTGTGACCTGAAGTTAAGGTCCAGCTTATTGCACCAAAGCAACCCTATCATTTCACTTCATTTGTAAAGAGTTACAATATACTGTTGGCTTTAAACCTCAAATGAGCATCGAGCAGACTTTAAATGAACATCCGAAGTCAAATCATAAAATCGGTGGAAGCAGAAAACAAATTCCTTCCTCTGATTGGTTTGGAGAATTTAGGGTCGAAATCTGGAGACAGAAAGGCAATATAAACATTTTAAAAACTCAACAAGACGATCAAATGATTAACAATTAAAAAAAAAGAATTTAAAATAAAACATCTAACAAAGTTTATAGTTTATACATATTTGTCTGGCTTTGTGAGAAAGTGTAACATTATGTAGTTATTACAAAAAAAAATAAAAAAATACCATCAACTTTTTTAGGAATATTAAAAATATATATATTTATATATAAATAAAATTGTAAAAACAATATATAAAAAATTAAAGCAAAATCATATGAATCAGGTTTAATAATAAATAAAAATACTACTACTAATAATAACATACAAATAACATTTTGTTGACTCATTTTCTCATTTGCTTTACTTTTTTTCCCATTCACATGGTAACTTGTTAATTTGTTTTGTTTTTGTTGCACTCATATTTCCCATAAGAGCAACTTTTAAATAAATAGTAATCTAATTAAAGTATTCACACCTGAATTTTTTCCCTCAAAAAAACTTTAAAAATCAAGCAGACTCTTCCTTCAGTCGGATCATTTTCTCCTTCAGCAGGACGATCCGGAGCGGATTCCTGCAGGAAGCCGATCCTCCTCTAGGAGAAGTTAAGAGGTTTCCTGAACCAACCCGGCTGCTCGCTCTGATTTTTTTTACCCCACTCGTTTCTAGTCCGTTTCCTCACTCAGGCTCATTACAGATTCAAGTCGCGCATGCAGTCATTTTATGCTCGCTCAGCTGACGGTCTTGAGCTTGGTTGAATTGAGAGAACCCCCCCCCCCGCTTTTTATCCCAGATCCCTCAGAAGCTTCAGAAAACTAGAGCACACACGCATGAGATGTTTGTCCTTCCATGCAGTTAGCTCCTACAGTTAGCCATGAATACAGACCCTGTATTATGAGAGAGGACCGCTGTAAACACACACACACACAGATGCACAATGAAGCTCATTGATCATTTTACTAAAACTCAGCTGGGCCCTGGTTATGTAAGAAGCTGGAGGGATGAAAAAGGGGGAGAGACAGCGGGATGGAGAGACGTCACGGTGGCAGATTTTTACAACCTGGAAGACCAAATGTTGGGCATACAAACAACGCAGTACTTCTAATTTTAACCGGCAGCAGCACTGTTTAGGTTATATTAGAAATAAGGACAAAGGAGGAAACGAGAAACAAAGGTTTGAATAAAACCCTCTAACAGACCCTCAGAAAGCCTGAAGTGCTGCTATCAAAGAATAAAGGAAGCTCATTGGTAGGAAAACATAAGGAAGGCTGGATGAAAAAACTCCATCATTCTAACATCATCCTGTAGCCGTTTAATAACACTCAGTTGTCCCAGCAAGTGGAGAGGCCGGCCTGCAGGAGAATAAAACCCAAAGCTGTGGGATTCTCCCTGATTTCCCTGAAGGCCTCACTCCCTCCCTCCTAGTTCAGGCTCATCCCTGCTGCAGCTCTGGCAGCGTTTGCTTTTCCTGCCGGCTCAAGTCAGCGGTAAAGAGCCGAGCTGGAGAACGTGACGAAACGAGACGTAGGGGAGGAAAATACCTGAGAACCAAGGCGCTGAATCAAAAACTATTGCTTTCAAACTGTGGGAAATAAAAAAATAAAACATAAACACTGACAGTGGACGTGATCTGAGAGTTTCTGTTTCCTGATAAAGACGAGAGGTGGAGGAAGAAGGTCGAAGAGGAGATTGATTTTTTTTTTCTTCCAGGAAGACGTCTTTGGCGAGAGGAAAACCCGGAGCGATGGAATTAGAAAGCGGAAACTAGGTCACGTGGAAAGTCCAAGCTGGAATGATCCGTGTCCGCCCCTCCTCAGATTCCCACTGCAACAACAGAACCTCCTCACTTCTAATTCAGGCATTTCCAGGCCTGAATGTGTCTCTAAAAAGGGGAGAATTATTCCACCGCCTTGATATTTCTCCCCAGCAGAGGCAGAGAGTGGAAACGGCCGAGTCAAAGTGAAGGATGAAATATAGTCTGTTGCCATCTTCCCCAGAGTTAGATAAGTGAGAAAATCCAGCTTTAGCTTAGCATAAACAATGTAAGTGAATAGTAACAGCTAGCCTTACTCATTAATGATCCTAATTATTCCTGGTGAACTCAATAATCATATCGATTGCAAATGAAAGTAATTAGTAACACGAAGGAATTACAGGAGCCGATGTAGACTTGGGACTACATTACAAAAAAGCACCGCTGTAACCCGCCGCTGCGAGGCGGAAGGACACGACGCAGCGCTCCTAAAAGAGCAAAAGCGTTGCTGTGCGTCTTCGGCTTGTTTTCACAACCCTTTGCTACACAAGCAGGAACCATTTTCTTGCATTAGAGTTACAATGTACTCAAACTGCAGCAGTAAAAACGTGCAGCTCACACATTTGTGTTTACGGAAGCAGGTGTCTTTTGCCACAGAGCCTCGAGTCGTGTCCTTGCGCCTTGCAGCGGTGGCTTACAGCGGTGCTTTGTTGTAATGTAGTCCCAAGGCTAAATCGATTATCTTTGGTTTTATTATGTTTTAAAACTTTAAAAAAGTTTGAAATATAGAACAAGCAGACATTGCCAGCGTTAACACAACATAACCACTTAAAAAGATTTACTGTTAATATTTAAATAATACTTTATATATTCGGTAATAAAACACGCTTCAGTCACTTTGGGGATGTTCAGATATTAGATAGCCCAGTCTCCCAGCTGTACTTGAATGCAGCATGGGCAGCAGTTGGGAAAAGTCCTTCTCATCAACGGGGATTCCGCTGACTTGGTTTTATCCAGAATAAGGAGTTTGGGCCGATTGGATGCCACTGGTAGCCATGTTGGACATCAGCTGGTTTTTCTCTAGTATCAGTGATTTATTCAGCTTGACGTTGTTTCAGGTGAGTCATTCAGTTCAGTTCAGTGCAGAGCGCGTTATGGACCTTATTGTTCTTGGCAGAGCGCGTTATGGACCTTATTGTTCTTGAAAGATGCATTGCTGAAAAGGTTCTGGTTCGGTCCATCTTTCTTTTTCTACTGCAGCTGCATGAGAAACCATTGATGTTCCCAAATAGAGTTTAGTGATAGCTGGGAGTCCCTTCCGTTTAGTTTTGGTGTCACTTTTTAAAAGTTGCCCTGCAGAAACGTTGCACTGCGCTCCGAGTTCCGCACATAAACATTCTGCACGTGTTCAGGCAGAAGACAGCTGGATTCGTTCGGCACACGTGCGTATAGAAAAATCAGAATACGTGAACCGTTAATACCCGTAACATTTAATATTGGCAAATGTCGATACTGACCCAAAACTGTCATAATGTGAAGGAAAAAAAATCTAACAGATCTGAAGGAGAGCCCTCAGGTGTTCCCCGAGCGAGAAGTCAATAAGAACATGATGATCTTCAGCTCAAAGCCAACACGGACTGTGGAGGAAAACTTGATCTAAATGCTCGTCTACGACAGTCACACTTTCCTGTGTCCACGTCTGAAAAGAAAAAAAAAAAGTCGGCTTCCTGTCCGTCTCCTACTCTTTAAAAAAAAAGAAAAAAAAAAAAGTCTAATTGTTCTGGTCCGTCTCAGATTTCCTGTTATACATTTGGCTTCAGACGTTTTGTTCTCCTCTTGAATAAACTGTAAAGCTGCTCTTCAGAGTTGGAAACGGAGGATTAACAAAAAGCTACACAAAAAACAGCTGCGTTTTTTTAACATAATTATTAAGCAGCAAACTGAGAATGAGTAGCTGGACTGTTGTTGTCAATCTGCCTGAAACCACCTGGTTTCCTCTGACTCAGGTCTCAGTGTTTTTCCATGTGAGACCCCCCCCCACCCCCAAATCATCATCATCACTTCTTCACATATCCTGCTATTGTTGAACGGCCCACAGAGCTCCTGAATGATTTAACCTGGATCGGATGTCCACCTCCAGTTTCAAGGGATTGATCCCAGCAGGAAGACATCGGGTTCCCCCGTTTTCCTACCCAACGACGGGCTGCATGTGACTCACACCCAGCTGACGGGACGATAAAAGCCTGATGCGTTTCAGAGATCTCGCACGAATCAATCCATTCACAGCTTCACTGTCATTTAGCACCAATGAACCGGCCGAGGAGATGAAGCCTCGCTGACGTAATCACAGCTCAGCTCCGATTTGGACTCCAACTCCCTCATAACTGTGAAAATCTTTTAAAATATCATGAGCAGCTCATCAACCGTGTTAAGTTTACAATAAATCCAGCTTAATGCACGAAAAACCTTCATTTAAACTTTCCCAGGTTCTTCCCGCTGCTTCTGCCTCTTAAACCAACAGAACCTTTTGCTTTCCTTTCAGTCGAACATTTAACTCCAACCATTGATTTTATATCAATTTAACTAAATTTGTTGCAGTTTTTCAGATAGATTAGTGAGAAATAGAAGATATTTCTGTCAGGATGCCTCTAGTTTATATTTTCCCAACTTGGATGGACTCTTACTGTCCTGATGCCAACAGCTGATGCAGATCTTTGGCTCACCAACAATTATATTGATAGAAAAAGTAAGAAGCATGAGGAAAATACAGGTGGAAAGCGGCTATTGTCTTTGCATTATTCATCAGTCGCATCTCAGTTACAGTATTGCGTGTTTTCTTAATATTGTGCAGCACTAAATGTAAAAGGAACAACCTTTTACATTTAATGCTACGGAAATAAATATCGTCTCAGAATCACAGTTTTTTTTAAGACACTAAATTTATAAGAAATGACATGTCTGATTTTTTTTTTTTTATTCGACTCTAAATTTGCCTGCTAAACATTTATCAAGTAGCACAATAAGATTGGCTAAAAGCCACTGGACTCAATCCAGTGCTGATTGCTTTGGTTTGGGTCACCAGGAGGCCAACACATTGGCAAACGAATTTTCAAAGGTCAAATCCTGCAAGCAATTAAATAATAATTTTCATTATTTTTGTGGGTGGAATTTTAAACCGCTTTAAGCAGCCAGATGGAGGGAGGGTTAAACTTTGCCCAGAGCCTGGATGTCATATCGGAAACGCTTCAGCGAAAGGTAGAAAAACAAATCAGGAGGTAAAAGATGTGACGATGTGAGGTCATAAAACATGATTAGGGCGACGCAACAGGAGTGATCCAGACGAGGTCGTAGGCATAAAACTTTATCGGTGGAAGGATATACCCGAGTAACCCCTCCTTTCCACCGGAGGCGACAGCAGAACGAGTCTGCCGCGTCTGAGGAGCGACATGTCGCAGCACTTTTCTAAATATACGCGGCAGTCCTATTTTCTACGCAGCACGCCTCTGAAACACGTAAATTTTTTACATTTTGGATAGGGGGGGGAGACGGGAAATATAACGGCTCGGCACCTGAAATTTTCAAAATAAAAGAAACGTGCTGCTTTGCGGTTGCTTTACTTAAAAAAAATAAAATGTTCACTACCGGTGCGGCCCGGTGAGAAGTCAGTACCTCGCGGGAGGGTCTCATTTGTGTGTCATCACACAGATGAGCGATTTTGGATATTCCCTGACATAACATAAACTTATTGGCGAATATAAAACGGACATAACATAAAACACAAACCATGTTGTTGTCTTTTCCTGGTTATCATTGTCATAGACGTTTATATATGTCTATGGTTGTTGTGTTTACTGACGAAACCACGCGTCATTTAGCTAATCTCGCGTGATTTCGTGCTCTCTCTGTGACAGCTGCTTCCCTGCTGCTATGCGCCTCATACGCACCCGGTGGAAAGGGCCAAGCAGCAGAATACGCAAGTGAAACGTGCTGCTCCTGCTTACGCGTCCGGTGGAAAGGAGGAGTAAGTGTGCTTGGCTACATGCAAATGATTGTGTCCACTGTAGCAGAGTCACTGAAATCCCTCGTGTCGCTATAAAACCTCCGTCTGAACAGCAGCACAACCAAAAGAATCGTTCAGTGAATCAAAGTCAGGAACATTTATATCTTCTCCTGTAGGATCTGATATATTCAGCAATATTCCAAAAAAAAAAAAAAAACTTCATAAAAACCCATCCAGATCCAAGCCTGAACCAAAGTAAGGTTTGTCCGTTTGTCAACTGGAGCTCTGCGCGAGCTTAAAACACTGAAATATCCTCTGGAGTAAACAAAACGTGCAGAGGAACAATTAATAAACAGATAAATAAACTACGCTGCACAATAAAGACATTTCTTTTTGAAGCAGGACTGATAAACGGCGAGGAGAAATGAGCTTATTTGACAAACAGCGAGGCTGCAGAGATCTGGTGACTTTAACGAAACATTTCTGAACTAGTTGATCTTCGGTCGTCATCAAAATAAACACAAAGCAGGAAGAACCAAAAAAAAAAAAAAATGGAAGAAAGAAACGACTCGTCTCATTTTGATCCAAACCTACTTCCAGTTGGTTCAAAAACGAGCAAAACCGGAAAATTGCTTTAACGGGTTAATATGACCAGAAATCTTATGAAAAGTCAACCTGGAGACGGAGAGTCCAGGTGCATCATCCCTCCAAGCTACCTGCTTCTGGAGGAGGAAGAGGAGGAAGAGGAGGAAGAGGAGGACTGGAGAGAGTAATGTTGAGCACAACTTACAGGAAACTTTTGAATGCTGGGATTTATCCATCAATATTTCATTTCAGATGCTCCAAAAGACCCACGAGGGCCGCTTATGCTTCGGTCCATAATCACCTCGTCTCTAATGTCTTCCTCCGTTATCAAAGTAATAGCCAAATCAGCTCGGAGATGAACTGAAGGCAAACCGATCGACGGCGTACGCGTTAATGGAGAGAGATGGAGCGTCGGTCTTCCTGGAAGCAGAAAATCCATCTTCGCACGTCCGAGGTAAACAAGATTTAATGGGATTAGTATTCCCGTTTCCTCCTGGGCGACTTTTAACAACCTCTGGGATTTATTTCAGCACGTATTCAAGCCGATAGCCGAGACGATGCTTCGCTTTAGACGTCTATTACTCTGGAGGGTTCATTTAACAGCTTCGTCAGGCGAGAAAGAGGAAGAAAATACATTCAACATGCTTTATATAAGAACAGGATCCAAAAGATCATATATTAGAGCTATAATAAGTACTGATCTGTGCTGTAGCCAAAACATTTTCTATGGGAATCTTGTCAATATCAGCCTAAGAGCAAACTTTCAGCTAGTAGTCATTAAAGGATCAGACTGTTGGTGAAAACGATCATTTACTACATGTGAGCTTCAGCTTTTTTTCTACAGGTTGAATCAGGAAAAAAAACAAAAACCCTCACTGTTCGCCTTGAAACAGATTATTTCAAAACTAGCAAAATATTGGATGGACGGAATAAAACTCCACATAACAATAAAAAGCAATAATAATAATAAAAAAGCTTTAATTGGAAAAAAAAAACACACTAAAGTTTAATTTAAAAAAAATTATAATTTACTAGAAATTTAAGTTAGTCAACTTTCCACAAGTTGGATCAGAAAAATAGTTTCCCCGTTCTCCTTCAGATTGAAAAAATAGCAAAATATTGGACGGAAGGAATAAAGCGCCCCTTAATAATAATTAAAAATATTCCAAAAATAAAAGTAAATTTTAAAAAAATTATACATGCACTACAAATTAGCTTGACTTTTCTCATCCAGTCAGATAATTTCAAAACTAGCAAAATATTGGACTGATGGAATAAAACGTATCATAATAAAATGATAAATAAATAAATAATTGAGAAAAATCAAAAATAAATTTATTTTAAATAAAAATATAATTTATTTTTTGGGGGGGAAATTTACTACAAGTCAACTTTTTCCATACAGTTTCACCAGAAAAATAGCCTCACTGATCTCGAATAGGATTATTTCAAAACTAGCAAAAATATAGGATGGAGGGCATAAAACTCTTCACAATATTTTTTTCTAAATAATCAAAAAAATAAAATTACTCAATACATTTTCAATATTTTTAAAAAAAATTATAAATTTACAAGTCAACTTAATCTTTTTCTCTTTTTTTTTTTTTACCTATAGTTTGACCAGAAAACTATCTTTACTGTTCTCCAGTCAGATCATTTCAAAACTAGTAAAATATTGGACGGAGGGAATAAAACTCCTCGTGTTCCACTTTACCCCTAAAACCCAAACCCAGAGGACTCTCGTTTCAGTTCAATAATCAATAATTCAAAACTGGCTCCTTTTCATCGGAGCCAGCCTCGCAGATGTGACCCAAGTCTGCAGTCCCCCACGCTCCCCCCAGCCAGTGGAGGCATTCATTTTTAAAGCACCCCCGTCACTGGGATCATAAAACATTGAGTCTCCACGAGCAAAGAGGGGGTGGGGGTGTGAAAGGTCCGGACCCTCTGTTTAAAAGGCCCTGATGGGACCAATTGGACCTCTGTGCTGACTGCAGGAGCTGCAGGTTTAATATTTACAGAACAAACAGCAAAGATGAGCCACTGTGGTGAGGAGGCAAACAATATCTGCAGGTGGGGAGGATGTATGGAGCTCCAAAAGAGCCTCAGTGTTTAATTGAATGAACACAAATGCACCAAATGTATAAATATCTAACTGAATACATGCATACATTTACTAGATAGATAGATAGATAGATAGATAGATAGATAGATAGATAGATAGATAGATAGATAGATAGATAGATAGATAGATAGATAGATAGATAGATAGATAGATAGATAGATAGATAGATAGATAGATAGATAGATAGATAGATAGATAGATAGATAGATCAGCTACAGCGCTGCTAGGTGATTGGTCCAAAGCGAACTTAACGCAAAGATTAACAAATCAAACGATTTTTACATATAGTTTTTGGACTGTATAAATTATTTCATGGTGCACTACAGCAAACGAACCAGAAAATATTCAAATACTGATATAATTTAGAAATTAAACTTTAAATATTCACGTTTTATGCATGAATCGCAGATTTTAGAAAGCATTTTTAAAAGGATGAAACTAGTTATATACCCACAATTTAGAAATTGAACTTTAAATGTTCACGTTTTATTCATGAATTGCAGATTACATTTTAGAAAGTATATAAAAACGACTAAAAATATTGAAATACGGACATAATTTAGAAATTAAACTTCAGATATTCACGTTTTATTCATAAATCGCAGATTACATTTTAGAAAGTATTTCAAAACGAACATTTTTTAATTGGGCAGGTTTGGTTCCTTTTAAAAACAGAAATACTAACTAGAAGATTTTATATTACCGATTATTAAAACTCGTTACACCAAAATCTGGTCACATTTATTAATAATTAGGCCTGAACTTTAGATGATAATTTGATTATGTGCATGACTTTTTTTAAAGACCCTGCAGAACCCCTGATCATACGTAAATAATGATTTTTATTTTTCATTTTTATGTATAACATTTCGGCACTTGTAGCCCTCCATAGTCCAGGTGGTAAATCATAAAATGCTCCTTGTGTTTGTTTAGTGGAATAGAAAGTTTCCCAGATCTGATAGGAGACCAATAATGTAGCAGAGCTGGAAGTTTATCCAAAAATATCAACAGTGAAACAACCCAGCTTATGAAACGGGCAGAGCAGGCTGGCTGTCAGCCCAAATATCAGCTTTCACACTCAGACAATCTGGGCCACATGCCTGGGATGATTTTATTTCCCCCCCTTCATTCCTCCAGGAAAACAACTCAAGGTGTCCCAAAACAACTAAACACGGTGTCCGCTTTCCTTTACCTTTATATCGCTCCAGCACATCTTCGTACGCCTGGGCGAACTGCTTCTCCTGGGAGTGGTTTGTCGGCAGCAGACCAGGTATGAACCCGGCCATGGTGCCTTAAAATAAAAAGCACCGATTCGGTGTCGGCCTGCAAGGCTACCGCAGTGGGTCCCGATCCGGGTCCCTTCGCTCCTCCCGGGGTCCGAATCAGCAGCAGCCGGTGCGGGCTTTAATGACAATGATGCATCGGCGCAGAGAGAGGGAAAAGCCCCGTGGGCTCCCTTCAAAGCAGGGTTAGATAATCCTCAGGGACGCTAAAGAGAACAAAAAAAAAAGAAGCTTGAAAATGAGTCCAAATTATCGGTTATATGGACGTTATCTCTCCATGTTATCCGGCAGAGACGGAGCGGGACCGCAGCAGCTCCCGGCCCCGGTGACCCGCTGCTCGGTGTGAGGGAGGGAATATATCCAAGCGTCGACAGAAAGGGCTCCGGCGGGTTCGTTTCCGTTTTCAATGCGGCGGCGGCAGCAGCTCCACGTCAGTCCCCGTATCCAGACTTCCTCTCCTATCCTATCCCAGGTTGCGTCCCGAAGATCCGCAGCGAGCGGCCGAGCTCCCAGCAGTTGCTCCCAGAGCCGAAATGGCCGCTTGTGTCCGTGAGGCCGAGCACTCTGTCTCCGGCTCCTCTGTGAACGTGTCTGTTTCTGGTTCCTTCTCCGTCTCTCCGTCCGTCCTTCCCTCTTCTGCTCTGGTTTCTCGGTTCCTCCTGCTGTGACTTGCTGCCATCCCTCCTCTGCCGGCCGCACCAGGAAGCTCGGCCGCAGGAATTTCCCAGAGCCGGCGAGGAAGAGCGGCTCAGCGGCTGCGTTTTACGTGGCGGCGGCAAAATGGAGCTGCGGCGCCACCTGGTGGAAGGAACTGTTTGGTGCAGGGTTAAAAAGTTTGCTTCTTTTTTTTTTTTTGCCTCTCTTGTTTCACTTTAATATATATTATTTAGATCTCAAAATTTATTTCAGATTAAAAAACAAATTAAAACAAAAATATGATTTTTTTTTATCGTAGCATTTATTTTGAATTACAAACCATGTTTCTTCAACCGAGTTTGAGTTTTAGAATTAAGGTAAATTCTTTAAATTAAATATTACCTTGGCCTGTTTTGTCTTTATCTTTTACCCGATTTCCATGAAACATTTTTTTTTATTCATTATTTATTTAAATGTTCTAATCTACGGAAGCCCTAAAGGGTCATACATACATACATTTTATTTCCCCCGTTTTCTTGTGATAACGAGAATTTTTTCCTCAGTTTTCCCGTGATAACGAGGTATTTAATTTGAGATCTCAAGAAAACAAAACAATATTGTCTGTTAAATCACTGCCGGAAACATCATTCAGTGTAGCAATGTCAGAGGAGCAGGATAATATCGATCACCGCATCACACATCTTTTCAATCAAGGCCTGACACAGGCTGATATAGCTTTATGCTATTACAGATAATAATGTACACGTTAGTGTGCGTCATCTAAGAAGACGGTTAGCGAGGCCTCATTCCGGAATTGCGCCGCTCAAGGTGGCAGCATGTTGGAGTAGCTCTGTTACTTTGGTTCATATTTTTTTCTTTTTTTAAACTTTAATTCTTCCATTTCTGGTAGAAACTTTGTTTTTGTGGACAACTGTTCTCTCTGGTTTTGAATGCTGTGCAGCTTGAAGGATTTTTGCTGATACTTTTTATTTTTGGACATTTGTTATGATGCATAACCATGGCAACAAGGTGGTTTACAACCGGCAGCAGCTGATTAACATCACAAAAGCTCAAATAAGACCTCAACTACAGCCACGGGACCCTGGTGAGTTGGGGGGAGGACGCCGTGGATCCGGAGCGTCCTCTGGGTCGTAATGTCGTGCAACTGCGGAGCGTCTTCAGTCAGAGGCTTCTTCAGATCTGCATAGCGCTACAGGAGATCATCCCTACCCACAGCCATCAGCATCTACAACAAATCTTTGAAGGAACTTGCATAATGAGTTACAACAACATTTAATTTCCCTTTGGGATTAATAAAGTAATTTTGAATTTGAATTTGAATTTGAATCTTTATCGGAGGCGCAGTCTAAGTGACCCTGATGTAGTCATTAATTTGAAAAGTCAAGTCTCAAATTCATTATCACGAGAAAACGTAGGAAAATTATCTCGTTATCACGAGAAAACGGGGGAAATAAAATGTATGTATGTATGTATGACCCTTTAGGGCTTCCGTACTATTCATAATTAGTATCTGAATATTTATTCTACTCTACCACTGATTTATTTGTTATTGTTCTATTTAAATAAAATAAAATTGTAATCTATATGATTTATTCACTGCACAAAGTTTACCTTTGATCACTAATTTTTACTTTATATAATTCAGCACTACTACAATTCAATTCAGTTTATTTATATAGCGCCAATTCATAACAGATGCCATCTCAAGGCACTTTACAAGAAAAGTCATTTCAATTCAAGTGTACAAACATTCCAATCAGTTTAAAAGCTTTTTTATTCAAGAAATCCCAGCAGATTGCATCGAGTCATTGACTTGCAGCATTCACTCCTCCTGAACGAATAACACGGCAGTAGACAGTCGCCTGCGTTGTGTCGTTGACTTCACAGCTATCCTTCATACTAAGCAAGTAGGGATGTAAGAAAATATCAATATGCCAAAATCCTTCTTTATAGTGGACATTTTCTTCACCTTTATCTTCTTTTATTATTTTGAGTTATCCTATTAAGCCCTACAGTACTTGGTAGAGGACATCCTCGGCTTTCCAGTGATGTGTCATTTGATAGCTTTACATGCTGGGAAGTCCTCTTTTTCCCTCAATCAAAACGACTGGCTTACCAGCAACCACATTTTATGGAAAGATGAGAAATAAGTCAAATAATCTTCATCTTTTGCTATTTTTACCATGCTAATTCTATATATTTTTGTTAAATAACATGTCAATAACAATATTTAGATTTCTGAAAACAGTTAAATGATTTATCTTGTGAATTAACAGTTCTTTTATGAATGTATATTATGGAGGACACCAGGACGGTTTTAGTGAATTGAATGACTTCATTGTTGTAGGAGAAACACATGAAGCAGCAAAGATTCCATACGAGATAGTCGAGGGAGGTTCAGATGAGGAACTATCAGGTGGGGAAAAGGAAAAAGGAAAGTTGGTCATGGTTATGTCAGACAGAAAAAGCTCATGAAGAATTTTGTCTTTTGATCAAGTTAAATGTTTACTTGGGTTAATGTCATCAGATGCTGTTCATTTTTTTGTTTTAAAACCAGTTGTATTTAGACTTGAATCGTCTCTTTGTCCACTATAGTGGACATGCTGTAAAATTAAAATTAAAATTAAAAAAAATTTTTTTTTTAAATTAAATGGTAAGGTGTTATTTTTGGCCTAAATAGAAAAGAAAACATAAACATAAACATAAAAGAAAATCGAAAACCCTTTTTTTCGTTGGTTCGATATTCAAAAGCAATGTAGCGATTTCTTTAATTTATTTTTTAGAATTTGAATGTAAACATTAATGATGACAGTCATTTTTGTAGTAAAATTAAAAGTATAACTGGTAGTTTGTGGCTGTTTTCACCTTCTTCATTCCAGTGGATCAACTAGATCTAGTAATAAAACTGGATGCGTTAAAGTATGAAACAGGTTGGAGTGTTTAGAACGCTGTGACAGTTTTTCTACAGTTAAATAAAGTTTATTAAAAATCACAATATATAGTCTTACTCATATCGCAATATATGGCAATAAATCGTATTGCCTCCCCTGTATTGTGGTGCATATCGTACCACCAGATTCTTGCCAATAGACCACCCTATAAGCAAGCATGTAGCGACAGTGGAGAGGAAAAACTCCCCTTTAACAGGAAGAAACATCCAGCAGAACCAGAACCAGGCTCAGTACAAGAGGCCATCTGCCACGACCGTCTGGGGGTTCGAGAAGACAGAGCAGAGAAACCTGACTGATTGCTTTTCAGATTTTTGTGTCTCTTTTCTACAGCTTATTGCTTTGTTGAGCAAAATACAGCCTGAAAATATGTATAAAAGCCTGGATTATCATGATATATTTATTAATTTATTTATTTTCACCTGGATTTTATTATTTTTCTGTCCAGATTTTACCTCTTCTTTGATTAAAAACAAAAGAAATGACCATAAATCAAATCAAACCCAATGCTGTGGATGATGGATCTTTAGATAACTGAAACGAGAGTGGAAATAAAACTTATTTTAGGTGTAATCCTGAAATATTTGGGCTTAAATGCCACTCAAGTTTTATTTACCACGGTGTTGAGGTCAGTCTTTGTGTCTCAGTGGAATCAGAATGAGGGTGAATAGATAAAAAGGACAGAAGAAACCGTTTTAGTTTTTGTCCGCATCCATTTTTTTCTAGCAAATTCTCCCTCTTTTCTTTGTTTTATAAACTTCTCAGAAAGAAATGTTTATAATCGCCACCCAGGGTCCTGCTCACCTTTCTATGGTTAAAAGATAGATTCGCTGTTGAAGGACGCTGCCACCTACAGGCTAATTGTGTTACGAATATAGAAGGTGGTCCACTGGCTTAATCACCCTTCGACCCAGCTTTCATTTTCTTCAATAAACTCTCTTTGCATGATTAAATGATATAACATTAGCTCTTTATGAGAGTTTGACTCAGTGATGTTGGTGAACCCACCTCAGCAGATGACCTTCCAATAGAGGGTCAGACCATGTAAAGCAGTGGAAATGTTTCAAGATGAAGTCATTTCATCCCATACAGACACATAAAAACATCTATAAAATGAATCTCCATGGCAGTCCCATTCAGCTCCAAACTTTACTACTTCACTTGTTTCTACAAAAGAAAGTTCAGGAGATGCCGGTAATCAAAGGAGATGTCGTGGACGTCATGCAGGATCAATACTGGATAGATATAAAAGATGCATGAAGGTACTTTCAAACCTGATGTGGAAAAGCCTTTCTGTGCAGCTTTGACTGGTGCTGACATAAACAAGCTGAACGATGGATGAGAGGAAGGCTGTCCAAAAAGAAAACCTCCTTTCTACAACCCGACGATTCATCCATCCCTCCGGTTTAAAGCCGTTCACCTCTTTTCAGCCAAACACATGTAGACTGAGCTAAACGTTTCATACACTGATATAATTAACTGTTGTTTCAGCTAAAGGTCTTTTCACTTCTTCAACAAAGACAAAACTCCTCATCAAACAGCAAGAATTATTCAGTTTTTACTAAAGTGTACAGTTTCCAATGACTCTGCCGGGGATTAAAAGTAAATGGGTGAGATTTGTACATTTATTAATTAAAAAAAATTAGTTTGACCAAACAGATCAGTATTTGGGTTCAGTTAGGACTCACTAAGAAAACTGGTCGAAAACCTTTCAAAGCAGCGACATGCAATTACTGTAAAGCCACAAGAACCCTATTAGAAAAGCATAAAACACATAACAGAAGAATTTTAATTTAAACAGGTCCTTGAATATTTTCAGCTGGGCCTAATTTAATTTATTACTTCTTCATTTTCATAGTTGTGATTCTAATCTGCTGCACTGTGCAGCTGTGATGATTGCAATGGCAATCCGTCCATTGTTTTTCTTATTTTATTTAGCATTTTGATTCTTTTTCTATTATTGATTTTTAGTTCAATAATATGTTTGAATTTTATTTTTATGATTATTTTTAGTTAATATTCTAATCTTATTCCATTTTATTGTTTTTCTATAATTTATTTTTAGTTAAGTATTTTTTTTATTATGCAGTTTTATTTTACTTATCATTTTTAGTTTAAATTATTGTCTTAGTTCATATTTTATCTTTTTCTGAAATTTATGTTTAGTTCATTATTAGGTTTTATTTTGTGATTTTATTTTCGCAATATTTTATTTAGTATTCTCATTTAATTTTGATATTTTTCTATCATTTAGTTTTATTTTGCATTTATTAGTTTTTTTCTTGTTAGTATTTTTTGTTTATAATCTTATTTCATTTTTTCTTCAAATATTTATTTCAAATTAATCATTTTTTCTATTTTTACTTTTTCATTATTATTTTAATTTTAAATTCTCATCTTATTTCATTATTATTATTATTCTAGTATTTATTATTTTTCTAATATTTTTTCTTTTGGTTTTTTTATTATTATTATTATTATTATTTCATTAATAATTTTCTGTTTTTATTTTTTGTGGGTTTTTACTCTTTAGTATTCTCATTGTTATGAAACACTGAAGGGACTATAAACATATTTATCCCAAAAAAATCCAAAATCAAAACTCAAATTACAAAAAAACCGTTAGACCGAACAACTGGAACAGCAATAACAGAAGAAAGACACTTCCAGCTGGATTTTAGTGACACATCAGACGGTTCCACTGATACTATTAAAGATTGTACGCTACTGTTACAACATATAATCACTCACTAAACCCACATTTTACAAGTGCTTCTTCTGTTTCAGCCTTGAGATGTAGACCCTGAGCTCCACAGAGCCTAACTCAGACGCCTGGGGTGCTGCACATCAGTAATCAGTTAATTAAACTGAAGAAACATCTGGTGACTGCAGGGCTCCGTGTGAATCAGATCTGATTTAAAACCATGTGTTTATATCGACAGAGCCGAGATACGCTGGCCTGCGAAATCTCGTCGAACAGACAGAGAAAATATGATGCTTCATTTTGTTTAAGCAGAGTGACAATGTGGTTAAAAAGTGAAGAGGCGTCAAGTTCAGCAAATTTTTCCAAACTAAATAAGGAAAATGATCAAAAGTAGCTCTAAGAATGATGCTGAGTGCATCCAAATTGAATGGATGAATGAGAGTTCCTCCCAGTGCGTGAACCGTGTCTCTCCAGGGACTCAGACTTCCTCCAACCCGTTGAGAAATGTGCAAATGAACTGGCCTTTGGTGTGAGTGTATGCATGTATTCAGTCTGTGCTGCATAAAGAGTCCAGCTGCAGAATGAATGTGCTTTTAGAGCCAAAAGGACATCGAGTCCTCAACACATCAGCATGACGACACCTCAGCTTCAGAGAGACTTCAGCTGGAGCACGAGAAACAAATATTTTCTCCCTAAATAAAAAAAAGTTTAAAACAGTCCTTGATTCCACCCACTCGTGCATTCTTCTCTAAACTCAGACCAATGAAACTCTGGGTTTAAATAGCTCTCAGGAAATTGAATCAAACCTTTTCTCTGAGTCGACGACGTGTGACTCGGATTAGTGTCTGTACTGCTCCACAGTTTGGACTTTTGAAGGCAAACTCAATCAGTGATTAAAAATAAACCCCAAAAAAAAGAAGGTACCACAGGGAAAATATGTGGAGAAGGCATCGATGACGACGAATAAATCAGAAAATCGGTGCTGTGCTGCTGTCTAGTGAATAGAAAAGGAAGCATTTCAGCCTCAACTCTTATCAGCAGAACTGGTGAATAAAACAAACTCACCTTTTACTGCAGCAGCATAATCTGACACTGAATAATTGTTTATCAGCACCTCTAAAATCCTACAAATAAATAGATCTGAAGATTTTTTTAGTCTTAATTTACACGTCAATTATTTTAAAGAAACTTTTAATCAGTGACCCATAATTTTCGGTTTCCCTAGGGATTAAATATGACACGACACGGAGGCCCGCTTCTCTTAGCCGCTCTTCAAAATGGGAAAGGCGAGAGAACATGCCGTTTAAGTAAGGCAGATATGTGTTGATCTTCGGAAGTCAGCAAACAGTTGCATAACGTATTTCTCCACAGCGCACAGGGAGGAAAGAAAAAACAAAAACTACCATTTGATGCTATCAATGCTAACTGGTTGTTTGGCCCTTTTCTGTTCTGCCATCACAAACGTTGCAGATGTGAAACTTTAACTGGGATCGTTTGCTTTGATCAGAACAGAATAACGCCTAGTTTTCAGAAGCAAAGCATGGTGGAGGATCTGTGATGCTGTGGGCCAGTTTGTCTGTCAAAGACCCTCAAAAAACTGCCATTATTTACTTTTTGAAAAACTAGGATATTTTAAATAAAAATCTTAATTGGATCTTTCTGCAGCACAATGATCCAAAACGTGGGTCATTCGGACGGATGGATGGATCTAACAAGCGTGTTTTGTTGATTATACACAAGGCAGCCAGGATTTGAGTTACTGATTCTGACGGACACTGAATGCAACACGAAGCGTTGTGTTTTGCATTGTGGGAAATGTAGGAATTAGACTTTAAAGAGCAGCAACGGCTGCAAGAGAGTAAACGTTAACCAGAGCTGCTTTACTTTGATGATTTATGCTTTTGGTTGTGTTTCTTTTTCTGATTTGTCTAAATGTTCATTTTTAATCAGCCACTCTGTCTGTTTTTACAACAATTTTTCTGTTTGGTATTTTTTTCTCTCAGCTGCACTTTTTGCCTATCTTTCTTAATGTTTTTCATCTTTCCCTTCTCCGTCTGCTGCGTTTTTCTCTCCTTTTCTTCCTCCCCCCAGTGTTACGACCTCCCTCACACTCACATTTAAAAGTCATCCATTCATTCCTGCCTGTGTTTGAACCCCCCCATTCCTCTGTCCCCGTCTCTTTGTCTGTTTCTTTCCTCTCATCATTACTTTCCTCGCTCTTGATCATTCGCTCCTCTCTGTGTACCGACTCGATCCTCTTTTCTCTTGCTCCAAATTAAAAATTCGAACTCTCTCGATCTCTCCCCTCTTTTGTATCTGGAGTCGGCCCCTCACCCCCACCGCCATTGTTTCTCCTCGTCTTTTTATAGCCATGGAAACAGAGGAGACCGCGTCACTATGGCAACAGGGTAACAGCCTGGGCCTTTTAGGCCGAGGCGTCCCTTTAAGCTGCCTGTAGTGAAAGAAATGCGAAAGTAAAAGGAGGAGCAGGCAGCACTGAGGACGCCTAAGTTACATGCAGGCATATTTGTGGGGTCCTGATGCTCACATGCATGTATTTTAAGAGCTGCAGCATCACACAAGCTTTCATCTGGGTCATTGGATGATATTTTCTAGAGCATTTTTTTGAGCATAAATTATTTTTTTAAACTATTTGTTCCATTTCAAGATGCTGCTTTCAGGTGCTGTTGGAAAATGTGCAGAAATTCAGACCAGCAAGTTGTAAAATAACACAAATAAATTGTTTATAAGATGACCAAACCAAGAGGGTTTTACATCCAGTCATTGTGGGTATGAAGTAATTAATTTTTGGGTAATGATTTAACTGAACAGATGTTTGATTTTCTCTTCATTCAGTATTGGGTAGTAGTGGGCGATATAAACGGCATAAGGTAGAATTTGTATAAATTTAGCCAAAGGTGGAGATTTTGATTATACCGGTCTAACGCAATTGCACATTTTGATGATGTCATCAAGCTGTGATGGATAAATACTGATGTTCAGTGTTTGTCTTTACACTACATATTGCAAGTTTAAAATGTGTTGTTTTCCATCTAACGTAAGAAAAACATGTTGAACTTGAAGCATTTTTAATAGAAATATGTGCCGGTTTATTTTTGAGCGATATTAAATTTATAAATAACTAACCAGCAAAGCGTACAATTTTTAACTTTGTGTTTTTTTAATAATATTTAGCTTTTAATTTATTTAAAATATCTTCATCTTTATGTTGCGAGAAGTTTTGTGTTGTATTTTTTGAAAAAAAAGATCTGAATATTTTTTAAATGCATTTTATAAAATAAATGTTCTTCAAATGACATTCTAAACTTTTTTCTAAGTTGTTGTTCTGCTGTGATGTATCTGAAAAGTGAGAATTTTCATAAACTGTCATTTTGACATATGTAAATAAAATAATATATTGCAATAGGTACCGTTACCGCACACGCTTAAGATTATATCGCAATATAGATTTGAGGCCATATCGCCCAGCCCTAGTTCGAGTGATGACACTGTATTTGTGCACACTGTCGTCCATATTGGCCAATATGCTTACCTAATATCAAAAACACCTGAAGGACTCTCAGTTTCCGCTTTTTTTAAGAAGAATCTATTTTTTCCACAGTAATGTTCAGGAAGGATGTTTTATCCAGCTAAAAACCAGTTTCGGATCAATGGTCTGTTGGGATGTTCAGGTTTCTACAATCTGACCAAAATCTGTTCCATTCAGGAACAAACCAGTAACCACAGAAGCTCATGTCTGGCAAAAACTAGAAACTACTGGGAAACCAATGTCTCTGTCCAACTTCAACATGGATCTGTGGTGCAAACCAAGAAAAGCCGCTGCTCCCAAAGCAGACACCTTTGAGCCAAGTTGGTTCAGGAGAAAAGCTTTAAAGCTGGCCAAGAAAGAAAGGATGAACCAAAAGCAGAAAAAATCTGTTTGGAGGCTTTCAAGCATGAAAACAGTCAAGCATGGTGGCGGCAGTATCATGCTACGGGGATGTTTCACTACAAGTGATGCTGGTGCATTAAAAAAATGGATGCAATAATGAAGAAGGAGCAAATTCTTCAGCAGCTAGATGAACACTGAGACACATAAATGAACCGACGACACAAAATTCAGTATCTGCTAAACTGTTTAGCTGCAAACATGACAAAAAAGATTACAAGCAGATACAGTTTCCATCTTCAGCGGCAAAGTCGAGTAAGGGTGTTGTGTCGTCCCGTTTATTTTGATTCAATTTCAATTCAAATTCAAAAATACTTTATTGATCCCAGAGGGAAATAAAGTGTTGTAGCTCATATAATTAATTCTTTAAGGAGTTGTTGTAGATGATGATGGCTGTGGGCAGGAAGGATTTCCTGTAGCGGTCTGTGTTGCAGCGAAACTGAAGAAGCCTCCGAATGAAGACGCTCTGTTGTTGTATGACTGTCTCATGAAGAGGATGCTCAGGGTTGTCCATAATTTTTTATGATTTTATGAAGAATCCTTAAATAAAATGTAATTTTATTTAAGTGTTTGCTTTAAGAAATGTTAAATCTGAGCAATGATGGACAAATTTTATCCTCATTCTGTGTCAGACGAAGTTGACTGTTTCTTACCCTAACCTCTTTGGGTTGTTTTTTTTTGGGTTTTTTTACTTCTACCATCCGTTTTTAACCTTACTGTGCATTCATGATGTGGATTTGTATTGATGTACATAATGTTAGAACCCAGATGCAACTGATTCTCACTGTTTGACAAAGTTCAACAAGTTTTAGTTCTTGCCTGACGATCTGCCGAGCTTTTCCCGACTCAGTCCTTTAAAATCAAAGCTAATTGATGCTTAGAACACAGAAATTACTTAGATCCAATCCAATAACATCCACTTTTTTTCCCCTTCAGATATGGAGATGGAGTTGATCCATGCTGGAAAGGCAGCAGCTGGTGGGCTGTTTCATTGATATTCAGGCTCGGCAGGCGGGCGGAGTCCAGTCTGGACAGCAGCGACTCTTTTCATTCTCCAAAGAGAGGATTTAAAACTCATCTGTTCACAGAGCTGCTGCTGTTTCCCCTTTGAATCTTCCTCCCTGTTACTAACAGGCCTCGCTTTGCCTCAACTATATTTCCCTGCAACTAAAACTCACAGGCAGTAAACTGCGGGTCCGATTGGGGCAAGAAGCCTAATCTATTTAGTTTCTGTATTCCAGGTCCCAGCTGAGTGGAAATGAAGGTCAAAGTTAACATGATGTACGCATCATGTAAATGTAACATCATGACAACAGATTCCAAACCCAAAAAAAGTAAGAAGCAAGTAGTTGTCCAAAAGTGTGCAAACTGGAGACTTTCACCGTTTAACAATAATAAATCTGCCAGAGTGCGGAGCTTTAGAATAGAAATACCCTTTAATATCCTACAGTGGGGAAATTCAGGTATATGAGCAGCAAGTCTTAAGGTAAACGGAACAAATCCAACTAAGGTAAAAACATAAAAACTGAAAAATAGGAACAGAACACTGTAGAGTGAGGGGGAAAGGAAGTACACCACAGAAGATGGCTGATGTCACGCCCCCTTCACGCTAAAAGACCTCAGTCTCCTCAGCACTGACCCTCCCTGTAAAGAGTGTCAGTGTTCTGATTCCAGTCAAACCCCCCTTTTAATAAACACAGTGTTACAGTAATCTCATTTCCTCATCTTATTTCTAAGGCTCCTTTCAGACCAGATTAAGGGCCACGCTACGGCATTAAAAACCAGCCACAACATGGATGCTCTTTTGTGACTTCATCTGGAGCGCTTGGTGGTATGTGAGAGATCTGTAACCCCTCTTAGCATTTCCCAAAACGTGTGCAGTGGTGTCGTGGTAAAGGCAATAACAAGGTCAGCCTTCTATCCCCTGAAGAACACTTCTAGGATTAAAGGACTGATGTCGCAACAGGACCTCGAAAAACTCATCCATGCATTTATCTTTAGTCGGATTGATTAATGCAACAGCGTCTTCACAGGTCTGCCTAAAAAGTAAATTAGACAGCTGCAGCTGATCCAGAACGCTGCTGCTCGTGTTCCTCACTAGAACCAGGAAAGTAGAGCACATCACCCCAGTTCTAAAGTCCTTACACTGGCTCCCTGTAGCTCAGAGAACAGACTTCTAAATACTTTTACTCGTTTATAAATCATTACATGGCTTAGCACCAAAGTATGCTGAAGATCTAATGTTACTATAGCAACCCCCCCCAGACCACTCAGGTCCTTTAATTCCAGTCTACTCAACATCCCTAGAATCAGAACCAAACATGGAGAAGCAGCTTTCAGTTTCTATGCTCCTCTAATCTGGAACAAACTTCCAGAAAACTGCAAAGCTGCTGAAACACTGAGTTCCTTTAAATCAAAGCTAAAAGCGTTTCTGTTTAAAGCTGCCTTTGAGTCATGCTTTCATGTATTGTGTGTTTTTGTGTGTGCTTCTTGCTTTATTGCTGTTTTTACTTTATATACTTTGTCTGTGTTTTCCTGCTGTTTTTATTTTATCTCTAATCATGTAAAGCACCTTGAATTACCTTGTTGTTGAAAGTGTGCTATACAAATAAAATTGCTTTGCCTTGCTTGGTGGTTTATTATAGTGATGGAAGTATATCCGGGTCCTGGATGAGTGTGAGGTAGTTGGGCGGCTGCAGTGGCAGAGCATCCATCCACTGCAGTCGGTGCAAACTGGCAGCACTGCCAGTAAGTTATAGCAACCCTCTGGGCTCTGCAGCTGCAATTCCTCCTTTCCACATCCATAAATCCCACGTTCTCATCTGTGTTCTGTGTTTGAGTGTCTTGGACATCGTAACTGTGCGCTGGCTAAATTTCTCCAAGGTTTGGCTGTGCTGTTTGCTGGGAGACTGAAGGAAGCTGTGAGCTTTTCAGGCTGCAATTTAAATAAATAAAATAAAAAAATGTATCAGTGTCGCATTTTATTTGTTGATGAGGACCCAAACTTGTAGAATCAGGTTGAAAAAAGGAGGAACCAGAAACGATAAATCACAATGGTGTCAGGTTTTGCAGATAGGACCCACATGCATACAGGTAAGAAGAAGTTGATTTATTGAAAACAGGCAAAATACAATAAACACGAGGAACTACCGGCTAGGGAAAGAAGACAGGAAAGTAAGGCAGAAAGACGGAGAATCTAGCGAGTTGTGACTGTATCAGAACTGCTTGAACACTGAGGAGGGAGTGAGGAAATGACGGAGAGAAACCTGAGGACTAGTTAGTGAAAGCAGACGCAGGTGGGGGTAAGAGCAGAGAGACTGAGAAACGCTGCCCAGAAAACAAAGGCAAAAACTTAAGAGAAGACTGGACAGCAAATAATTATAACTGAGAAAAGTAGAACTAACTCTAAGGTAACTAGGATGAAAGAGATCTAAGGGAATAAGAATAGAGGCGCCTAAGGGAAAGTAAAAGCACTAATAAATATAACAGGAAGGACAGTGGGAAAACAGAACAGAAAGAAACACCAGTACAAACCTTAGAAAGAACTTAAATCAGAGAAAAGTCAAGCAAAGCTAAAAGAATACAGAGATAAAGAAATAACTAATAAAAGATCAAAACAGTAAAATAATAGTAAAATATTCTACAGAACCTATAAGAAAAACTAATGTAGGAGTAACTGGGATAAGGCCTAAGTATTTAAATAAGGAATGACCCAAAAACAAGAGAAAGTCAAAATACAAACTCATGAGGGAAAAACAGGAAAAGGGGAGAAAACGTAGTGGAAGAAAAAAACAAAACATATCACTAAGTAGAAGGAAACTCAAATCACAAACTAGCTGTCCTAACAGATGGAGTGTCTACCTACAGAAGAACCCGGGTGAACCAGGTGAGTCTAATTCACTGAGCCAGGAGAACACAGTAAACACAAGCAAAAAATAAGATAAAGAAACAAACCAAAATAAAAGAACAAACAAAAATAAGACCCTGACACCCAGGCTACTAAAGATAAAAGCTCCCGCCCTGCTGTTAGCATCGAAGGACGAGGAAGAGCAGGAAAAAGTGTGCGCAGTACCTCATATAAACGGGCTATAATATAATTTTCTCATAATTTTTTGGGATTACCTTTAAGCTTTTTAGAGACTCTGTGTTACTGGCTCACGATGAGTTAGCGCTAGCATAGTGGATGGCAGCATGTCAACAACGTCTGGGTATAGGAACGAACAGCGTAGCAGCGTTGGGGATCCCTTCATCAGCCGAATCCTTATGTGGTATGAAGGTAAACTTAATAGTGAAGTAAAATTAATTTAACACAATATTAAACATTCAGCTGTTCTGTTTCCAAGCCTACAGGACGAATAAGAGAGAAAATGAGTTGTTTCTCAGCCGAGCGCTGCTCTTGAACAGCATGACTGAAAAGGCAGGAAGGTGTGAACTGAAATACTATTAAGTTTGGAAAAAGTGTTTAGAAATACAGTACAGACCAAAAGTTTGGACACACTTTCTCATTCGATTGAATGAGAAAGTGTGTCCAAACTTTTGGTCTGTACTGTACATCCTCATGTGATGGACACATAAATGATTGTGCATCTCTTTCTAACAAACCCTTTCACTGTATCCTGGCCTGAATGCTGTTTCCGTGTCACTAAACGAGGCTTTTACTGTCTTCTGATCGCCTTCCAGCATCTCCACCACCCTCATTTCCTCACAACTGGCATTTCCATCGAGTACCTTAATGACCGTCGGTTTTGTTTCACGTATAAAAATAGCCAGAATGGTGCTTTGGCGCACAGCATTAGAAATAAATAAAGATGTTGTACTGCTGCTTCATCACAGAGTATCGTGATAAAACCTCACGCTGTTGCAGAACTAATCTCACTTTTACATTATGGTATCCACAAACTAGTGTTTCCACGAAACAGATTGTGAATTATCGCCAGCTTAATTTATTTTATAAATTTATTTATTTTTCTGTTGGTTTCAAGTCTCTGCCTCAAATGGACGGGTTTAGATACAGTAGACCCCCGGTACTCATGGGGTTTAGGGACTAAAACCGCCTGTGAATGGCTGAAATCTGCAAATATTTGCGACCCCCCCCCCTCTAAAAACCCTTATAACGACCTATTTTAATAGTTTAAACAACAAATATACCTTAATATGCATTTAGAAGTGTAACGGTACATGTTTTAGTATTTTTCAATTTGGCCCCGTGGGTTCGGTATGCATATGTACCAAACAAATACAGCTGTTTTCTACCTGAACACACGCAGAATGTTTATGTGCAGAGCTCAGAGTGTGGTTATATTGTTTTCTACTCTGGCTATGTCTGCTGGTACTATTTTGTTTATTTAAAAAAAAAATCCAATCTAATCTCCAGTCAGTTCTATACTTTCACCTTTTTTAAGTTATAAAACATACAATCAAAATAATTTCAGGAATTCAAAGGAAGGAATTCAGGAAAAAAGGTTCTTTGTTCAATGCTGATGAAAGAGAAAAAAAAAACATATGCACATTTGTATTGATTTTTCTTGATTAAAGTGTACCAAAAAACGTACCGAACCCCTACTTTGCATTAATAAGGACAGTGGAAACCATCTTAGCACCACCACAGAAGCTCACCTCTACAGTCTTACTATATCTCCGCTCTTAGGGGGAAAGCCAAGCGGTACCAACAAAAATAAATGATGCCTCTGGATTGGCTGGTTTACAACACGCCAGCAAATGGCGTGTCAAGTGGGATTGTGCCTATGTACATAGCCTAATAGCTCATGGTGCGTTCCATTTACCTCGGAAGTCGGAACACGTAGCTGGGTTTGACGGCACGCCCTCGTAAACACCGGTCCAGTCAGTCAGATTTGTAGTTGGTAGTACCTCTTATAAACATCGTTTAAAGCCGTACTTTCCACATGCAAACACCACTTTTATTTCGTTAAGTTTAGAGTTTCAGGCTCTACATGTAGCACTGATTTTAGACTGCACCCTTACAAGTGTGTCTTGTAAAATAAACATGTTTCCACCTCAATGTACTGTTGTTGATGCAACCAGCGGCCGCATTGAAAGTCAAAGTCGGAGCAAAAAAAAAAAAAAAAAAACATTTCTGATTTCCAAGTGGGAAGTCCAACTTCGGTGGGCGTTCCAGTTGATTTTTCCCCACTCGGAAGTCGGAATTTCCGAACAGACCATAATCGCTAGTAGGAAAAACCCAAAATATCTACCAATGTTGATTAAATGACCTAAACTTCAGCCTTTAGGCCTCAAAGTTATCACCAATCAGTCCAAAACCATCATCAACCATCATTTATTTGCCTTTTTCTCCTGAAGTTAGGTTTCACTATAAAGCTAACCACTGCTTAGCAGTTTTAGCATGCTGCTAGCATTAGCTATAGCATTTCCACAAAACTGAGCACCACGCATTTTTCAACCACCATCTGCAGCCGTGAGAACTGAGAGGGAGGAGAACGTGTCCACAAGGCTGAACATAGGAGGACAGAGAAATGTTTGCTGGTGAATACAGAGAAAAATATCTCCAGACGTTCAACTAGCTGAACATTTATCGCTTCCTCAGACCTCATCCTGCCCTGGCCTTTACATTTAGCGCTCAAGATTTATGTCAGTCTTAATAACATGGATCATTACGTTTGATACCACCTTCAGGTATAGACATAAAACATCGTAAACATGTTTTACTTCTTGTTTAGTTGTCCTGTAACAAACCGTAAGGAAAATATGAGAGAAAATGTTGATGCGACGATGTGAAAGAAGAAGAAGCTCTGAAGTGTATTTTGTGACATTTAATGGTGACACACAAAAATATGACATCTGGTTAAGCAATAACAATCCAGTATTTGGTATCGTGAACATGATTTAGAGCTGATTCATCTCTTGGTGCTCTTTTTTTAGTGATTTATCTTTAACTTTATATTAAAATGAGTAAACGTATCTGATCCAATCTCACTTAAATTGACATTGTGGGAGCGCTGTAATGCGTTCAGAAATGTCATGGGATAGCAAATTACAAAACTAAAAGCACTGCAGAAGGCCGAAAGTCCTGAAATCAAAATCAAATCAGTTTATTTCTATAGCGCCGATTCACAAAAGATGTTTCATCTCAAGGCACTTTACAAGAAAAGTCATTTCAAAACAATCATACAAACATTAATTTAAGGAATCCCAGCAGATTGCATCGAGTCATTGACTTGCAGTTATGGGACAAAGAAAAGCAGGACTTAAGAGACTAATGTCAGAAAATATGACCTTCTATCAGTTTTTCCTAAAATTCTTTTGCTTGATTGCCATAGAGGTGCCCAAGTCCTGCAACTGTTAGCTGCATCCCTGCTCCAACACACCTGGATCAAATGACTGATTTACCTCATCAACATCTTTTAGCTTTGCAAAGGCCTTGTAATGAAGTCATTCACTTGATTTGGGTGTGTGGAAGCAAAGATCCACCAAAAGGTTGCAGGATAGTAGATCTCGACAATTGGACCTGGGCACCTCTGCGCTCAGAAAACAGCATGATGTAAAGCAGGGGTTCTCAAACTCCAGTTCTTAGGAGCTACTGTCCCGCAGGTTTGAGATAAATCCCTGCTCCAACACACCTGAATCAAATGAATAGTCCAACTTGATGGCATGCTGCCGATGTAACTCGATCATTTTATTCAGCTGCGTCGGAGCAGGGATGTTCGAGACCCGTGAAACGCAAATGTAACCCTAACCCAAACCCGGTCCACGGTTTCCTCTGTACTTCATGTTTTAGACGCGTCTCTGCTCCAGCACACCGGAGTCAAATGATTTCACCACCTCCTCAGCAAACCATCAAGATCTGATCAAACCTGTTAAATAACCCATTCACATGAGTCAGGTGTGAAGCAGCAGGGAAACACCTGCAACTCAGCTGCAGCTGATCCAGAACACGGCTGCTCACGTCCTCACTAGAACCAGGAAAGTAGAGCACATCCCTCCGGTTCTAAAGTCATTACACCCAGCTCAGAGGACAGACTTATATTTTATAAATCATTCAGATGCTTGTTCATTGTACCAACCGCTCAGACCACTCAGTTCCTCCAATTCCAGTCTGCTCTGCATCCGCAGAATCAGAACCAAACATGGAGAAGCAACATTCAGTTTTTATGCTCCTCTAATCTGGAACAAACTTCCAGAAAACTGCAAAGCTGCTGAAACACTGAGTTCCTTTAAATCAAGACTAAAACCCATCTGTTTAGAGCTGCCTTCACATCATAAACTGTAGGATGCTTTTCCACCTATCGTTGTTTTTTCCTTACTTGCAATGTAATGTTTTTTTTTTGCTTGTTTGTCATTTTGTTTTCCTTCTAATGATGTAAAGCACTTTGAATTGCCTTGTTGCTGAACATTCGCTATACAAGTAAACTTGCCTTGGCCCTAAGGACAAGGACTGAGAACCACTAATTAAAATTTAAATTTAAAGCAGAAATAAGGAAGGACTAAAGGATAGACATCAAAGTTGCTTGCCTAATTGTTCTAGGGATTTCCATTAGTTTATCATGGCAGCAACTTTAAATAAAAACCTGAAGAAGCCGATCAGGTCTATTATCTATAACACAATAAAAAGCTCCGGCTGTTTTTATGCAAGGATCCACGATGGTGGAGCGAGTTACCAAATGTTACCTCTTTACTTTGAATGTAGAAATGGGTTAAAACATTTTTGATCTTATTTCAAAGGAAAGAAATGATTTACATTCATAATCCTGCAGGATTGGAAGCCTCTGCTTGAAAGAAAAACATGAAAATGTATTCTTGCTAAGTCTTTCCAGGCTGTATTTTATTATGACTTCATGTCTGAAGATGGATGCCGTGTGAAATTTTTCCACCATTAGTTCTGACTCGAACATAAAATCTACTCACAGGCAGAAAGGAGACAAGTTGGCAGAGGCGAAAGAAGCAGGAATATCTGCATTATTAAATAAGCTTTTTGGGCTTTGGTTTCCACAATCAGACATTGGTGAACCTCAACCATGCCGCAGGAACTATGTCTTACATCTAAACTTTTATTAAGCATCTAACTCTGATGTTATAAAAACAGAAAGCCAATACAAGCGATCTCAACTGAAGTCATGTGTTGAACATCAATGAACAGCTTTGTGATTCTTAAATCTATGCACGAATTAAATTTTTCCAACCCTCTTTCTGTAGTAATGATTAGCGTCCTCTTAGCAAAGCACAAATGTATGTTTAAAGTTGATTAACTAAAATACAACAAAGCTGCAAAACATGCCACTTAGTTTACAGTTTACTTTATGGGATGTTGTTTGTAAAGTTATACAGTCAAATGTTAATAGCAGTAATTTCGGTTATTTAGTATGTCATGAGAGAAAAAATGGGGGTTATTTTTTCAAAGTCATATTTGCGTCCATGTTTTTTATTAATTTTCAAAGGTCACAGTTTAAAACTAAATATTTAGCTCACAAATTAAATATTTAGCTGGCAAGCTAAACTGGCTAGCTAAATATTGAGCTAATGTGCAAATTCACTTGCCCATAAACAGACATGGACTAGCACAGTAAAAACTGGATCTTGCGAACCTCGATAACTCTTGCTGCTGGTGTAGTCACTGTTGCTGATAAAATGCCCCATCCTATGTTTTAAGATGAAATGGTAGACATGTTGGAGGTAAAATAAAGTAGAAAAGCACTCGGGGAGCGCAGACCTCCGCCAAGGCAGCTCAATCCCCCCCAACGTTCTGATCTAATGTTATCTTCTTTAGATTCTTTGACCATGAAAACATACATTTAGTAGCTGGATTAACACTGATATCATTGGTAGTTCAGTAGTTATTCACAAAAATCCCTTTTTCGATAATGGCGGTTTTCCGATCACCCCCACAAATTTAAATAATTTGCTCCTGGTCCCATTGTAGACATTTTCAGAAAATTTGATTAAAATCAAGCAATAACCTTTTGAGTTATGTTGCTTATAGACAAACCAAGGTTGAAACATTACCTCCTTGGAGGAGGTAAAACTGATAAAGAGGTGACATGATAGACGTTCAGTCTCGCCAGCAGTTTAGAGGTTTGCAAGACCCTGCTTTTATTTTGGTAGTCCACTTCCTCTTATCAGCAACCGAAACAGCATCTTAGCTATGGTAAATATTTAGCTAACCAGTTTAGCTTGCTAGCTGAATATTTAGCTTCAAACTAAATATTTAGCATGGAGCTCACTATTCAATTTAAAATTTTAATATTTTATCTTGAAGCTGTTATATTTATAAATGAATAAATAACATGGAGGCAAATATGACTTGGAAAAAAGAACCCCTATTTTTTTATTCTCTTATAACAGGCTAAATAATCAAAATTATTGCTGTTAATATTTGACTGTGTAGCTTTAAAAACGACACCTGATACAGCAAACTGTGAACTAAGTGGCATGTTTTACAGCTTTGTTGTATTTTAGGTCATTTATTTGTCCGCCTACTTTAAACATGTACATTTGTGCTTTGCTAAGAGGACGCTAATTATTACTACAGTAAAATTTAAATACATAAATTTAAGAATCAATGAAAGAATCACAAAGCTGTTCATTGGTGTTTAAACACGCATAACTTCAGTTGAGATCGGTTTCATTGGCTTTCTGTTTTTATAACATCAAATTTAGATGCTTAATAAAAGTTTAGATGTAAGATATAGTTCCTGTGGCGTGTTAGTTTGAACTAAAACAGATTTTTGAGTCTTAACTCAAAAGAAACACGCTGCATGAGGTTATAGAGTAATGTGAGCAATATGAGCGTAGTTTTTGAGGAGGAACGATTATCTTCTCCCTATAATAATTGTCACCTTGCTTAATACGCAGTGAATATTATGATAGTGGGTGACTCCTTTTTATTGTATGCAGTTGTTTTTGTGTATTTTATTGTATGATTGTTTATTTTATGATTGCAGACAGACAATATCGCAAGACAATTTTCCATCCAAATGGTTTTTAATCTATCTATCTATCTATCTATCTATCTATCTATCTATCTATCTATCTATCTATCTATCTATCTATCTATCTATCTATCTATCTATCTATCTATCTATCTATCTATCGAATAAAATACGTACAAGTGTAAAGTCTAAGATTAATAAATAGATTTTTTTCTTCTTTATTTAGAAAGAAACAATGGACAAATAAATTTCAAAAACTTTATCCAAATCCAACCATCCTTTCAAAAACACATTAAAGCTTCTGCCCGTCTCAGCTCATTTAGTAGCAAACACTGCCAATGCCTTGCTTTTAGGCATCACATCAGAGGCGTGAGGTCGACTCCCTTACCTGCGACGCGTACCACCGCCCTCTCCGCCGGGTCCAGCACAGAGTCCTGGCTTTTCCGTTTCCTCCGCTCATGCTTGGACAGGTTCCACGGCAGAGTGTCACCCGGCGGCCCCACGAGTCCCGACGTGCAAGGAGACAGCGACCCACCGGAGCGCTCGGTGCGGAAGGACGGCTCGCTGACGCAGGACCGTTCGCTCAGGGTGTCATCATCTGACGACTCCATCTCGCTTTCGACACTGCGGGGGAAGAGACGGATGGAGATGAATGATGAGGGGGGGAAGGACAAGGACGGCAGAGGAAAGAAAGAAAAACACAGCATAATTCATCGCGTTCAAGTCGTTATGAATGATGCAAAATGTTTAATGTTACATCAATAATAATTGCAGATGTATAGAGGAGGAATAAAAAAACGATCATCACATGTATTAACATGATGCCAAAATGGAAAGGTATCAGCAATGAAATCGACGAACGAAATACTGCTAATCTGAGATGGCTTTAAAGTCAAAATTGAAATTATTTAAAGTTCATGATTCCGCAGAAAGACGATTATTATATTAGTAGGGACGTATATTGGTAAAAATCTGGGAATACGATATGTATCGCGATACAGGGGAGACGATATGATATATTGCGATACAATGAGTAAGACTATATATTGTGATTTTTAAAACTCAGTGCTTCTCAAACGTAGACAAACTTAGATGTAGATTTACTAGAGTAGAGATTGCAACAGCATCTGGATCTCCATCGGCATCTAATATAAAAGAAATATATTTAAATAAATATCAATACATTCTAAACACTCCAACCTGTTTCATCCTTTAACACATCCAGTTTAATTACTAGATCTAGTTCAGAGATCACTAATAGGCGGACCGCGGTCCGGGTCTGGACCGAAATGCTGTCTCATGCGGACCCGAGCCGAATGCCAAAACAGAAATTACCATTTATAACCTTAATGAGCGCTTCTGGCTGACGCAGCTTTTGCGTTCTTTACTGTAGTGTTGTAGTGTCCATGGAAACACGCAGGCCAATGGTATGCGAGCTTTGCCATACCACGTGATACCACCAAAGCCAATAAGCATTTTGCATTCCAGCCAGGAAACTTTAGGAAAAAAACTATAGCGAAGCATAGCAAAAATAAACCGAGAGATACCGGCCGAAAAAAAGAGAAATATCACAGCGGAGAGAAGGAGAGATTCAGGCAGACAGAATGAAAAACAGGCGGCCAGGAGAAATATCGGTGGAGAAAGTTTGAGCTAGAGGTGGAGAGAGGGAGAAACAGGCAGGAGGAGTAATACCGTCGGTGAGGAGTGATACAGGCAGAGAAAAGGAGAAAAAGAGGAAAAGAAAAAACTGATAGTTGATACGGAGAAGGGGAGAGAAACAGGCAAGGGAAACGGTACAAGTAGAAAAATAACAAATGGCAGCCTCTAAAAAACGCAAAGTGGACAGTGAAAATAGAGCATTTAATCCGGAATGGACTGAGTCGTTTCTCTTTGTACTTCCCACTGGTGGCACAAAACCTGTTTGTCTCATATGTTCAGAAACAGTGGCACTTATTAAAAGTGGCAACGTGAAACGCCATTATGAAACAAAACAAAAGTTTTGAAAAATCAATCTTATGTTTGAGACAGTTTAGTACTCATTTGAAAAATTCTTTCTACATTTATTGTTTTCTGAAGTTAGTTTGTGAACATGCACAGTTGCCATGTCTTATTTTCTTATTTACATGTTAGTTACCCAACTTTTATATTTAGTAAATGAGAGAAAATTACACACTTGAGAAATCATATACATGTTCAGCACTTTGTTATGTGACAATAAATGTTTCAGACAGTTTAGTCCACATTTGAAGAATAAAAATATAAAAATTAAGCTTTTCCTACATTTATTGTTCTCTGAAGTTAGTTTGTGAACATGCACAGTTGCCATGTCTTTTTTATTTACATGTTATCCTACTTTTTTTTTAGTAAATGAGAGAACATTACACATTTGAGAAATCATACATACATGTTCAGTACTTTGTGACGATAAATGTCAAAAATATTTCAATAACACTGAATTAATTTCATTTGATAGGCTAATCAACAATGCATATGTTGATACAAGTGCTAAGATACATAAATATATAGTATCACACTAAAATGTAGGACATTATAATCTTCCGGACCTTGGCCTCAAATGTTCTCGGACTGGATCTCTTTAAATTTCATTTGATTACCCCTGCTCTAGTTGATCCACTGGAACGGTGAAAACAGCCACAAAACTACCAGTTATACTTTTAATTTTACTACAAAAAGTACTGTCATTAATGCGTCCATTCAAATTAATACAATATCGGAAAATAAAATATTGCGATATATTGGTGTATTGATATTTTCTTACTTCCCTAATTATTAGATATAATAAAAATGTCTCAGACGGTGGGTCATTTTTTAAGGAGTGGGCGTACCAGCAGATAGACCCCAAGGTCAGAGTGTGAAGGTCAGAGAAATGACAATAAAACAACAACCAAGAGCTCAATCTTAGACTCTACAGACCCTAGTTAGCAGGTTAAAGGTTATGAACCTGAACCAGAATGGCTGTTTGAAACGGTTTAAGGAGAAGCCTATTCTCTCTAGAAACAAGACTGGACTTGACAGGACTGAGGTTAGCAGAGCTGTATCTGGATGAAGGACAAGACTTTTGGGACAATGTCCTCTGGGCAGAGGAGACCAGAGTGGACATGTTGGACCATGATGGACAGAACCATATTTGTAAACAAAAAAAAAAGAAAACAAAAAAAATGATTTGGGCTTGTTTTACAGTCACGGGAGTGTGGAGTTACTGAGTGGACCATGAACTCCTCTGTTTACCAAAATATTCCAGAGTCAAATCTGAGTCCATCTGTCCAGCATCTGAAGCTCGCCCCAAACTGGGTTGTCAACAGAACCATGAACTCAACCTGGGTGTCTAGTGTCTTGTATTCTGATAGCAGAGCGAATGTCAGGCTATCCCGTGGCGTCCTGAGTCCCAATTTTAACATACAACTTAGACACTCCCACTTATAACATTTTCATGCGACACACATGTAGGGACTTTGGGGTGGGCACACTTTTCTGGTGCCGGTGCCCACTGTTAAACCACATACAGACACTGAGGGCTCGGGGTGGGGGTTGGGGGATGTGTGGCTGCCTTCCCCACATCCCACCCCTCTGTTTTAAATGCACATTATAACAACACGCATCAACACCATACTCGAGCGGGAGGATGGAGGCTAGGGGTCTTTTCACACCCCTGTTCGCTACGGGCCATCAGGGGTTGGGGTCCGGAGGAGGAACAGGTGGTCTGGTCGGGGTCCTGGGCTGTCGGGCTGCTTCGCCACTATGGGGCCCAGGGCGGTCTGCTTGTTTCCGTCCTAGAAGGTAGGGGGTCCATCTCCCGGGTTCGGGGGCTGGTGGCTCTACTGGGGCATCGGTACCTGGACCTGGGAGGATAAAGTGTGTATGGGGTGTGTGAGTGAGGGTACAGCGTTATTTCTTGGGTGTCTTGGTGAGTTAGTGAGAATGTATGGGTTTAAGAGGGAGGGAACGTATGACTGTGTCTGTATGTCTTTGTCTGCCTGTCAGGTTGGGTCTTGGGCTGCCCTCTCGCCTGGCGCACCTCAGGCCTTACTGGTGCGTCGGTGGTCAATCCGGTTTGGACTTGGTGAGTGCCTGGCCGGGCCTGGGGGGCCGGTGTGTCGGTCGAACGATGCGCTGGGCCGATATCTTCCCTTGGTTGGTTGGGGCACCTCTTTTAGGGGTGCCAGGTTGGGGATTGGTGGGTGGTGCCTCCTCAGTGGCTCGGCGGGATACGGATCCAGCGTCTCTGCTCGTTCGAACACCTGTTCTGTGTCCACCGTGCGTGGTCGGTTCATCGGTGGGTTGGACCGGCCCTGGCCTTTGTTGGATGCCTGGTCTCGGTGCTCTGCGATGCGCAGGATCAGGACTCGGGAGCTGGTAAAATTTGGTGTCCAGGTGCTGGCTGAGCTTGGCCTGGGGATGCCGTCCGTCCGCTGCGGCTATGGGTGGGGCGCCCCGACGTGGGGCAGGGGTAGGGCGCTGGGATGTTGGCGGTAGGGATTGGCCCCGGGTGGTGGTGGTGCGTGGCGGCCGGCCGGCTGCGGCCCCTGCGGTGCCGGGGGCCCCTAGCCGGCTGGTCCCTTGTCGGTTCCCTGCTGGGGGGTGGGGCACCCCTGGGCCCCGGCTCTCCCGGTCCATGGACCGGCCCGCCTTGGTGCAGCTGGTTGCCGGCGGGGGCCCGTGGGCTTGTCACTGCTGCCCCCCGGGCCCCTGCATCGTAGCCGCTGGACGTTCCCCTGGGGTTCTCCTTTGCTCCTCTCTTGGGGGATGCGGTCGGCCTCGCCCGGGTCCGCCTGGGGCTCTGGGGGTCCTTTGGACGTCTTGGCTCCGATCTCCTTGATGTCTGCATCAATTCCAGCTATCGAACACTCTTATGGAGAAACCTTATAAACTCAGTAAAAAAAGAAACGTCCTCTGACTTTCAACTGTTTTTACTTTCAGTAAACTTAATGTGTGTAAATATTTGTATGAACACTAAAAGAGTGAACACCATTGTCATAGTTCCTAGGTGTTTGTGTTTTGTTAGTTGTTTTCCTCATTTAGTTCTTGTATCATATTTAGTTATTCTTTGTCTTTACTAGTTATTTCTGCACTTTCTTGTTTCCGTATTTCTCCTTGTTCTTAGATGTTTTTCACCCTTTGCTCCTTTGTCCTCCTTCTTATTAGTATTTCTCTTTCCTTTTGTCCTTATTTATTTCTCCCTTCTGTTCTCCACTGTTTCCTTAAAATTCCTCCCTAGACCTATTGTATTTATAGTTTCTTTAGAGTCTTCTGTCTCCCAGCAATTTTACCTCCTGTCCCAGTTGATTACTTCCACCTGCTCTCTCCCTCTCACCTGCATCTGCTCTCACTAATTGGTCATTGGTCTTCTCAGTCACTTCCTCCTCAGTATATATTCACCTCTCCTTCAGTCACTTCTCGCTGGTTCGTTGTCATTCCTCCCTTCCTGGTTCCTGCCTTCCCTGTTCATCCCTGGTCTGTCTTCCCGCATTCTCTGATCTCCATGTTCCCTGGCTTCCTCGTGATTATTTGTAAGTTTTGTTATTTATTATTTAATTAAATCTGAGATCATTTAAGTTCTGCATTTGGGTCCTCTTTAAACACGCAAACCTGACAACCATAAGACATAAACTAAAAATGTTTCACAGACATGTGACTAACAGAAAAAGAATAATGTGTCCTTGAATGAAGGGAGGCTCAAAATCAAAAGTACCAGTCAGTATCTGGTGTGGCCACCAGCTGCTTGAAGTACTGCAGTGCATCTCCTCCTCATGGACTGGACCAGATTTGTCAGTTCTTGCTGTGAGATGTTACCCCACTCTTCCACCAAGGCACTTACAAGTTCCTGGACATTTCTGGGGGGAATGGCCCTAGCCCTCACCCTGCGATCCAACAGGTCCCAGACGTGCTCAATGGGATTGAGATCCGGGCTCTTCGCTGGCCATGGCAGAACACTGACATTGCTGTCATGCAGAAACTCACGCACAGAACGAGCAGTATGGCTGGTGGCATTGTTCTGCTGGAGGATCATGTCCGGATGAGCATGCATAAAGGGTACCACATGAGGGAGGATGATGTCTTCCCTGTACCGCGAGGCATTGAGATTGCCTGCAATGACAACAAGCTCAGTCCGATGGTGATGTGATATACCGCCCCAGACCATGACGGACCCCCCACCTCCAAATCCATCCTGCTCCAGGGTACAGGCCTTGGTGTAACGCTCATTCCTTCCACGATAAACACGAATCCGTCCATCATCCCTGGTGAGACAAAACCGTGACTCATCAGTGAAGAGCACTTTTTGCCACTCCTGTCTGGTCCAGCGAAGGTGGGTTTGTGCCTATAGGCGGCGTTGTTGCTGGTGATGTCTGGTAAGGACCTGCCTTACAACAGGCCTACAAGCCCTCAGTCCAGCCTCTCTCAGCCTATTGCGGACAGTCTGAGCACTGATGGAGGGATTGTGTGTTCCTGGTGTGACTCGGGCAGTTGTTGTGGCCATCCTGTACCTGCCACGCAGGTGTGATATTCGGATGTACCAATCCTGTGCAGGTGTTGTTACACGTGGTTTTCCACTGCGAGGATGATCAGCTGTCCTTCCTGTCTCCCTGTAGCGCTGTCTTAGGCGTCTCTCAGTGCGAACATTAGCCACATCAGCAGTCCTCATGCCTCCCCGCAGCATGCCTAATGCACGTTCACATAGATGAGCAGGGACCCTGGGCATCTTTCTTTGGGTGTTTTTCACAGTCGGTAGACAAGTCTCTTTAGTGTCCTGCGTTTTTAGAACTGTGACCTTAAATGCCTACTTTCTGTAAGCTGTTAAGGTCTTAACGACCATTCCACAGGTGCATGTTAATTAATTGATTATGGTTAATTGAACATGCATGGAAAACATTGTTTAAATCCTTTACAATGAAGATCTGTAAAGTTATTTGGATTTTTACAACATTATTGTTGAAATACACAGTCCTGAAAAAGGGACGTTTCTTTTTTTTGCTGAGTTTATGCACCAGCGTGCTAACACACACACATAGATGTGGGGTCTCCGGTGTTTACAGATATTTTCTTGGGCTGAGGTTATCATTACTAGAGCTTGATTAATCGGTACCATGAGTTTTTCTGTGACATTGTTGTTGTATTTTTATATCCATTCTTGTGTGATGTGGTTGTGTAGTTCTTAGTTCACGATGTTAGGTGTGTTTTGTCGATGTTCCTTTTTCGTGTTTTGTTTTGTTTTTCCCCCTCTCTCTGCCGTCCTGTGGGTATGGAGGCAGACTTCAATGTCTTCCTGTGTTTTCTTTGTTCCCTTCCCTCTCTTGTATTTTCAACTCACCCTCTCTCTTGACTTTTTGTTTCCTACCTCTCTTCTTCATCTTCTTTCTTTCTTCCCCTTAACGTTCCTTCTCTGTGTCCATCACATCAGGAAATAAAAACCCCAGCAATTCATAATAAAGATTTTTCACACATATATCAAGTGGAGTACTATAGCAAAAGCTGTACTGCTCCGCTTGTGAAAGTAAATCTGTCGGGCTTCTACTTGGTACTCAGACACCAATTCTGAGCTCCACACTGACAAACAGGACACGTAAAAAAAAAAGAAAGGAAAAAAAGAACCATGAACCCAAACACAGCAGCATAAGAGAGCTGAAAAAGAAACCATAGCCTAGTCAAATCCCGAAATGACCCCAAAAACTCTGAATTCATTTGGAAACTTTACTCCAGCATCAACCTGAACTAAACCAAGACAAAAAACTAAAAACAGCTGAAGGAAAAAAAATGGTGAGGAGGTTTCAGAGCTTCTCTCAACCTGCTTCCAGGCCTCAAGGAGAGACGAAAAGAGAAAACGCAGCAAAGACGTAAAAATAAAAAAAGAATCTGGATGTGCGTGTTTATTTGGACTCTGGAGACCTGATGCTCCAACCTGTCCATCAGTGGATCAATAACTCCGATCTCCAAGTTCCTGAGGCTGCAAATCGATTTAAAGACCTGCGGTCGCTGAAGTAGAACCTCAGTTTTCCTGAAATCCCTGCAGACGGATCTATTCGTTTAAGATCTACAATAAACAGATCAAATTACTCATTTTGGAATTTTGCTATTAAAATTATTCTCCTGCTCATGGTGGCATTTGAAGTTTAACATCTGGAAGTTCAAACTCATTTTTTGTTTTGTTTTGTTTTGTGGAGCTTAATGATTTTTTCCCCGGGAGGTTTTTATAAGTTAGGAGCTTTCGTTACAGAATTAAGCTCTATATGCTTATCAACAGCATGATTTTAACTAGTTTCAATTTTATTATTAAATACAAACAAACAAAAAGATAAGAGAAAAAGTCATTTTCATTGAAGACAAGCTCGTCACAGAGAGAAATCAGCATCTTTTTTTAACAGATTTATATTATAGTCCTTTCTTTCCCATGATCCCACTTGCTGGAAGACTAATTGGGGGGGGGGGAAACATTTACATATTTTAATTGATTAATTACATGTAATATAGAGCAGCAAAGAATCAAAATCCATCTTTCACCAAGTATTTAAATGAACAGTTTAACAGTGCAACGCTAACAAGAGCCTCGGGGCAGAAGGTTGGACCAAGAAGCCAGATTAACGTCTCTGCTGGCTTTGACTCTTTCCTCGGTTTTCAGTTAACGCCTCATCTCATCGTTAACCCCTACTTTCTGTCACATATGGAGCTCCAGAGGCAAAGTATGGAACGATACCATGAGAAAGATGTTTATATTCAGCAAACTGTGTTCAGCCATTTATATCTAAATATTCTGTCGTTTTAATGCAAGTTTGATTTATTTAAAGTGTATCCTGCTGATACATGCATGTGTGTTTTGTGCAAAGGAAGGAATCAAACTTTATTTATAAAGCGCTTTTCATGCAAACATTGCTTTACAGATTAAAATGACCCCACATAAACCACATTCCCATCCCTCCCCCACAGATTTAAAAGCATGATCACAGTTATACCCAATATCCACGTTTTGTGAACATGCTAGAAAATCAGCAGGTGTCCAGGGTGATCAACTGGGTTCAAAACAGCCAGAAAGAAAGAGACCTGATGAAATCAGGCAGGATATTAAATGAGGAACAAATGGGAATAAAAAAAAGGCTGTTTGGTTATCTACAAACTGTAAGCAGATGTGAGAAAAGAACAGAAACGGCGAGAAAACAAGTAGGAAACTGAACAAACTGAGTAAATTTCAGAGTTTTTACCCAACAAACTGGTTCCAGAAGCGACATGTGTTTCTGTTTCCACTGATTCTGGAAGAGGAGAAGGGGCTCTATGAAAACAGCAGCTCTTCACTGGGACCAACCGAACAAAACGGCCAGAACCAGAACTCGCTTTTTATTTCCCATTTTATATTCTGATTACGAGTCCAAGTCTATTTCTCATCTAGTTCACCTCCAACTCCAAACCTGGACTGTTTGTCCTCATGGCTAAAGTATTTAAATGAAGACTTAATAATTATCTTTCAATATTTTAACAGTTATTACCAGTTATCTTTTAATCCTTTACCATTTAATTTACCATCCAAAACTCTGCAAAAGGCTGTTTTTATTATTCAGAAAACTGATCAGGTGTATTATTTACCCTATTAGAAATATAAAGAGGCATTTAAGCTCTAAGAACAATAATACAGATAAAAAATTGTTAATGTTGAATTTCTGCTTTTTAGTCTTTGTAATGACTGATTGGCCATCAGTCATTACTGTTTAGCCCAATCTTCATATTGACCATAATTTTTGGACTAAATCGGGTTTGGATGGTTTTGTTCTCCTCACTCTGAGCTGGAGAAGTCTTAATAATGTTGGAAATTGTTTTTAAAATCCACATTTAAAACCTTTGTACTCAATTCAAAAATAGTAAAGATGTTCAAACTTAAGATTTAAGTCCAACATAATGAATGAGACAATAAATGAGGAAGTGCTTTTATTTGGACATTTCCAGCACGAAGTGTTCTTGTGAAGTAGCAGCGAGAGAACGTCGGAGGTCAGCTACGTTTATTTCGTCAGCGTTCAGTTGGAGAAAAATTGTGGTCATTTAAATGAAGCTACTGGCAACATGAACAGGTTGTTACGAGCGGTTAACATCCCATAATAATCCATCAAAGTCAATGAGGTGATAATCAAGCTCATCCTTTCACATGCAGCTCACAAACCGGCTTCCTTTCACTCGTTATTAATTATTACATCGGATAAAAACTGGTACCAAGACTCGAGTCTCAGACCACGAGTCCAAGTCAAATCTCAAGTCTTTAGGGCACAAATCTAAGTCGAGTCTGAAGTCGCCATCTCAGCGAAGTAGTCCTGACTGATCAGGACCTTTAAGGAGAAATCTGCGGTAATCTAGACGGGACGGGGTTAGATTAAGGCAGCCCACAACCAAACAGGAGATGAACAGAGAAGCTCGGGTATAACTGGAATCAATTAGAATCTGGGGTCAATTTTCTCTGACATCTGTGGATGATTAATAATGTTGAAGCATTTAAAGATAATCACAAACACAAATCTTTCAGAATGCAAAAGCATTTTACTACAAATCGAACCAGTTTCAGTCCCGTTAAGTGTTGAGACTGACTACTACTTGCTGATTGAGCTGAACTGGAGTGACGTCTGTGTTTCTAATCTAAACTACAGCTGCCAAAAACCCTTCCCCTCCTCTTGCTGCTGTGGCTGCTGGCCCCTGGATAAACCACCACCAGGAACCCCACTTCCTGGATCCCACTGTTTCCTCGGCAACGCTGCAAGGAAAAGGGTTAAATCCTGTCCAGAATTCCCTGTGGTTCTGTGGTGTGTGGCTGCCTCCCCGCTGCCTGCTGACAGTGACTCAGTGGCACCGAAACGAGCGGTTTTATAAATAGAGCCAAAATGGAGGCTTCAGAACCACACCGTGTCATTACTACAGCAGCATGAAGAAGAAACTAGAAGAACAAAAAAACAAGAAAGAAAGAAAAAGGAGAACAGGGAGAAGAAGCACAAGAACATTAACAAGAAAAAGAAATAAAGCCGAACAAGAAGAAAAAAGGGAGGAAAAACAAGAAAAAAAGAAAAAAGAAAAAAAACAAGAAGCAAGAAAAAGAAGGAGAAGAAGAAACCAGCAGAAGCAGCACGAGCAACAGTGAGATCCGCTCCTGACTGAAGACACCTTCAGGGTCCAAAGAAATGTGGAAAGACTCGTTTAGCATCTTCCTGCTGGAAAAATCTTCAAACACAAGAGAAACTAAATGTTTACCACTTTAGACGAACGTCTCGTGATTTGTTAAGATACCGTCCTGTTTAAAACGTTTTCCCAAACTTGTACGGTAATATTCCGTTCTCCAGAAATACCCGGTATAGGTAAACATTTAAATAGAAAATTTCAGCTGTTTGTGCATAAGAGCATAACCAAATCTTGTGCCAATTTACTGAAATGTTTTGGGTTGAACATTTTAAATTACTTTACTTCTTACAAAGCGCTAACGTTTTAATGCATGCAAGTATAAAAACGATTTCCTAAGCACCAAATTCCCATTGATGTAAAACAGATGAATTGCAGGAGTTAAACGTTTGCAATTACTTGTTTGTTTTTTTTTTATGTCAGAAAAAAGGAAGAAAAGAACAAAAAAAAGAGGGAAAGATCCTCCTGGCAATTTTGGCGAGAGAATGCAGCTCAATATGAGATTCATTTGGACCAACAAAAAAACAACAACTGAGTCTTCAAGCTGGAAGTAAGGAAAATAAACACGGATGTTTGGTGACGTTAAAGCTGGCCAACTCACGAGGTAACGAGATCTCTTCAGTGTAACTCAAAGACAAGCCAAGAACCATCATTGGGACTCGGACTCATAGACGTAGAGGACTAGATGGGCCTCGCCGGGTCGTCTGACCATAATGGAAGCAGCAACTTTGGCTTGGAAAACAACAATAGTACAGGAATCGGAAAAACTTAAGCTTTTGTGAAACTCGTGCAGGTTATTTGTCCTTATTTACAATTTTAACTTTAGTGGTGGTAATGGTGATCACTGAAACACGAACGGGCAACATCTGCAAATGGAAATGAGAGATAATTCATGGAGTATTGTCGAGAGGCACCAGATGACCTGAAGGCCGCTATCAAAGCAACCTGTAGCTTTCTGAACGCCTCAGCAGAACCACAGGCTGATCTCCTCCATGCCACGCCGCACTGATGCACTAATTCATGCAAAAGGAGCCCAGACCAGGTACTGAGTGGACAGAAATTAACATTTCTTTTTAAAATATTATGTTTTTAATGATCTGATGTAATATTGTAATTTTCCAAGACACTGAATTATGGGTTTTCATTTGTCTGTAAGAAGAAAGAAGAAATAAAGGTTTGAAATATTTCACTCTACGTGTAATGGATCTATATAGGATATGAGTTTCACCTTCTGAAATGAGGGACAAAAAATACGGGAATTTTTCAATATTTTTTTTATAATGTAGCAATATTGCAATAAAGTAAAACATAAGACAAGGAATTAAAAAAAATATATATCTATTTTTTTATATCAGATTCTGATGGAGATCCAGATGCTGCTGCAATCTCTACTCTAGTAAACCAATATCTATGCTTGAAGAAGAGCAGTTTGAGACGCACTGATGTAAAGAAAATGGTAGGAATTAGGGATGTGTATTGGCAAAAATCTGGCGATACGATATGTATCGCGATACAGGGGAGACTATACGATATATTGTGATATTATGAGTAAGACTACGGCTTCGAAGCGATTCTGGTCCACCATCCGGCGTCTCAGGCGGGGAAAGCGGTCTGCCACAAACACTGTTTACAGTGGGGATGGTGTGCTGCTGACCTCGACGCGGGACGTTTTGGGTCGGTGGATGGAATACTTCGAAGACCTCCTCAATCCCACCAGCACGCCTTCCAATCTGGAAGCAGGGTTTGGGGACTTGGGGTCGGGCTCTCCAATCTCTGGTGTTGAGGTCACCGAAGTCGTTAAAAAGCTCCTCGGTGGCAAGGCTCAGGGGGTGGATGAGATTCGACCGGAGTTCCTCAAGGCTCTGGATGTTGTGGGGCTGTGTTGGTTAACGCGGCTCTGCAATATTGCGTGGACATCGGGGGCAGTTCCCTTGGATTGGCAGACCGGGGTGGTGGTCCCCCTGTTTAAAAAGGGGGACCACAGGGTGTGTTCCAACTACAGGGGGATCACACTTCTGAGCCTCCCTGGTAAGGTCTATTCAGGGGTTCTGGAGAGGAGGGTCCGACGGATAGTCGAACCTCGGATCCAGAAGGAACAATGCGGTTTTCGTCCTGGCCGTGGAACACTGGACCAGCTCTACACCCTCAGCAGGGTCCTGGAGGGTGCGTGGGAGTTCGCCCAACCGGTCTACATGTGTTTTGTGGACTTGGAGAAGGCGTTCGACCATGTCCCTCGGGGGGCCCTGTGGGGGGTGCTCCGGGAGTATGGGGTACCGGGCCCCTTGATACGGGCTGTTAGGTCCCTGTACGACCGGTGCCAGAGTTTGGTTCGCATTGCCGGCAGTAAGTCGGGCTTGTTTCCAGTGAGAGTTGGACTCCGCCAAGGTTGCCCTTTGTCACCGATCCTGTTCCTAACTTTTATGGACAGGATCTCTAGGCGCAGCCAAGGCGTTGAGGGGATCCGTTTTGGTGGCCGCAGGATCGGGTCTCTGCTTTTTGCAGATGATGTGGTCCTGTTGGCTTCATCGGAGCGTGATCTACAGCTTTCGCTGGAGCTGGTCGCAGCCGAGTGTGAAGCGGCTGGGATGAGAATCAGCACCTCCAAATCCGAGGCCATGGTCTTGAGCCGGAAAAGGGTGGGGTGCCTCCTCCGGGTCGGGGATGGGGTCCTTCCCCAAGTGGAGGAGTTTAAGTATCTGGGGGTCTTGTTCACGAGTGAGGGAAAAATGGAGCGGGAGATCGATAGACGGATTGGTGGGGCATCTGCAGTTATGCGGGCGCTCTACCGGTCTGTCGTGGTGAAGAGAGAGCTGAGCCAAAAGGCGAAGCTCTCGATTTACCGGTCGATCTACGTTCCTACCCTCATCTATGGTCACGAACTCTGGGTGGTGACCGAAAGAACGAGATCACGGATACAAGCGGCTGAAATGAGTTTCCTCCGCAGAGTATCTGGGCTCTCCCTTAGAGATAGGGTGAGAAGCTCAGTCATCCGGATGGGCTCAGAGTAGAGCCGCTGCTCCTCCACATCGAGAGGAGTCAGTTGAGGTGGCTCGGGCATCTGGTCAGGATGCCTCCTGGACGCCTCCCTGGTGAGGTGTTTCAGGCACGTCTCACCGGGAGGAGGCCCAGGGGAAGGCCCAGGACACGCTGGAGGGACTATGTTTCTCGGCTGGCCTGGGAGCGCCTTGGGGTTCCTCCCGAGGAGCTGGAACAAGTGGCTGGGGAGAGGGAAGTCTGGGTCTCTTTGCTTAGGCTGCTGCCCCCGCGACCCGACCCCGGATAAGCGGAAGAAAATGGATGGATGGATGGATTATGAGTAAGACTATATATTGTGATTTTTAAAACTTAACTGTAGGAAATCTGTCCCATCGTTCTAAACACTCCAACCTGCTTCATACTTTAACACATCCAGTTTTATTACTAGATCTAGTTGATCCACTGGAACAAAGAAGGTGAAAACAGCCACAAAACTACCAGTCATACTTTTCATTTTAGTACAGAAATTACCGTCATCATTAATGGTTCTATTCAAATCTTTAAAAAAACAACAACGATATTTTTGTTTTGAATATCGATACAATATCGGGAAATAAAATATAGCGATATATCGGTGTATCGATATTTTCTTACATCCCTAGTAGAAATGCTCCACAAAACCTAAACCAGTTTTCTTTGGATCAATAATTCATTTCCTTCACTTTTAATCTAGAAGAATGAGGATGAAGTTCGACAAACAACACGAAGCATTATTAATTAAATGTTCTTGTTGACTCAATGCTCAACCGCCTTCCACCAACCAAAAGGTGACCTTTATAGGACATGTACTCATGCAGGGCCGCCGTGACAAAGTGCAGCGGCTCAGTCCGAGAGGCTCTCCTGATTTATATTTCACAGCCAGCGTTTACATGGTTCCCACAGCTCAGACTGAACAGTGTGTTTGTTGAGTGTGTGTGTGTGCCTGCAGCAGGAGACCAATGTAAACAGAGGGACCCTGTGACCGAGCAGAAGCAGGGTGAGAAAGAGACAGGAAGGACAGAGAGATACGAGGAGTGCTAATGGCTCTAACCGCCACAATGTCCTCTCGTCATTCCAGAGCAGCATTCCTGCTCTGGAATCAACCAACCTAACGGCTGATGGGATCTCCAGTGACGGTTCTGCCGGCCAGACAAGCCAAACACCAAACCTCCTGGGCAGGAGGATTCATCTGAGCAGCAGATGTGATCACTAATAAAAACTCTGACCCAGTTTTCTTCACAACAAAGACAAAACAGCTACATTTCCTCCCACGTTTTCAGCATTATCAGACCAGGTAACCTCTCACACCACCGTGTAAGAACCTGCTTTAGTATATTGGAAAGCGGTGAAACAGCTAATAAACTGAATATGTCGTATTTGACCCGATGAGGTCACGCAGCGTTTTACAGAACCTGTGCCAGAACCTGATAAAGGGCCGCTCTGAGATCTACTTTAAGGCAAGCAGATGTTTTTCCAACCCCAATCAACACATATCAAAGCCTCAACACTTTGTTTTCATGTAACACTTGAACAACTAAACCTTTAAAGTAGTGACTGGCGATATAAACCATATAAGGTGGAAATGATCTAAATGTAGCCAAAGGTAGAGATTTTGACTATACCGGCCTACTTCGATTGCTCATTTTGATGATGTCATCAAGGAGGATAAATACTGATGTTCAGTGTTCGTCTTTACACTAACATGTTGCAAGTTTAACATTTGTTTTCCATTTAGCGGAAAAAAAAATCCCAAAAACATTTTAAATTCGAATAGGTGCAGGTTTATTTTTGAGCGATAATAAAGTAAGTAACCAGAAAAGCGGAGTAGTGTTTCATTTATAGCATCTAGCTTTTAATTTATTTAAAATATCTTCATCTTTATGTTGTGAGAATTTTTCTGTTGCATTTCTTTTTTAAATGCATTTTGCACAATACATGTTCATTGAAAATTCGTAATTAAAAAGACTACAAATCAGAAATCGCATATATAACGTTAGCTAGCACTAGCTAGCACATGAAATACTCCCAGAGACTCGTCCCTCATGCTGACCGACTGTTTCTCCCCCAGCATATAGCTGCCACTTTCCACATGACCAGATTTATGGTGGGTTTTCTCCACTTTTAATGCTCCTTTCTTCGCCCTGGAAAGAGGAAGCGATGCTCGCTAAACTCACTGCCATTTTTCTTCTTCTTCTCCTTGTGTGGTTTGGTGATGTAAGTTTTGAGAGACGTGCACTCGCAGTCCACCACGTGTTTTCACACAAAACCTAAAGTACCTTTTGCCGCTTGTTGAAAAACTAGCGCTTTCTCCGCATCAAAATGCGTCTTTAAAATTCACGGACATCATGTTGAATCCATGGCACGTTTCAGACGGGATCAGAAAATAACTTTAATCACTCCAGCTTATGCACTGCAAGTGCATAAGCTCCCTATTGACAGGCACACTTTTATGACCATGAAACTGCTTTATATAAAAACGTGTATATATATATATATATATATATATATATATATATATATATATATATATATATATATCAGTGTAGCTGTATACCATCATGTAGATATCCCCACACTGAACAGGTCAATTCTGAGCACTCACAGCCCAAAGCTCTTTAGCTATTTGAAACGGCTCTGGGAGCTTTGTGCTAAATACAGTTAGCTTTGTGGTGTATCTTTTTCTTTCATCTGCACAGAGATGATCCAAATTATGGTAAATGGCCTGGAAGCTGTTTTTGCCATGTTTTTGGGCATGCGTGCTATTATCGGATGAAAACGATAACATTCAACCTGCGTATTAAATTCAAAGTAAAAAAATAATCATAAAAAAGGATGAATGCAGCAAACACCTGCTGGATTTAGCAGAAGCATTTAAATACGCAAATATATTCTGGCTTAACACTGAAAGCTAACATTAGCCGGGCTCAGTTAGCTATCCTGCTAACTCTGCTCTACAGGCTCTACTTTCAGACAGCTTAAAGAGAGCATAAATATATCAGTGATGGCTGCCGTCCTGTAGTTTCTAGCTCATAGCTTTCCATGAAGCCACCAGAACATAAGAAATTAAAAGAAGGAGCGCAGAAACAGGTAGGGAGGGGGCAACAGGGGGGGCGAGATTTTAACACTACAACGGCCACTATACTGTAACTACCAGAACGGCCACAGGCGGTCATTTTGACTGTTGTGTTTAAAACCTCATTTAATGACCTTGCAAGTTTACTACTGAGATAATACAATAAATAATTAGCTAAACAATGTTTTAAAAACCACAATAATTCAAAAATGACAATTTTTAATTGAATAGACTAAGTTTAATTATGCAGGATTTTACCTGAATCGAGCATCCGCCTCAAACTATTAGCCTAGTGTAACATACATAGAAGAGCATTTCTTTCAATGAACTCATTTTAAAAAGTTGTACAAAAACACATGACTTTAAATTTACAATAATATTAGTTTCCTTTTATTACCGAAACAAAATAGAAACGATTTTTATATGATCAAAATACATGTACTAAAGGATAACGGCAAGCATGTAATAGAAGCAACAGAACAAGCTGGATGTCAAAACTCAGTAAAAGGAGCTATATATGCAAGAATATGTATATTATTTTAACTATTTACACTATTTACAAAGAGGCTAATAAAATTATTTACAGCACAAAGTAAGCGCAAATCAACTCTCTTCACCTGGCGCAACTCCCGCACACAGCTTTGCACCATGTGCTGCAGGTGTCGGAAGTTTTATTTTTAGCGCAGCTTCTCGCGTCGCACCGCCGCATTTCAGCACCAGAGGTCCTATTTTTAAGGAAACGATGTCCAGAAATAGATTTTAACAATCATACCATTTTTCAGGCAAAGCCCCGCAAAGATGTCTGTGTACTTAGCGCTGTGCACACGGCTGTGGGCATAACTGATGGGCCGAAGACAAAGCCGGAGTCTGTGCAATACTACAACGAAACAATATAGCCTGGATATCCTGGATCAGATGGCTAGAAGTATTCCACAAAGGCTGGTACACAGAGATGGCCCATCACTGTTCTTTATAATATTCTTGAACTTGCAGGAATAAATGCCCATGTGCCGTGACAGAAATGCGTTGGCACCGTTATTATACAGTCTATGGTTGGCACCCAGATCCCACGATGTAAATTCCTGCCGCAGCTCGTAGAGGAGCTTTGAGCTGAGTTTATGGAGGGGAGACGGCCATCGACCCAAGTGGAACAGGGTGGTGTTTTAGGCCATCTAGTCTCCAATGTGCAAAAAAGGAGGCAGTGCCAGGTGCGGAGAAGATGCACTAAAAATAAAACCTCTGACACCTGCAGCAGATGCTGCAAAGCTGTGTGCGGGAGTTGCGCAAGGCGAAGAGAGGTGTTTGCGCTTCCTTTGTGCTGTAAATAATTTTATTAGCCTTATTGTAAATAGTGTAAATAGTTAAAATAATATACATATTCTTGCATATATAGCTCCTTTTAATGTGTTTTGACATCCATCTTGTTCTGTCGCTTCTATTTCATAATTACATACTTTCACCGTTACCCTTCAGTAGGCTACATAAACTCAGCAAAAAAGAAACATCCTCTGACTTTTACTTTCAGTAAACTTAATGTGTGTAAATATTTGTATGAACACTAAAAGAGTCAACACCATAAGACATGAACTAAAAATGTTTCACAGACATGTGACTAACAGAAATAGAATAATGTGTCCTTGAATGAAGGGAGGCTCAAAATCAAAAGTAGCAGTCAGTATCTGGTGTGGCCACCAGCTGCTTGAAGTACTGCAGTGCATCTCCTCCTCATGGACCAGATTGGTCAGTTCTTGCTGTGAGATGTTACCCCACTCTTCCACCAAGGCACTTGCAAGTTCCTGGACATTTCTGGGGGGAATGGCCCTAGCCCTCACCCTGCGATCCAACAGGTCCCAGACGTGCTCAATGGGATTGAGATCCGGGCTCTTCGCTGGCCATGGCAGAACACTGACATTGCTGTCATGCAGAAACTCACGCACAGAACGAGCAGTATGGCTGGAGGCATTGTCCTGCTGGAGGATCATGTCCGGATGAGCATGCATAAAGGGTACGACATGAGGGAGGAGGAGGTCTTCCCTGTACCGCAAGGCATTGAGATTGCCTGCAATGACAACAAGCTCAGTCCGATGGTGATGTGATATACCGCCCCAGACCATGATGGACCCCCCACCTCCAAATCCATCCCGCTCCAGGGTACAGGCCTCGGTGTAACGCTCATTCCTTCCACGATAAACACGAATCCGTCCATCACCCCTGGTGAGACCAAACCGTGACTCATCAGTGAAGAGCACTTTTTGCCACTCCTGTCTGGTCAAGCGAAGGTGGGTTTGTGCCCATAGGCGGCGTTGTTGCTGGTGATGTCTGGTAAGGACCTGCCTTACAACAGGCCTACAAGCCCTCAGTCCAGCCTCTCTCAGCCTATTGCGGACAGTCTGAGCACTGGTGGAGGGATTGTGTGTTCCTGGTGTGACTCGGGCAGTTGTTGTGGCCATCCTGTACCTGTCACGCAGGTGTGATATTCGGATGTACCAATCCTGTGCGGGTGTTGTTACACGTGGTCTTCCACTGCGAGGATGATCAGCTGTCCTTCCTGTCTCCCTGTAGCGCTGTCTTAGGCGTCTCACAGTGCGAACATTAGCCACATCAGCAGTCCTCATGCCTCCCCGCAGCATGCCTAATGCACGTTCACGCAGATGAGCAGGGACCCTGGGCATCTTTCTTTGGGTGTTTTTCACAGTCGGTAGACAAGTCTCTTTAGTGTCCTGCGTTTTTAGAACTGTGACCTTAAATGCCTACTTTCTGTAAGCTGTTAAGGTCTTAACGACCATTCCACAGGTGCATGTTAATTAATTGGTTATGGTTAATTGAACATGCATGGAAAACATTGTTTAAACCCTTTACAATGAAGATCTGTAAAGTTATTTGGATTTTTACAACACTATTGTTGAAATACACAGTCCTGAAAAAGGGACGTTTCTCTTTTTGCTGAGTTTATATTTTGATAATATAAAAATTATTTTTATTTTTTTTCTATGTTAAAGGAAACTAATATCGTTGTCAATTTATAGTAATGTTTTTGTTACATTTTTCAAATGAGTTAATTGAAAAAAAGGCTCTTCTATATATGTTACACTAATAGTTTGAGGCTGATGTTCGATTCAGGTAAAAGCTTGCAAAATTAAACTTTGTCTATCAAATTAAAAATTGACATTTTTACCTTATTTTGGTTTTTAAAACATTGTTTAGCTTATTAACTTTTGTATTTTCTCAGTAGTAAACTTGCAAGGTAATTAAATGAGGTTTAAATACAACAGTCAAAAAGTCAGAATGAGCAGCAGAGTGTTAGGGTGAGGGAAGCCTCTGCTTTTCTTCCGGAACCGTCAATCCGGATGAGCAGAAGACTGAAGGTGGATTGGTGTTCCTTTTTATCTATAGGGAGCATTTTTTCACCGTGCCTTTCAACAAAATGGGCATAACGTCTAGAAATGTCCCCTAGAGTTCATGATGTGCCCCCCGCTCAGGTTTCTGACCCCAGCCAGATCACCCTGCTATGCAGCAGCAGCAGCCCATCAATGTAAAATGCAACTACAGCAGCAGTGCTCTGCTTTATCTAACGTGCTTTATTTTTATAGCCAGAACCTAAAGCGTTTTATGCTGCATTGAATTGATTCTGAATAGACGGTTTGGCTCATGCCACAGAGCTGAAGGTCCAGCATAAGGCTGGAGGGAGAAGACCATCTGCTCCAGAGCAGCAGGAGGGGAGATCGGACTGAAGCTCGGATTTTTTCCCTCTTCTTCCCTCTGGCTGCTCCTTGCATAATACCAGAGGTTTTCCCAGACAGGCCAGCCTGTATTGATGCCTCTGCTGCTCCTTAGAGACCCGCGATGATGGAGGTTCTCTGTGGTTTAATTGGCTGCAGGAATAGCCCGGATCAATAGCGCCAATCACACCTGAGGGTGCGACATCCTGTGATTGTAGCAGCCTGTGTTTCATGTTTCATTCTGATCCAGTGCGATGAGGGGATCTGTGTGCATGAATGGACAGCAGATTTAGGGGCCAGAAACGGTCTGCATGCACGTGCAGTCTGGGAGCAGGGAAGAGGCTCTTTGTCCGACAATGGATAACACCAACTAATTACATTTATCCGTTTGTGAGCGGAGCTGCTGCTGCTGAGTGTCCAGACAAATGGAAAAAAAAAAAAGCTCTCGTTGCTTCTCACGACCCAGAAACCCTCTCTCTGGTTGATTCCAGATTCAGCGCGCACATCATGAGCAGTTTGCCTGGAAATGGGATGTTTTTTAAGGTGGCAGTGAAAAGAAACCAATCGGAAACACACAGAATCACAGATCAACACGTTGATGCGCCGAGGAAGCCCGCTTTACTCCTGGGTTAGAAATTACAGCCTTTATTCTAATAACAATAATAATGCTCATAGTAATAACTCGTCTGTTTGTCGTGATGTTCTGATTCGTTGTGATAAAGATTTCCTTTTTTTCCACTGGGGATGACAGGTCTGGAAAATCCCTCATGGATGGGTTTATGGAGGCTCCGGAGCGGCTTACCTTCACCGGGGCAGCAGCGGTCCTCGAGTCCGAGCGCAGAGCGAGGGAGGCCGGCGCGTCTGCCTCCCCCTCCGGGTGGGGGGATGAATGAAAAGATGGATGGGCGTTTTCGCCTCCACCGACCAGCTTTCTGCTCCCTCTCTTCTTCCAAACGTCTCTCCGCCGGTTAGATGAGGCTAGAGAGAGAAGAGCGAGCACAGTGATCATGGATGGTAATGGCTGTCCTCCTCCTGCTCTCTCTCTCTCTCTCTCTCTCTCTCTCTCTCTCTCTCTCTCTCTCTCTCTCTCTCTCTCTCTCTCTCTCTCTCTCTCTCCACAGCCCTGCCTTCAACAACCCCCACCAACGGCCCCCCTCTCCTCGGTCCACGCTCCCTCTCTTCAATAGGCTGTGTTCACGGCTCCAACCCTTTAACCCATGCCTATTGAGTGGGGTAAGCGTCGCGGAAATTGAGATTTCGTGTGTACCGCTGCGTCATGTCCACAGCTCTGCCAGAGCGTGACGCGCACACACGCACACATGTTCCCCTCAGTTTGGGAGGAGAGGAGGGCGTTCACAGCGGAATATTTGCGGCACCGACTCATGGTCATATGTTCATAGTTACACAGAAAAGAAAAATGAGCCACGCGTTTTCATCACAGGATTCGGTTAATCTGGGTCTGAAATAATCCCTTTACGCGTGCGCGCACAGCTGGAGGAAAAGGTGGGAGATTTATTTCCGTCTCCAGCCGCTCCCATTCTGCACCTCCTGCTGTCTGGGTATCTCTAGATGGGTTTGCGCATCATCATCATCATCCTATATCTTTATCTAAATATCTTATGCAAAATGATATATGCATACATGCCACTCTATGTTAAACCGACTCATGTAAAGAGCTCCATTTAATCATCACCTAAGCGTAGCTTTTAGCCAACTCAGTACTGAATGTTAGTGGGAATAGCTGAGTATCATCTGCATAAACAGTTACTTTCACATAATGGTTTTGGATAAGACCCCGAAGGAAAATGACATATAAAGAAAAACTGGGTACCGAGGATTCATTCTTGTGGTACACCACAAGGTAACCTGGCTACTGAAGAGCTACATTTAGTTTTCATTAAAGATAAATATATATTTACCAACCAACCAAAGAGCGTAACTCTTAAACCTTCCATTCTTGATACTGGAGGATGGTCTGAGTCAAAGATGGCAGTCCTAATTTCATAAGAACCATCAGCATCGGTGCCCCCCAGGGTTGTGTTGTCCAGGACAGTGATGAGTCTGCTTACATACCTCATATCTTTTAGACCGCACCCAGTTTAAATCCCACTCTCCACCTTTGTTTCCCGTTTCTGCAGGTGAACCCCAGGGTTCAGTATTAGGGTACCTTCTCCTATTCATTATTTACATCCTTCCTCTTGGCCAAATATTCCATAAATTTAATACCAATTTCCGCTGTTATGCAGATGACATCCAGCTCTACACCCTCCCTCCCACCTCCCTCCCTTTCAGATTGTCCCATGGAGATTAGATCGTGGGTCTCCTCTAATTTTCACTAACTCAATAGTAATGAAACTTTAGTGTTACTCGTTGGCACAGCCTCCACTTTAACCAAACTCCACAGTTTCTCCATTAACATTGATAACGCCCTCATTCATCCTTCCCCTCAGGTAAAGAGTCTGGGTGTCATACCTGATAGTACTGTCTCATTTCAGTCTCATATTAAGTATATCACCCGGTCTGCATACTTCCACTTACGTAACATCAACCGACTTCGTTTCCTTACTCCCCATGCTGCTGCCATCGCTGTCCACAGCCTCATCACCTCCCGGATCGACTATTGCAACTCTTCTTTTTTTGGTCTCCCCAATAAGTCCCTTCATAAACTCTGACTCCTCCAGAACTCTGCAGCTCGGATCATAACCAGGACTCCCTCCAGAGAACCCATTACTCCCAGTTCTCCAGCAGCTTCACGGGTGGCCCAGAGAATCCTGGATCAATTTTAAAACTCTAATTCTGGCATTTAAGTGCCCCCATAGCCTTGCACCTCCTTATCTGTGTGACCTGCTTCTCACATCGACACTCCTTCCCGTTTTCTCAGATCAACATCAGCCTCTCGTCTTGTCGTTCCTTTTGCCCGGCTTGTCACCATGAGAAGCAGAGCTTTCAGTCGCTCTGGAACTCACTTCATCCCGATATCAGAAATATTGACTCTCTTCCTTTATTTAAATCACAGCTCAAAACATATCTCTTCAAATGGCCTGATTCCCTTTATACACTGATTTTGGTTGTTGTCCTGGGTACTGCAACAACGTCTCAACAGGTCTGCAATCAGATCCAGAACGCTGCTGCTCGTGTTCCTCACTAGAACCAGGAAAGTAGAGCCCATCACCCCAGTTCTAAAGTCCTTACACTGGCTCCCTGTAGCTCAGAGAATAGACTTCTAAATACTTTTACTAGTTTATAAATCATTACATGGCTTATCACCAAAATATGATGAAGACCTGTTGTCATGGTACCAAACACCAAGACCACTCAGGTCCTCCAACTCTAGCCTACTAAACATCCCAAGACTCAGAACTAAACATGGAGAAGCAGCTTTCAGTTTCTATGCTCCCCTTATCTGGAACAGACTTCCTGACGAGTGCAGAGCTGCTGAAACTCTGAACTGCTTTAAATCGAGACTAAAAACTCATTTGTTTAAAATTGCCTTTGAGTAAATGCTTGATGTCATATGTACGAAATGTGTTCATGCTCTCTTGCTTTATTGTGCATCACGTGTGTTTCGTGCTAATTTGCTACTTTTACATTTACAATGTTATATTCTGTTTGTTTTTTTGTTTTTAATCACCAAATCATGTAAAGGACCTTGAATTACCCTGCTGTTGAAAGTGTGCTATATAAATACAATTGCCTTGCTACTTGGTTAATTGTTTGCCTACGTATTATTATATTTCTCAGTTTTTTATTCTCTGTAAGGAGGTGACCTTTTGGTTAGAAATAAAATGTGTCTTTACTATTAGTTTTTTTCTTTTTATTATTATTATTACAGACAGGAGATGGATCGTTTGGTCCACTGGTGCGGTCAGAACCACCTGGAGCTTAACCTGCTTAAGACAGTGGAGATGACGGTGGACTTTTGGAGACTTTCCACCAGACTGCAGGGAACTATCAGGTCTGCAGAGAGGACTATCAGGGTTGACATTCTCTCAATCCAGGACTTGTACAGGTCTAGAGTCAGGAACACAGCTGCTAACATCTGTGCAGACCACACATATCCTGGACACTTGCTGTTTAGAGGCTTTCCCTTCAGAGACAGTTTCCGTCTATAGCCTGTCTCTCTGATGGACACAGTGACACTCTCTGTTGGGAAACAAAATAAGCCTATTTCAACAATCACATTTAATTTCCTCTAAGGCTTCTACATTTATAACTATTTTCTCTGCAGCTGGTGAACGGCATCACAAGAACAAGAACAAAGAGCAGCTAAAAACACAAGCAAAGATCAAAGTTCAAACCTCAGCCTGGGCCGATTGTCTCCACATTAGCTAATTATTGAACTGGTAATCCAGAAATGCAGACGGGGGAATCTACTCCTCTCAAACTGGAGTTTATGACATGCACTAAATAGTGACGACATTTAATTTAATTTAATTTATACAATTTGTTCCATGTGATAAAGGGGAACAAGAAATCATGAGATGCTGTAAATCGTCTGCTTTGCATCAACAATTATGGGCTATTTTTTACTTTGAGCCACTTAGACCTGATTTAGGTCTGGTTTCACCTTTGTGGCTTGACGTTGTGTCGGGAACTGTTGTTTTGTATGAATGTACAACAAATAAAGTCAATAATATGCATTAAAACAAAGATTACACACTTTGAACCTCCAAACTGATTAAATGTAAAGGCTTTTAAACAAAGCAGATGATCTGAATTAGTGGCTCAGGCTCAGCTTAGATTTAAGTAGGTAGTTCAAATATGTTCTAATTAAGCAAATTATGCTCATTAGCGTAAATAAAGTCTAAAACCGTATTGCATTAAATTAATGACACACGATATATCGGCATTAATTGGCATCGGTCTGATAAGTAACACTGGGTCGATATTAACAACCGATGTTTATTTCCATTTTGTTGCTGTACGTGTTTCTGGAGTGGGACGGGCGGAGTTTGGACACAGTGATTATTCAGTCATGTGACAGTGATGGTGATGCAGCAAAGGATTGTGGGCCGTTCAACCGAAGCAGAGAAGTAATGTCAGCAATGTGGACGTTTTTCCAGTGTCGAAAGGGTAGGTATATATATATATATATATATATACACTACCGTTCAAAAGTTTGGGGTCACATTGAAATGTCCTTATTTTTGAAGGAAAAGCACTGTACTTTTCAATGAAGATAACTTTAAACTAGTCTTAACTTTAAAGAAATACACTCTATACATTGCTAATGTGGTAAATTACTATTCTTGATGCAATATCTACATAGGTGTATAGAGGCCCATTTCCAGCAACTATCACTCCAGTGTTCTAATGGTACAATGTGTTTGCTCATTGGCTCAGAAGGCTAATTGATGATTAGAAAACCCTTGTGCAATCATGTTCACACATCTGAAAACAGTTTAGCTCGGTACAGAAGCTACAAAACTGACCTTCCTTTGAGCAGATTGAGTTTCTGGAGCATCACATTTGTGGGGTCAATTAAACGCTCAAAATGGCCAGAAAAAGAGAACTTTCATCTGAAACTCGACAGTCTATTCTTGTTCTTAGAAATGAAGGCTATTCCATGCGAGAAATTGCTAAGAAATTGAAGATTTCCTACAACGGTGTGTACTACTCCCTTCAGAGGACAGCACAAACAGGCTCTAACCAGAGTAGAAAAAGAAGTGGGAGGCCGCGTTGCACAACTGAGCAAGAAGATAAGTACATTAGAGTCTCTAGTTTGAGAAACAGACGCCTCACAGGTCCCCAACTGGCATCTTCATTAAATAGTACCCGCAAACACCAGTGTCAACATCTACAGTGAAGAGGCGGCCGCGGGATTCTGGGCTTCAGGGCAGAGTGGCAAAGAAAAAGCCATATCTGAGACTGGCCAATAAAAGAAAAAGATTAAGATGGGCAAAAGAACACAGACATTGGACAGAGGAAGACTGGAAAAAAGTGTTGTGGACGGATGAATCCAAGTTTGAGGTGTTTGGATCACAAAGAAGAACGTTTGTGAGACGCAGAACAACTGAAAAGATGCTGGAAGAATGCCTGACGCCATCTGTTAAGCATGGTGGAGGTAATGTGATGGTCTGGGGTTGCTTTGGTGCTGGTAAGGTGGGAGATTTGTACAGGGTAAAAGGGATTCTGAATAAGGAAGGCTATCACTCCATTTTGCAACGCCATGCCATACCCAGTGGACAGCGCTTGATTGGAGCCAATTTCATCCTACAACAGGACAATGACCCAAAACACACTTCCAAATTGTGCAAGAACTATTTAGAGAAGAAGCAGGCAGCTGGTATTCTATCGGTAATGGAGTGGCCAGCGCAGTCACCAGATTTGAACCCCATTGAGCTGTTGTGGGAGCAGCTTGACCGTATGGTACGCAAGAAGTGCCCATCCAACCAATCCAAATTGTGGGAGCTGCTTCTAGAAGCGTGGGGTGCAATTTCTCCAGATTACCTCAACAAATTAACAGCTAGAATGCCAAAGGTCTGCAATGCTGTAATTGCTGCAAATGGAGGATTCTTTGATGAAAGCAAAGTTTGATGTAAAAACAATCTTATTTCAAATACAAATCATTATTTCTAACCTTGTCAATGTCTTGACTCTATTTTCTATTCATTTCACAACGTATGGTGGTGAATAAGTGTGACTTTTCATGGAAAACACAAAATTGTTTGGGTGACCCCAAACTTTTGAACGGTAGTGTATATATATATAAAAAATAAATGTAAACATCGGTTATAAGCTATAACAGCAGTATTATTATCGGATATCGGTAGTGGCCCAAATTGTAAGATTGGTGCATCCCTACTTTAAACATATTTTCTTGCTGTTGTGATGTTAATTACCTTTTCAGGTTATTTTTCTTAATTAATTTTGTTTTTTTATTTTTAAACAAAAACGTTAGAAATAAATAAAAAGGTTTTACATTCTGAATAACACTAATTTAACACCAAATATCAGAAATATAGCTATACACACTCAGTTCACCCTCTTTCTACCCTCACATTAATTATAACAATTGTTTACATCTTATTTAAACAAATATTCTAAAGTAAATAAAAACATGTAGGAAATTATAAACATTTATTGTTTAATCTCCACATAATCAGAAATAGCTGCAGGTCTATTTAAGATTTCTGCTCCAGCTGGACTCTTTCGTCCATTACCTGAGCTGGTGGCGCCATCTAGTGGTCATCCATGATGCCTGCATGTCAGAGAGCAGCTTTTCATATGTACAGGTCCTTCTCAAAAAATTAGCATATTGTGATAAAGTTCATTCTTTTCCATAATGTAATGATAAAAATTTAACTTTCATATATTTTAGATTCATTGCACACCAACTGAAATATTTCAGGTCTTTTATTTTTTTTAAACTGATGATTTTGGCATACAGCTCATGAAAACCCAAAATTCCCATCTCAAAATATTAGCATATCATGAAAAGGTTCTCTAAACGAGCTATTAACCTAATCATCTGAATCAACTAATTAACTCTAAACACCTGCAAAAGATTCCTGAGGCTTTTAAAAACTCCCAGCCTGGTTCATTACTCAAAACCGCAATCATGGGTAAGACTGCCGACCTGACTGCTGCCCAGAAGGCCATCATTGACACCCTCAAGCAAGAGGGTAAGACACAGAAAGAAATTTCTGAACGAATAGGCTGTTCCCAGAGTGCTGTATCAAGGCACCTCAGTGGGAAGGAAAAAGTGTGGCAGAAAACGCTGCACCACGAGAAGAGGTGACCGGACCCTGAGGAAGATTGTGGAGAAGGACCGATTCCAGACCTTGGGGGACCTGCGGAAGCAGTGGACTGAGTCTGGAGTAGAAACATCCAGAGCCACCGTGCACAGGCGTGTGCAGGAAATGGGCTACAGGTGCCGCATTCCCCAGGTCAAGCCACTTTTGAACCAGAAACAGCGGCAGAAGCGCCTGACCTGGGGTACAGAGAAGCAGCACTGGACTGTTGCTCAGTGGTCCAAAGTACTTTTTTCGGATGAAAGCAAATTTTTGCATGTCATTCGGAAATCAAGGTGCCAGAGTCTGGAGGAAGACTGGGGAGAAGGAAATGCCAAAATGCCTGAAGTCCAGTGTCAAGTTCCCACAGTCAGTGATGGTCTGGGGCGCCATGTCAGCTGCTGGTGTTGGTCCACTGTGTTTGATCAAGGGCAGGGTCAATGCAGCTAGCTATCAGGAGATTTTGGAGCACTTCATGCTTCCATCTGCTGAAAAGCTTTATGGAGATGAAGACAACCTGGCACCTGCTCACAGTGCCAAAACCACTGGTAAATGGTTTACTGACCATGGTATTACTGGGCTCAATTGGCCTGCCAACTCTCCTGACCTGAACCCCATAGAGAATCTGTGGGATATTGTGAAGAGGAAGTTGAGAGACGCAAGACCCAACACTCTGGATGAGCTTCAGGCCGCTATCGAAGCATCCTGGGCCTCCATAACACCTCAGCAGTGCCACAGGCTGATTGCCTCCATGCCACGCCGCATTGAAGCAGTCATTTCTGCAAAAGGATTCCCGACCAAGTATTGAGTGCATAACTGAACATAATTATTTGAAGGTTAACTTTTTTTATATTAGAAAACACGTTTCTTTTATTGGTCGGATGAAATATGCTAATTATTTTTTTTTTTTACTTTTCTGCAAAAATCATTAATATTAAAACAATAAAAGGCTTGAACTACTTCAGTTGTGTGTAATGAATCTAAAATATATGAAAGTCTAATGTTTATCAGTACATTACAGAAAATAATTAACTTTATCACAATATGCTAATTTTTTGAGAAGGACCTGTACGATCGCTTCCGTCCTCAGGGAGCAATTAGTCTCAGATCTGCAGATCATTTAGAGTTAACCAGACAGCTCAGCAGAACATCGACCTTCAGAACCGCAGGATGGACCTTTAATCATTCATGAGGTTATTTAACGAGTGTTGAGATATGAAACATTTACAGACACAACAGCTAAAAGAACATTAATCAAAGTTTATTGTGCTTAGAAAAATGATTTTAAAAAAGCAGTCATTTAATGTGTGGATTTGTTAAATAAGAGCTTTAAACAGTGCGAAAAATTATTTCATCTTCATAGATTTCTTGTTTTTCTTTTTGACCCATTCTGCTTTAACTCCGCTCTCCAGCCTGTTTAAGGTCATCCCACACCATCTCAAATGGAATGAGGTCAAGACTTTGATTAGGCCACTTTAAAAAAAAATTTTCTTCTTCTTTAGACATTCAGAAGTGGACTTTCTGTGTTCTTTGGATCATTGTCCTGCCGCAGAACTCAAGTGAGCTTGAGATTAAGGTCAAACGTCGATGGAAAGGATTCATGGTTCCATCGGTTACAGCAAATCATCCGGGTCCTGAAGAGGCAAAACAGCTCCAGACCACACTTCCACCGCCATGATGTTCTTTTTCGGAAATCTAAAGTTTCCCAGGACTCTTGGGGATCCTCAAGATGTTTTCTGGTAAATGTCAGACGGACCTTTATGTTCTTTTGGGTCAGGAGTGGTTCTGGTCATGGATCTCTACCATGGATGCCATTTTTGTTCGTTATCTATTTCTTATTTAATCATGAAATCGGATCTTACCTGAGGCAAGCGAAGCCCGTAGAGCTTTAGATGTTGTTCTTTGACCTCTTGGGAGTAATTCTGGTAGGCCAGAATCTCCTGGGACTGTTCTCCACTGTTCTATGCGATCCGCACCCGTAGATAATGGATCTCTGGAGTCACGAAACCCTAAAAAATGACTCTGTAACCCTTTCCATACCGACAGATGCCCAAGACTTTGTTTTTCATCTGTTCTTGAATTTCTAAAGTTCATGGCACGGCACTTCATGCTGTCAGACAGGTTCTATTTCAGTGATTTGTTTCTGCAGGTCTGGTAGGAATCAGGCCAGGGTGTGCTCTGTCAAATAATTAAGTTAATTCATGGTTTAATAATTATAACAGTATTATTTCCACGTATGTCCAGGTCGGTTTGGAGCTTTTTGAGCTTGGTAAATAGAAGATAATTTGAAAAATCCTTCTGTTTTTTTACTCAGGTTATCATTATCTGAAATTAAAATTTTATTTATGATCTAAAAACATCATTGTAACCCCCCCCCACATAAAAAATCTGAATCCATGTGGAACAAGAAGGAAGGATGATGCTACAAGCCCCACAAGGACGGTAGATGTTAACTTTTATTTAAGATAATTTGAAAAATCCTTCTAGGTTTTTTTTATACTAAGGTCATCATTATCTGATATTAAAATGTATTTTAATATGGAGGTCCTATTCTCTCTCTCATGAGCTTTTCAGTGACGCTGCCCTTATGGAAAAAGCACATGGTTTCCCATGAGCAAGATCACATGGGAAAAATCTTTGACCCATGTGAAATTCACATGTAAAAACATGTTGGAAAGACATGCGATGTGTGTGAAGAACATGTGTCAACCTGTGTTTGGCAAACATTTCCCGTGTGAATTTGGAACGTTTTCATGGTAATAAACTGTGAAACCCATGGGAAATTTCATGGGAAGTCTATGTGATTACATGTGAGAAAAATGTGAAACCATACATGTGAAGTCCATGTGTGCAACACATGTGGTTTACCATGTACCACATGATAACACGTGATCCTATGTAAAGAACATGTTCAAGCCCATGGGACTTTTCCATACATATATATATATATACACACACACATACATTTGTGGTTGAGTAGTTCTCAGTTCACATAGCTTGTTTTGTTTTATTATTTTTTTCTCTCTCTGCTCACCTTCAGGTGTAGAAGCAGACCGGGATGTTTTCTAGTATTTTCTTTGTTCCCCTTCCTCTCCATCTTCAACTCACCCTCTCAACTTTTGTTTCCTACCTCTTTTCATCTTTTTACATTTTATTGCAACACCCTTGCCCAGAAGAAATCTGAATCCACGTGGAACAAGAAAGACAGATGACGCTACAAGGACGGTAGGACATTTATTTGCAAACTGCAGCAGAGGAACATGAAGAGGTGATATCTGACTATACACAGAAACTGAACGGAGATCAGTTTCTTCACGGGGTCTGGTCGGCGGCTCCGGTGTGATGGGCCGGAGGCGTGTACTTCCCCTCCTTTATCAACTTGTCACGCTGCTGACGGATGGCGTACATCCTCTGATGCTGCGGGGACGGAGAGAAGACGAGGTCAAAGTCGATGCAGACTCCATGTCGGGTCCTCAGGGTTCGCCGCCGATCATTATCAAAGAAAGATTAATAAAATAAGGCGGCAACAACTTCAATTGGTTGCAGCCTGATTTTATTAACACCGTTTCCAAGTGCAGTTCAATCAACTCTGCTCAGTCTGTGTGATGCTCACTAGAGCCGGGCGATATGGTCTCAAATCTACATCGTGATATCATCTAAAGCTTGTGCAGTAACCCTATCTATTGCCATATATTATTTTATTTTTATTTATATATGTCAAAATGACAGTTTCTGAACATTCTCCCTTTCCAGATGAATCGCAGCAGAATAACGAATTCAAAAAGGTTTAGAATCCCTTTTAAAGAACATGTATTGGGCAAAAATGCATTCAAAAAAATGCAACACAAAAATTCTCACAACATAAAGATGAAGATATTTTAAATAAATTAAAAACTAAATGTTATTTAAAAACCACACAAAGTTCTAAATTGTCCTCTTTCCTGGTTACTTATTTATAAATTTAATATCACACAAAAATAAACCTGCCCACCACTAATGCTCACAACAGAAAACGTTCAAATGATTCACTGGGATGAGCATTTTTAGACTAAAACGTAAAACCAAAACTATTTTAAACTAAACCTTGGTTACTGGTAGTGCTGGGCGATATGAAAGGTATAAGGTAGAAATTATGACTATACCGGCCTGCCCTGATTGCGCCTTTTGATGATGTCATCAAGCTCCCATCAATCAGGATAAATACTGATGTTCAGTTTGTTCGTTGTTATATTACATATTGCAAGTTTAAAATTTGTTGTTTTCCTTTTTTTTTAAACTGTTGATCTTGGAGCATTTTTAATTCAAATATGTGCATCTTTATTTTTGTGCGATATTAAATTTATACTTAAGAAACCAGGAAAGTGGACAATTTTGAACTTTGTGTGTTTCTTTAATAACATTTAGCTTTTGATTTATTTAAAATATCTTCATCTTTATCTTGCATTTTTTGGAAAAAAGATGTGAATTTTTTTTTTAATGCGTTTTGCACAATAAATGTTCTTTAAATGGCATTCTAAACTTTTTTGAAGTTGTTCTTCTCCTGCAGTGAATCTGGAAAGTGAAAATGTTCATAAACTGTCATTTTGACATATATAAAGAAGAAAAAAAATCGCAATAGATATCGTTACTACACATGCTTTAGATCATATCGCGATATAGATTTGAGGTCATACTGGTCAGCTTCATCAGCTTATCACTTTACGAAGAGGTAGGCTGCATAACTTGTTTCACCTCCAACGTTTTTTCTTTTCAACTGTCACAAAAGTCTCTAGAGCCCCATGAAATCCATTTAATTATTTTACAAATTCTGTTTTATTTTTTCCAAAATTCCACTTGTATTTTTCTGAATCCCACTTTTTCCATCCTGTTAACCCAAAAAGTGTGTGATTATAGAGCGACTGGAATTTACTGTTATTAAATATTACTGTTATTAACGACTATATTCAGAAATCTAACAGTGCTGTGGTGGTTTCAAGCATTTCTTTGTCATTTTTAAAGAACCAAAATGAAAAATACAAGAAAATCTCTGACCACCAAACCATGTCTGACCTAGAAACAGTAAATCCTCGTTCCACTTCCACAATGATCGGGACCTTTGTGCATTTTTTTTTTCTAAATCTGTCCCAGACTCCAGTGAAATAAATAAATACATGACATGTCAGTGTGGTTGTGTTTCGCTCTCATGTTCCTGCAGACCTCGCTTGCTTTTTTAAAAAAAATTTTATTTTATTTTTTTTATCTCCCTCTCCTCGTTTCTGATGCGACTCTTCACCATCAGCGGTCGTCACCGGGATCTGACAGAAATTATAGAAAGCTTCCTCTCCCGATTCATAAACATCGCTAGCCATGACCATTACGCTAAGCTTCGAGATATATATATATATATATATATATATATATATATATATATATATATTTTTTTTTTTTCTTATTTTTTTTTAGGATGTCAGTGTTGGGGTTCTTTCACAAAGGCTGGCCGACGTTTCGCCTAAAAATCCATCCAATACCAATCGTTCGAAACTCCCCGATAACGCAGAGAAAATGGATTAACAGATCAGCGAACAAGGCAACTTAACTTTTAAATATATTCCTAATATCTTCGTGTTCGCTTTGCATCCGCGTCCTGAAAACGTGCCGTTTTATGGCAGATCGTTTGACTCTTGTTTTAACGCCACCGCGTCTCAGGACTATTGTTTTGGTGCTCTGCGATTTATGGGTCACATTCTCAACTTTGTCTACCCGCAGCATAATGGTTCAAGTAACTCGTTAAACTTGCGATTAAAAGGCTGGTATGGATGCAAACGTTGTTTTGGGAAGGGTTAATCTTTTGAAAATGTATTATGAAGTAATTCAATATTTTAATTATCAATAAAGTAAAAAAAAAAAAAACCTTCTCCCTAGTTGTTTGTGTGTACCTCTCTTCAAAAACTCTAAATTATTCCCCTCTCCCTACAGTTCATCTCCTTTAACCCTAAAATATTTAAGACAGGTATGAAACTCGCACCAGCGGCCCAAATGAACATGCATTGTTTTGTGGAAAAAGTTATGCCTAAAATAAATCTCTATTACTTTTTAAAAAAGCAGGCCGTCTTTTGGTAATGGAGATTTGGAGGCAACGCCGTCTCCTTTTAACCCAAAAACTGTCATACTGAGCTGGAATTCACACCAGTAGCTCATAAAGCATGTTAAACTATGTAGAAAATGTTGTATCATTCATAACTACGTCATGTCCTTCCGCCCTGCAGCGGCGGGTTACAGCGGTGCTGTGTCGTAATGTAGTCCCAAGCGTAAATCAGCTACTGTAATTCCTTCGTGTTACTTATTATTGTCATTCACAATCGATACGATTATTGAGGTCACCAGGAATAATTAGGATCATTGTTGAGCAACTTTCATGACTTTTGCGCACAAAATGCTAGCTGTTACCATTCGCTTACATTGTTTATGCTAAGCTAAAACAAAACAGACTGCTGCCAGATCGGCCAAATGACTGGGCTGGTTACAAAATGCTTTTTTCTCACTTATCTAACTCTGGAGAAAATGGAGACAGACTACATTTCACTTGGGGGTGGAATATCCCTTTAAGTGTGGCGTGTGGGAGCAGGGAAACACCTCACAGGACGGTGGGCTCTGAGGACCGGGGGTTGAGGTAACCTCAGATAAACAACCATCAGTACATTTTTTTTCTCAGTGTCAAAATTAAACAAAAAAAGAAAAGAATGAGTGAAAAACTCTGACGTGGAGAAACCTTACAGATCTTTGTTCCTGCTGAAGGAACGCATTTTAATGTTTTTGATTTGAAACCACAAATCAAACCAACACGTGTCCAAAATACGTTTCATAATCATATCAAGGTCATATTTTCAATGAAAGCTAAAGGAAATGTGTGTTGGCAATTTAAATATAATATAGAGTGATTCTAGTTTGATTTCCATAAAAGAGGAAACTTTATCCGATCTTTTAACACATCAATCATATTCTGTTTACTTAAAGAAAACTTTTGATTTGCATATTTAATGTGTTCCTGCTCTATGTGGTTGGAAACTATAAAAATTATACAAAACTATGAAACTATATTCTGTGAAAATGTGAAGTGTTATTTTCTATTCAAAGTAAGAGAAAATAAAAAGCAGCATTCTCCTAAAGACATTTAAAGTTTATACTCCAGTCTCTCTTTTTTTTTTGCCATCAATTTAATAGAGAACTGTAACTTTGCAGCGTTTTCATAGTTTCTGTGTCATTTTGACCAATGGGATGTTTGCCACCTGTCGTACACAGAAACTAATCTACCAGCTATGAGTACGCTGCTCTCCGCCACACATTAGTCGCCGCCAGGATGGAATGAAGGACATTTCCTTCCTGTTTAAGACTTAAAGCTACACTTGGGCTGACGTCTGGTAAACATGAGCTGCAGCTCGGGGAGGACGCCCCGGACAGCACCAATAAAGGTGGACATGTCTGCTGCTAACATGATACACAACAACAGAGACGCTTCTTTTACAACTAAAGTGCAAAATATTTGCTGTATTTTGTAAATTTCGCGCCGCATGGCTGAAACACCAGATGCAGCCATTAGGTTTCTGCCGGTCCGTCCCCTAAAAATGTCCATGCGGCACGCCGGACTTTTATGTTTTTCTCATTTAATTGTTATGAAAAATAATCTATTATTGAACACTTTTGAATTGCTATCGATTTTGCACGTTTCACATCGTGATTGAGTTATCGTGAATCAGCGCCCCCTAGTTGCAACTGTTGCTTCTCCTAAGTAATTGCTGATATCTTTCCAACCAGACATTGTGTCAACACACAGAGCTGTTTGCTCCAGAGGGACTCTCACTGATGATGATCAGGTTTAGTAACATCTATTGATCTCCATTCTCTAGTGGAAGCGGTAGGGACAGATGTTGCTTTCCACACATTTGGATCCATGTTTAGTTCCGGTAAACGACGACATGCCGTTGTTCCTTTTTATCGACCTCATTTAGCAGAAGATGATTTACGATTCCGTCCCGTTACGAAGACGGTAAAACGACTGACTGTAGCTGTTACAGTTTATAACGTCGGACGCTGCGGTAAACCACCTGAAGCAGCTCCAGAGACGGTTACAGTACCTATCTGTCCTCTGCTGACGTGTCCACTGGGACAGAACGGCTGACCAGAGTTTGTTCCCAAACAATCTGATCTAAACGCTCTACAGGTCTAAGCCATGATCACCTGGAGCCAATTAGTTTACTCTGAGCTGTGTTTAACCAGATTGGTACGGAAAGCACAAACTGAAACCCAGAACTTTCTGTTAGTAGCTGGGATCGCTCACCGTCTTCTGCCTGTGCATGCACTCGTAGAAGTCCTCGAACTCCACCTGGCACTCCTTCTTGGCTCGGGTCTGACCGATCCCGTGGGCGCATTCCACCCACTCCTTCTCGAAGGCGTGGCACCGCGCCGCCCGCTTGTGCGGCTGCTCGCCGCTCTGCAGCAGCAGCCAGCGGTCCACGTTGATGCCGAGCCGCGACTGGATGTCCACGAACGGCATGGCGCTGCGGACAGGAGAGGAAACGTTTTTAAAGAGTCACTGATGGAGAGCTGCAAGACAGGAAGAGTCCCATCTGTGTCCGAGTCCAGAATTACTCAAACCAGAACCGGTCCAGTTACATAACAACATGAACCAGAATATTTCCCTACAGCTGGAAATTATTCAAAATACAGATTTTAATAAATAAATAAAAATTGCAATCCAGAGACCTGGCCTAAAATTATTCTGCCTAGAACATCTACATTTGATTAAGATTTAATAGTCACAGGCTGAACAATATCTGTAGAAAATGGCTGCCCTGGTTTCTAATTAGCCAACAGAAGAGCTCATGATAGTTAACCTCTAATTACAACACATTTAGCCATTAATCAAACCTGATCTAACAATGTTGGTCCAACCTGCGTCTCTAAGAACTACAGCAAACCTCCCAGTGTGAAAATTATTATAATTAAATAAATAAAGAATTTTAAAAAAGGCCATAAAATGAAACGTTGCGCTGCAGGTTCTTTGGCAGAGGTGGTAGAATCAGATGGAACAGAAAAATGCAGGAGTAACCAGCGGAGGGACGCCTCCTGGTTCCTGGTTCTGAAGGACTTGAACTGGACTCTGTTGGATCAAAGGTCCCCAACCTTCATCTGATTTTTTTTTGTACTGAACTCAAACCCAGAAAACTGCAAAGAATTCAACGTTTCTTTGTGTGTTTACAGGCCAGAAAAGTTGGATGTTTTTATGCATTTAATAAGAAGTACATTATTAGGGTTTTTTAGGATTTGGGCCATTGTAGACAAAAAAATAGAATGGAGGAGTACATTTCTAAAAATAAATTTATTTTATTTATTTACAAGAAGAAAAAAACGTGGATATTCTCTTATGCCGAAAAGTCATACATTTCCCCCCAAAAAATAAATATGTTTCCTTGATTAAAGGCATACATTTGAATATTAAAACTAAAATATTTTCAGAGAATAAAATCAGATATTCATAACAAAAATGCCCGAAATCCTCCAAGACTGAAGTGGTAAATGTAGGAGATGTTAATCTGGATATTTTCCAAAGAGTAAAGGGGTAGAACCGGGTTCAGAACCAGATCTCCTGGGTGCATCAACGCCTCAGACAATCAGACAATTAGGACTAGGCTGTAACAAGTTGCTTCAAACCTAGAGATCATCAGGAGATGTTCTGATACAGGAAACTCCCCAGAGTGACATCTCTACATTAAAAACCCTTAGATTAGATGAAGACTTTTAGTTAGTGGTGTCTCCTGAACATTTCCTCCCTAAACCAGGGTCTATTTCAGGTTTTTGAACAGGTCACACACGTACAGGAACATCTTACAGGTAGTAAAAAGCCTTTACATGAATAAACATCTTTAGTTTGCTTTAAACATCCAGAAACTAGTGAAAGAAAAGAGCATTTTCTCAGCTGCAGAGATCAACTTCAGGTCTGTTACCGTTAAGATTCTTTCCTGTTAGCCAAGCGGCTAGCAGATAAATATCCACACAGCAGCTCAGAGACATTCAGACAACTTAAACAAATCATTTCTAAAATATATATGAATATAAAAACGCAAAGCTTTATAAAAAATGAGCCGTGTGTGTCTGGTTGGAGCAGATAATTGTTGATTTTACTACAGCTGCTGAATGAATCTCCTTCAAATGACAAGATGCTAATGCTAACCGATCTAACCCCACTAAATCACTAATCACACAAAAACACGATTTTATAGTAAAATAACCAAAGTCTGCAGAGCCGCTTTTTGCATCACAGGCAGCAGAAAAAACTAAGTAAAGTATAAAACGTCGTTATTTACCTTGCTTTGAAGCTTTTCTCCGAGACGCTTTAACCTTCCTCCGCTTTACGGCAGATTAAAAACACGGCCGGAAATGTGGTTTTCTTCTGGGTTCTCCGCCCGATCACAAGAAGCAGCAGCGCCGCCTGGAGGATCCGGGGTGTAGCGCAGGCGATTTAAATCAACTAAATGTACCATATGTATATATATATATATATATATATATATATATATATATATATATATATATATATATATATATATATATATATATATATATATATATAAGCAGGTAACAAGATTATTCTTATTTTTTGTTTGGGTTTGTTTCACTTTTTTGTTTCTTACACATGACAGATTTTTTTTCTTTGCTTTTCATATTGTTTTAGTTATAATTGTATGACGTTTTTGGCTTTAACTGGAAGAAGACTTTACATGAGATCATCATGGTTTCTCTTTTTCATTGTCTGTGTGGTTATATTTTACTGTGCTAAACTAAACTAAACTAAACTAACATGACCCAACAGTCGATAGGAAGCAGGCAACAGAGTGGGAAACAGTGTGGCTCTCTGGAAATTTTTTTTGAGAAAAACTCAAATAAACTAGACTTAAATCAAGTTACTTGGAGGCCAAATGTGAGTATAGTATGGTGCGAACAAAAACTCTACACATTTAGATTTTAATTATTAAAAAAATGAAACGGAGGCATTTCATTTCATTTATGTCTTTTAATGTGATTAATATTCTGTACAATTCAGCTGAAAACATAAAACCCACAAAATGGATAAACATAAAAAAAATAAGGATCTTTCTGCATAAGTGTGCACTCTACTTAAACTAATACCTGTTGAAGCACACGCCATCAATTATAGCGAGTCTGAGTAACTAAAGTTCATGAAACCAAACTGTAGCTTTTGGGCCACAATTCCAGAAGGTATGATGGGCTCAAAAGCAACATATCACTGGAAGGACACCACACACACATTGAAGCATGGCAGCGGCAGTATCATGCTGTGGGGATTTAAATTCTTTTATGGTTGATGAAATTGTGAACGGTTTCAGATGGAGTTTATTTATCATCCCAGATAAATCAACAAAAAACAATTTCACCAGAAGAAAATAAACGTTTTGGAACGGCCTGAAGCAAAATTTAGTCGGATTCTTGTCGCTTCTCCTGAAGAAGGCTGTGGCCAAGAAAATCTGAGATTTGGAGAACCTTTGCAACGTAGAGTGGAGAAATATGGCCGATGTGAAGACGTGGGACGCTGACGGAGCCCAACAGGGGAAAGACGGTTGAGAGCACTTATGCAACAAGGTCATTGTGGGGTTTTATGACCCTTTAATTAAATATATCCCTCCCAATAAAACAGACAACAAACCGTGGGTTTGGTGCAACATAAAATTGTGTTTATTTATTCATTTCCCCCTGAAAAAAACTCCACAGTCTCACAGTCCTGCATATGCAGCCCCTCATCAGATAGAGGCTATAACCGCAACAAGAACCCCCCCCCTCCCCCACCAAAAAAAAATAGTTCCTTTAATTATAACACTTAAATATTGCTATCTATAAACCATTTCAGATAAAGGACAGAACCATCTGTGTTCCTAAAGGGACGTAACACTCAGTCGGACAGAAAGTCCCGGTTTTCTGTCTGTGGTACATTCGTTTATTCTAAAAGACAGGCAAAAAAAAACCCAGTGGCGTGTGTAGACGAAACAGCACCGGCAAGTCACGTAAGCAGCAGAATCCATAAAGCTACTCTGAAATGAAGAAAAAGGTTCCCGGGAACCTTCTTCAAACAGAAGCACGGAGGTGATCCAAAGCTAAGAAACGGGTCAGGCTGCGACTGAGAGACGCTCACGGTTCGGCTCCAAAACTAGACGTTCACAAGTGATACGTCTTTTAAAAATGACCAGAGCAACATACATTTATTAAAGGAATGAAAAATAATAAGTTATGTTTAGTTCTTGCGTCACAGCGTTGATAAAAGAAAAGACAAAAGAAAAACACAATTTAAAATTCAAAAATACTGAGTGATAAAAGTTTTGGAGGCAACTTTTCTCTTATTCCATCCAACAGAAAGGCTTCTTTTTTCTTTTCTTTTTTTTGGTTGTACCACAGACTTTTGTTTTCTACTCAAGTAAACATGTTTACGGATGATGACACGCAAATTAAAATAAAAAATAAAAATAAAAAAGTTAAATAAGACATTCAGATAAAGTGCACAAGTGCTCGGTCAAATAAAATGACAAAGTGGGTCGCACAAATACATTCATCACATGTTCTGTCATTCATGCACGTAAAACTGGGTCGGAAAGGTACCGATTTTACAAAGCAGGAATCACCAAAACCAGCTGGGGGCGTGTCGCCATGCTGAGCAGGCAGTCTGGTACCGGGACACGGACCAGAAACAGTCTGGGAGAGTTCTGACGGCCGAAATGCGACAAAAGCTGCCTGACTTTTCGGGTTTTAGCTAAAAAAGTATTTTTATTGCAGTTTGTGAACATAAAATAAACAATGGGAATTAATGAAATGTTATGATCTATGACTTCGATCATCCTACAGAAATTCAGCAATAATCGATAAGCTGCTCGATAATAACATGTTTAGAAAAGTTTGTTTGTTTTGGGTAAACACTTCTTTCCAAAAATTGGGTTTTATTTCTTTGGTTTAGAGAGTCTTCAGTTTAAATCAAAGGACACCTCAGGAAATGGAGCGATAAGTGATACCAATGACCTAAGCCGATATTACAATGCCTGATTCAGCAATAATCAATATATTCCTCAACAATAATATGTAGTTTATAGTGGAGTTTTGTTTTCCAAAAGGAGGATTTTCTTTGGGGGGGGGGGGGGGGGTTAGAGAGTCTTAAGCAAGTTTAAATCAAAGGACACTTTAGGAAATGGCACAAATTGCGATACCGATAAGCAACACTGGTATTACAATACCTGACTCAGAAATAATCGATAATTTGCTCAAAATAATGTATGTTTATTGTTTGCTTCAGGGATTATGTTTTTTTCAAATGGAGGATTTTTTTTGTTTCAGAGTCTTAAGTTCAAATCAAAGGAGACCTCAGGAAATTGCATGATAAGCAATACCGATGACCTAAACCGACATTTCAATAATAGTTAAGTAAACGATCGATCATTGATTAATAATAACATGTTCAATACAGTTATTGTTTGTTTTAGGTAAATATTTCTTTCCAAAAGGTGGGTTTCTTTGGTTTAGAGAATCTTTAGTGAGTCTAAATCAAAGGACACCTCAGAAAATGGCACAATATACGACATCGATAACGATTCAGCAATAATTTATATTTTCCTTTGTCGGAGCTTAATGCTTTGTTCCAAACGAGGATCTGTGATTGTCGCACACAAAGCAGGAAAACAGACATTTTTTGAGTCTGATCCATTAATTTGGCAATAATTGATAATTTGCTGAATATTCCTGAAATTAAATCAAAAGCTATTTTTTCATTTTAGCTAAATATAATTTCATTCCAACTGAGGATCTGTGATTGTCTTATATAAAACTGATGTTTTTGTTTTTGGTCTTGTCCTGCTTAGCTGTCTGAATATGGGGGAATTGTAATAAAACACAATATCTATAATTTATATCTGCTAATTTTCTACATGTTCATTATATTTTAGCAAATTATTTTTGTTCTTTTGGATGTTTTAAAACAAAATAAAGATTTTATTTTTTGTTCAGGAGCATCTTTAGGGTTAGGAATCATCACACCTTTAAAAACAATCACACAAAATAACCATAATACCAAGATACATCAATTTATATACAATTGATAATTTACTAGATAAGCTTAAGTTATCTTTAAATATATGTTTTAAATTAAATCATATTCTACTGGAAGCTCTCTGACCATCCTATATAAAACTGAAAATGTTATCCTTCAGCTTTAAGGTCTGAATCAGAAAATGCTGTGATGCATAAATTGAGTAATTACTTAATGATTTTCTAGATAATACTAATTGCTTAAATATTTATTTTTGATCCAAGGCAGGATCTTTGGCCATCTCAAAATAATATGTTTTAGCTCAAGTTATTTATTTTAATTTATTATTTTAAAATTAAAATTCTGTAAAGAATTTGGAAACGTAAAATCTCCCCCCCCCTATTTTCATGTATCCATGACAAATATTTTAGTTTTTCCTCTTTAAATCTTGAGTCTGCATCGCTGCAATAGGAGGTATAAGACCGTCTTAAACACTGTACTCGATAATATCATGTTTTTCACATTTTTGCAGCTATATTTGTCAATTTAAAAAAACTATTTTTTTCATAGAAGATTTTCAAACAATTAAGCAACAATAAAGTCAGCCACATATTTTGGCTTTTTTCTGTAGTTTTTAGAGAAATCGTTTCGATTTCTAAACCTGGTTCAGATTTTTCCAAGCTCGTCTTTTTCATCGTCAGAACTCTCTCATTTATTTATTTCTGCAGCGTGTGCACCCTTCCTCGCTCCACCGCCACGCTCCTCATCCTCCTTTCTGCAGGAAAACTGCAGCTTTGACTTCTAAAAAGGTGAACTCTTCAAAGTGTGAGAGAAACCTGCTGCCCTTTTAAAACTTCCGGGAATGAAATGACTCATGCAGACTCATGCATGATGCAAAAAAATAAAAAATTAAATTAAATACAATTTGTTGATGGCGGAAACAGCAGAAGAGAAAAGCAAACACTCATCCCTTTCTCCACCTGTCTGTTTCTGTCTGCTGTGCTTGGTAACTTTCAACTCATTTTAACATTTCATTTTTGCTTTTTTTCCTCATAAATTTCTACTTTTTTTTTTTTTTTCTTCTTTTTTTTGCTTAAGAAGCCAAGGCATTTTGCACCAAGGAGTAAACAACAAATCTCAGAGGTAGAACCCTGACCATTTACTCAGAAAGGAGGCTGGCCAGTAGATCAATAAGACAGACAGGAGTAAACAAACGCTGTCTGTGTTTCAGACGTTAAAGCAGCTGACGAGAGATGACAGGAGGAAAGGAAACGCAAGGTGTGAAGGTAGATGTTCAGGGTTCTGACAGTGTTTGTGCAATCCTGAGAGCTGTGCTTCTCTCAGACGTACAGGATGACGTTGCCGTCTGCAGGACAGTGAAGGCCGTCGGTGGGGGGGTTCAGGGATCTGCAGGAGGAGGGCTGCAGCTGCCGGCAGCTTTTGGGGTGAGGCGAGTCACAGTCGTCCGACGTCAGCTCGGCGATGTCGTCCGACTGAGTGTCTGACATCTCCAGGTCGCTGCGGATGCTCTCCGGCTGAGCCAGGGTGACGTCTCGGAGCCCCTCCCTGATCGACGTCCCCGGCGACAGTCCCAACGCAGAGCAGGACAGAGCCCCGCCCATCCTGGAGCTGCAATCCTGAGGCTCCTCCCCTCCGGAGGCGGTCGCCATGGCACCAGAGCCCGGCTGCGGAGCTAGGTCCTCCTCGCTGGTCAGGCAGAGATGGCTGGGTTTGGTCTCGATGTCCACCTGGATCTCCAGGTTGGTGCCGTCCCTGAGGAGAATGAAGACGAGTCAAGTCAGCGTGACGCTTCTGCAATACAGATCTAAAAATCCAGGAATACAGTGATTTATTATGTTTATGACTATATCAGGTCAGGAATGCAAGTCAGCCAGTTTAATCTCCTTCCTCAGCAACGTGAATGGCGCCCTGGGCGGGACCCCCCTGAAAACCGTTCCATTTTTAGGAATCTGTTATTAAATCCAAGTCTGACAAGTCTACACAAGTCACTTGTCTTAATCTAAAGTGGTTCCAATCTCTGTCCAGAACCATCTAGTCAAATAGAAATGATCAAATGGAACCAAACTTGTCCTGAGTCATGAACCACAGCATGCAAACGCATTTCCTTACACCGTTCACACTTTGCACAAAACCCTCTCTTCCAGAGAACAGAAAAATCACAGAGTGGTCGATGCTCGTGGTGGCCCCTCGAGATCATGCCGCCCTGGGCAGTGCGCTGAATCGCCCACTTAAAAAACAACCAGTGTGTGAGTAAATGCAGCTGGAAAGAAAAAAAAATGCCTGAATGTTCCTGAAAAGATGTGGTCAGATTCTCCTGTCTTGCCTGGAGAGCTGGGTCGGGATACAGGGCACAGCCTTGGACTGGTTCAGGTCCTATCTAACGAATATAGAAGTTTCTGTGTCCAAGATTGGATCTGCTGAGTCTTCTCCAGCTCCTCTCTCGTGTGGAGTACCTCAAGGTTCTGTTCTCAGCCTCTTCTTTTCCATCTCAATCTACTTCCCCCTTGGTTCAATTCTCAGGAAGTACGACATTGCCTTCCATTTTGACGGCAACAATAGTCAAATCTATTTTCCTCTGAACCAGCAAAATGCTTATTCTGCCAACCACCTACTCGAATCAAGGCCTGGGTGGCTCTTAATTTTCTGTGCTTTAATGAGAAAAAGACGGAGGTGTTGTTGTTTGGGCCTAGTGATGACTATGCTTCATGTTGACCTGGGCACCTTAAGGCAATATGTGAAACCTCAGGTAATAAATCTCTGGGTCAGGCTGGATTCTAGCTTTAAACTGGATTCTAGCTTTTATTTTATTTCGTTATTTCATATTATGATAATCAACGACATTAGATTACAAAAAATAAAATGAAAAGGGAACAGTAAGAAGAAAAACTTATGTTATCTGTCCCTTTTAACAAAAATGACAGAGTTGTTATAAACTACCTTAAAACAATGAGAACTCTCGACTGGTTGGCTAAAACCATTCCATTTAATAAAGGAAAAGAAAAAAGAAAAAAAATGTCCTCCCCATCCTTCTTTTTACATTTATATCACATAGACCTATATAAGTTCAGCATTTCATATTTAATAAGCTTTTTAAAAGTACATTTGTTGTTGCATTCTTGATTTCAGTACTCAGTTAATTCCATTTTTTACACCATATATTGAAAACACATCTCTCTTTTAATGTTATTCTATGAGTAGGTGTCATAAATATATCAAATTCTTTTAATTCGTATTTACTTTGTCTTTTCATGAATCTTTTTAGTAAGCTAGCAGGTAGGCAATTTTTGTTTACATTATAAATACATTTCAAAATATAATCCATTAGATCATAAAATTTTATGGTTTTTAATTTGATAAACAACGCGTCGGACGGATCTCTGTGGTTACTTCTTGTTATAATTTTTATTGCTTTTTTTTGTAAAATGTAAATTGACTTTGTATAGGTTTTAAATGTTGTACCCCATATTTCACTGCAATAATTCAGATATGGTAGGATCAAACTGGATTCTAGCCTTTAACTCTTTTCTCTCACTGCATGACTTTGAGATTTTAACACATGCTTTTGTCACGACCCGTTCAGACTACCGTAATGCAATTAAAGTCGCTTCTCATCTTCAGCTGGTCTCGAATCCCGCAGCTCGACTCCTAACTGGAGCTAAAAAGGGAGAGCATATTACCCCAATTTTAACATCTCTTCACCGGCTTCCCGTTTGTTTTCGAGTAGATTTTAAAGTTCTTTTCTTTGTTTTTAAATGTCTTCATGGTCTTGCCCCACTGTATCTCTCCGGTTTGCTGCAGCCATATGCGCTCCCTCTCTCTCTCTCTCTTAGATCACCGGATCGGTTGTTGTCAACCGTTCCAAAAGGGGAAGCTAAGAGGAAAACGTGAATTTTCAGTCGCTGCCCCAACGCTGTGAAACGCTCGTACCCCTACATGTCAGGCAGAGTGAACCGCTCCGTGTTTTTAAAGCTTCTCTTAAAACTTTTATTTTTCCTCACTGGCTTTTAACTCGGACTGAAGCGCTGGTTTTTATTTTCATTAGTATCAGTAGTTATTTACATTAGTATTGCCATTTTAATTGTACGTTCATTCTCGTGTTAATTATGTGTACAGCACTTTGGCGTTGTTTATAAAGTGCTCTATAAATAAAGGTGGAATGGAATAGAAAAAGTGTCAGTTTGTGAGTAAATGCAGCTGGAAAAAAAAAATGCATGAATGTTCCTGGAAAGATGTGGTTGCTCTAAAATAATCAAACAACAACAACAACAACAAAAATCTCAAATCAAAGGGTTGGAGCATCAGAGAGACCGGATTCTGGACGCGTCTTTTTCCTCCCCGGTACCAGTTAGCCAGCTGCTGTTGTAAAACAGTTCAACCTCAATAGGACTGATGGGTGGGGCACCTTCAGCCTCACTATTCTCCTTATTTTACACGATTTCCAAAAAGCTGACTTTGTCTTTTTTTTTACAAGCATAAAAAAAAGAAGAGTTTTTTTCAGCCAGCTGACAAGCAGTGCAACTCTTTCCTGTTCTGAAACCAGAACTTTTCAAACGCTGCTGTCGTCCATCCCAGATGTTATCTGCTGAGTGAGAAGGTAGGTTTGACAGCTGGCAGGACACAGTGTCACGTGTTCAGTCAGTCACGGCATCATCGTCTCACCTGTCAGGTAAGGTGTAGGAGGAGATGATGGATCCGGCCATTCCTCGGGTGCTGGCGCAGTCGCTTCCTGCTCCCAAGCTTCCCGTCTCTCTCTGGGCTGATTCCTTAGAGAGTTCCCCTGGTTGAACTTCCAACCTGGAAAAGCAAAAAACATCCCAGTCAGGAAATCCCAACCGTTGGTTTTTCTGTCTTTAGACTCGTTAGAATTGGTAAAAACAAAAACCAAAACAAACAGAGCTTCCGGACTCCTCACCTGCTGTACTTGCTGGTTCGAGTCCCCAGAGCGCCACCGGCGAGCGTGTTAAAGTGCGGCGTGTCTCCCAGGTTCCCAGGGGCCACAGAGAGCCCCTCGCTGGGGGACGTGATGCTCAGACCGCTGACCGCTCCGTCCAGGCTGCTCTCTCCGAAGCTCGGAGACTTCAGGGCTCGCCACGCGTCCGCCACTGCAGAAACAGACGGAAGAAAAGAAACCCCTTCAGATCCAGAATGTAAATCAGTTTGGTCTGCAGGAGACTTCAGCGTTTCAGCGAAACCCACCTGTGATTGGCCCGTCATCCTCGTCGAAGTCGATTCGCACGCCGCGGCCCTTCCCCCTGCTGACGCCGCAGCCCCCTCCTCTGCAGAGCGAGATGGGAACAACGCCGTACACGTAGGCCAACATGATGGGAATGCCGATTCCTGGAAGCGGTTCACATTTTTAGAAGATAAACCATGAGATGTTTGTGTTCAGGTACAGCAGCAGAGATTCACTGAGCATCAGACGGGATTTTCTTACCGACGCTGACGGCTGCGATGACGGGGGCGGTGATGACCGACAGGGCCACGCCCCCAGTGATGGCCAAATTCCTTCTGTGACGAGACGCCTTCTTCAGCTCGTAGTGGGCGTGGATCTGGAGCGGAGAGGAAAGACTATAACATCTCATGCGAACATCAGAACTTGCACAGTTTCCTATTTCCAAGTAAAAACCCAATCAAAAGCTTACTTAGGCTCCGCCCCTTTAGTTTTTTGCAGTATTTCAAACCAAAACCCTCAACAGAACAACGTCTCCAATCTGTTTCGACGTACTTAAACCAGAGACACAGAGAGCGGTCGTTCAGCACTGACAGATTGCACTGACAACACTCTTCAGTGTGGTAGCTGTCACAGAAGGAAGAAGACTCGCCCATTTTCAGCATCAGGGAGGTGAAATGAAGTCAGAGGCGGAACGAAGTTGTTTTCTGAGGATGGCTGTTCCTTCGGAATACAGCGTTTAAAAGTGTATTTAGACGTCGGCAGATAACAAGAAGTTGAACACATCACATCACAGCTGCTCTACTTTATTCTCTTGACGATTATGCTAGCTAGTTACCATGTCAGTGGTGTTCTAGACTTCTCACAGGTGAGCTAGGACTCACCTATCTCTCCACTGGATCCACAGAGACCATTATTTATGGTTTATTTTAGTAACTACGTTAACACTGACCCAAACAATTACAGGTATAACCAAAAACCTGACCCCAACCCTAAAATAGGGGGTCCACTACATCGGGACCAGGTTTGGCCACCCCCATGAGGTCCATCGGTCTTCAGAGGCTTGGTGAATATAACAGAGAAGCTCCTAAATTCAATTCAACTCAATTCGGTTTATTTATTCAAGAAAATACAAGAAAAGTGATTTTTAATGTGCATACATTCCAATCAGTTTTAAAGTTTTCTATTTAGGGGATTCCCAGCAGATTGCGTCGAGTCATTCACTTGCAGCATGCTAAACAGCACCTAAACACAAACGAGCACACACACAGTGTGACGTCGTCTCTGCTCCATAAAGCCTGATTAACAGCAATGACTAAATGGATGAGGTCTGATAGTTAATCAGAGCTTTTCTCTCTCAAATTAGCTGTTTTTTTTCCTAATGAACTTACGGACATAATTTTGGATGTTTCGTGATGATGTGCAGCTTTATATTTTAAGGTGTGCAAAAATAGAGAATATAAATAAAATAGATGAACTTAGTGGGCTGTGATCTTGTAAAGGACTAATTGACATTTGCCCATTAGTTGGGTTTTAATTGTAGATGTCAGTGGATGTCCAGTGATGCAGAGAGAGGCAGCTCTGTCTCCTGGTCCCTCATCCTGGAAACCTCATCGATTACAGTTATTAATGTCCTTTATGTCATTAAAACACCCAGAGTCTGGATAAATTACAATCCACACTTCTGAAAACATCAGAATGGGGCAGGCATTAATACGAAGTCCCACCCTGAGCCACGAGATGGTGCTACAGAGCAATACAGGCAACAGGCGACCTTTGCTCTCATGCTGCCCTCTGGTCTTCCAGTAAAAGTTATTTTATTACTGACTTCAAATGAAAGCTTCCGAATGTAATATTCATGAACAAACCCAGGAAAACCAAGAGTTGTTTTTTAAACAGAAATAAAAAAAAGTAGGTGTTAATTTCGCTGACGTTCGTCTGCGGGTTGGTTGGGGTGGATTTGCTCATTTCTAAGAAGAAAAAAAACTTTCATCAATGTGGTCAAACTGAAACTACAGCCTCATTGAGCAATGCTGTAAGTTCCAGATAATCACCGGGGGAGGATTGTGATAAGAGTGACTGCGTCTCTGTGGGTTTTTTTTATGTTCCCTGCAGCTGTGCTGCCTGGAGGCAACAAGCAGACTGCCCATAAACCTGAATGAATGAATGAATGAATGAATGAATGAATGAACGATGTCTGTGAGGGAAAGATGCAGGGATGTGTTCGATGGAACTGACGGTTGATAAAGATGTTTTTACACATATCAGATGACGGCATGCAAATGAAGGCCCTGAACTCACAGCTGATGTTTCACAAAGTGTGTAATCATTTCCTCAGAAAAAAGTCCCTTCACTTTCCCTCCACGCAATCATGTCCACTTCCTTTTATCAGCTTACTGCACGGAAAATATACATTCAAGATCAGGTCACAAAAATGGAAATGCTGAACTGAATTCATCACGAATACTTTCTAGTTCTGCTTTGAAAATCTTCATTTCATAAGTATTAGTTTTAAAAAGTTTCCTTTCCAGCTGTTAATTTAAGCATTTTGGCCAAAAAAAATCTTTAAAGCTGAAAGTGTAATACTTTACTGATCAAAGCAGATTAAATGTTTTTAATTGGCAAATTGTTTTTAATTCATCTTCATCTGTTTTCAGCAGGAAATGTAGAAATTAAAGTTGAACAAAAATTGGTATTAAAAAGATTCAGCTCTCCTTTTAACTATTTAAGTATTGTTTGGCAAATAAAAAAGTAAAAATAACGCCAAACAAGTACTGAATAATTTATATTTATATATATATATATATATATATATATATATATATACATACATATATATATTTATATATATATATATATATATATATATATATATATACATACATATACATACATATACATACATATATACACACACACACACACTAGAATATAAATTAAAAGTAAAAAATAAAAATTAAATAATAGAGCCAAGAGAGCATAGCAGAAACAAGTTATTGCTTTCTGCTTGGTAATATTTAATAAATTTGTATTTGATTGTATTTTATAGCTGATTTTAAAAAAATTAACAAAAACAGAAAATAAACAAGTAGAATTATTTTTAAAAATGTGAAATTATTTGCAAAACAAAAATCGCAAAATAAAATATAGCAAATAGCAAAATGCAAATGTTTGGAAAGTGAAGCAGAAACCAGAACTTCAAGAAGTTTTTGTAGTATTTGTTTTGATTTTGTTTGTTTTTTTGCAGCTCTTTGCTCTGCATTTTTGGTTTTTAATCAACTTTAAAATAAACTCGACTAGAAATGACTTTATTGCGATGCGTTTATCAGTTATGACTCTGCCATCTGCTGGCGTCTCACCTTTCGGCCGACGTAAACCGGGATGCCGATGACCATGGCGGGAACAGCGATTCCCGCAATCAGAGTGATTCCGACCGGAGCTCCGATCAGCGTTCCCAGTTGCCACAGGATCTTCTTCTTCCTGCTCCAAGGCTTCTTGCCCCAGAAGGTGCAACCAGATGGACTGAAGGAAAACCCCAGAGGAAGAAGATGAGGTGATGAAGAATGACAGAGAAGGGGGTGAATTTACACATCGAAGCTGCACGCGTATGCTGTGGCTACCTGAGGTAGTGCAGGTCGGAGATCTCCTTCATGCAGAGCCAGCAGAACTCGCAGCCGCAGACGGCGCAGGTCATGTGGTTGCAGCTTCCGTCGTTCATCTTGATGATGTAAGCGCCGCAGCGAGGGCAGGGCTTGATGTCATCAGCTGGACACACAAAAAACGAGAAGAGTTCAGGTGACGTCACGACTACTGATCGACATTTCTGCTTTGGAAAAGATTTTTACCATCAGAAAGAGAGAATATCTGAGCTCTCCTTTGAGCCTCTAATTAATTAAGCTGCTGCTGCTGCTGCTTTTAGGAGCAATAAAACTTTATGAGCCAGCAGCTCCTCTAAGCAGTGGCCATAAATATTTTAAGGCTCCAGTGATGGAAGCCAACGGGAAAGAAAGAAAACTTTCAGAGATAAATTAACAGAATGATCTCCTAAAGCTAAATAAAAAAACAAAAATTTAATGTATTTAAATTAGGGTATTGGCAAAAATCTGGCAATACGATATGTATCGCGATACAGGGGAGCCGATACAATATATCGCGATATATCACGATACTATGAGTAAGACGATATATTGGGATTTTTAAAACTCAATTTAACAGTAGGAAAACTATCACAACATTCTAAACGCTCCAACCTGTTTCATACTTTAACACATCCAGTTTTATTACTAGATCTTGTTGATCCACTGGAACGAAAAAGGTGAAAACAGCCACAAAACTACCAGTCATACTTTTATATTTACTACAAAAATTACTGTCATTATTGGTTCCATTCAAATCCTAAAAAATAAATAAAATAAATCGATATTTTTATTTTGAAAATCGATACAATATCGGGAAATAAAATATCGCGATATATCGATATTTTCATACATCCCTAATTTAAATCATCTTAATCACCCGAAAGCACTTTGCTCTTGTTTCCTTATTGGAAATACCTCGGATACCGTGACGAAACCTCTCTGAGCCTCTTTTTTTTTTAAAGAAACCAAAACTGACGCCGGGTTTCATTTATAGAAACAAATCATGCTGTTTTTTTTATTTTTTTATTTACTGGTTGCTGAGGAACAAACAAAACTCTTCAGCGGCTACAGGAAGGACTTTACAAGCTGTGAAACTCTCCACCGGGGGTGAAAATTACACAGGATGTTGTTTTTTTTTTAGGGTTGAACATTGGAAATAAAACAAGTTTGTTGATACAAGTAGCTGAGAAATGAAAAATCCTTATTTAGCACCAGGGATAGCTTAGCATGGACTCTGCTGCTCTTTGGTTGAGGTCGTCTTGTGCAGCTCCGTCTCTTATCGCCACATCTGTCCTTCCCAGCTCTTTGCCTTTTTGTGTAAATTCTGCTCGGGTTCCGTTTGTGAGCAGATGAGTTTGCAGCGAGGGACGGCGGGTCTGAGCCTCTTGGATCGCCGTCAGTACTTTTGAAAAACTTGGCGCAGGGAGGAAGATTAGAGGCGAAATACTGGCAGCTAGAGGGATTTACTGGATGGATTTTTAATCAAAACAGGATTAAAGGCATTCATGTAGATAAGGATTCATACTGAACTCAACGCAGCGTTTTAGCTGCTTCACGACTCTGATTGCATCACAATGAAACACCTCAGCAACACCTAAAGTATTGTTGGACTTTTTCCCCCATGGCGCTGTTCATTTCTGCTCATTTTTTAAACCCAGAACAGAGAAGTAATGGTTTAAGACGTCTGGCTAGACTGAGCATCGCATTTTTTTGGGTAATTATTTAAATTACAAGCAGATGTTGTTGGTGGATGTTCAAATATGACGTAGAGACGTCTATGTTTCTTCTCGGATCCCGACCAAAACTAAGGTTTCAGGGTTAAGATGTAAAAAGGGTTTAAATGTGTCTGTAAGGAGAAGACACAGTGTTGGTTTTTTTGCTTTTTCGTCACCTGAATGTTTTGGTTCAAACACTTTTGATCCTGTTGGTTGATAACTGGTTAGGAGTCTTTGAAATTCGTCCCACTCTGCTTTGCAGAATTGCTTAAATCCAGATTTTCTAGCATTAACGGTCTGTTTAAAGGACCCAACTTTGACTAGGCTAATCTGGGATCGACTTGTTGAAGTTCAGAAATCATTCAGGTTCTCGAAGCAGCCCAGACCATCACACCACCTCCACCATGTTTGACTGCAGGTATGAGGTTTCTTTCTCCTGAAATTAGTTTAGGTCCACTTTGGTCTCATCAAGGATCATCAAGATGTTAGTTGGTAAATGTGAGACGGGCCTTTCTGGGGTTGTTTTTGTTGTGGGTCGGCAGTGGTTCTGGTCTTGGAGCTCCTCCATGGAGGCTATTTTCTCTCTTTCTTATTGTTGAATCATGACCTCTGACCTAATCTGAAGCAGTGAAGCCTGTAGAGCTGTAGATGTTGTTCTGGGCTCTGCTGTTCTCCCTGGATGAGTCGTCGATGAGCTCCTGGAGTAATTCTGATAGGTCGGCCTCTAGAGGGAAGGTTCTCCACGGTTCTCTGGTTCCCCAAACACTTAGAAATGACTTTCTTGAAGGTTCCCCCTGGCTCTGCCTCTCTCGTGTCTCGTTCTGACAGGCTGGGTCATCCTGAGCTATCTCTGTAGTTATGCTGCTACAGGCTTAGACTGCTGGAGGACAGACTGACCACTTTTCCTCACTCCACTAGTTTCTTCTTCCACTACTCTCCAGTTTGCATTATTTGCTGTTATTTCAGCTGTTAACTTGATGTTTTCTCAGTGTTTTTCACACCATGGAAGCTACATCTGGTCTGGTGTTCTGCTTGTTGTGGTTTCTTCCTGGAGGAGGGTACTCCTGGGTCAGTTCTTCTGTTCTTATTGTGTCTCTGCTCTGTCTTCTCGAACCCCCAGACGATCGTGGCAGATGGCCGCTCGTACTGAGCCTGGTTTAGGTTCTGGTTCTGCTGCAGGTTTCTTCCTATTAAAAGGGGAGTTTTTCCTCTCCACTGTCGCTACATGCTTGCTCAGTATGCGACTGTCTACAGTCGCTTCATGTTCGTCCAGGAAAACTCAGGTTAATCAAACCAAAAAAACAAAATCGTCATCTGAAAGCTGCTTTTTATACTTCCTCAGGTTGTCTTTGTCTGATATTAAACTTTGTTTGTTGATCTGAAACATTGAAGCAGCAAAAAAGTAGAAAACTGAAGCTGAATCTGTTTTTATTTGAGTTCCAGGTTGCGGTCCAACGGCTGAACTAAATGCATTCATTGTGCAGGAACGTAGCACCAAACACAATCCTTGATCTGACCTGGAGTTTTGTTAACATTTAAGATGCAGGACGCTGCAGTCGGAGACGACTGAGAAACTGTGCTATAAATAGAAACAGATGACTGATTTAAACACTAAGCACTTCCTCCAGCGGTGGGAGCGGAGCACTGCTCCTGCAGCAGACACCTTGCAGGGTTTTGAAGATGACAGACTGAGCAGATGGGCATGTGATAAAGTCTGAGAAAGTCAGAGAACTCAGAAAGGTGTGAAAATTATTGTTTCAAAACAGGAAATGCTGCTGCTGATAATGATTCTGCACACACTCATGTCTGTGTTGGTGTTTTATCTGCCGCTTCAGCAACAGGCCGAGTTCAGTTTTAGATCCAGTCACAAAGAGGCTGAGAGGGAACCCACCTGGTCCCTGTTCCTGCGTGTAGCTGGGCGAGTGGCCGCTGTGGGTGTGCAGGGATTGGGCCCTCTGCTGCCGGGCCGAGTCGCAGGTCTGGTTGGGGTGCCATGCCTGTTTGCAGTGGTAGCAGAACTCTGCGCCGCAGCCCTCTCTCCGACACACCAGCCTGGGACAGCTGGCGCAGCCTGAGGCGATGACGGCAAACCTGAGAGCAAAACACGGAGGAGGCACCGACAAATGAGTCAGAAACTAACATTTTCCAATATATGAGGCACTGATGGGCAAACAGTCAAGAGTTACGGCATCACAGAGACGCCTCAGCAAACCAAACGCTCCCACATCATGGGCTCCATCCAGCACTAATCTGCAGAAGCGACGATGAGGAGGACCCTCGTACACATTTTGCACCTTGGTTCAGTGGAACCTCAGACTGCAGGTCTTTTAGAGGAAACTGGGAATAAATAATGAGGCAAGCTGTCATGTAAGCTGTTTCACACCAGTCTCCAGGGAATAAACGTCTCCACGTTAGAGATGCAGCGTGGGAGGCAGCAATCAGTGGTGCAAATGTGTACAAAAATCTTCAGCAGCCATTTAAAAGTGAATAAATGATAGATTTTCATGTTTTCTCAACCTGTTTGAGAGCTTCACAAACAGAGAGCGCAGTCTGTCGATACGTTAGCATGATGATGATGGAGGGTTTAACAGCTATTATATAAATAAAACTTGAACAAAACCAACTTCAACATTGTGTCTTTGCCTAAAAGCTGTTTTAAGATGAAAAAAAAATGTGCATTATACTTAATTTCATTATAATATATTTTTACATTTTTTGTTTTATTTAAAATTTAACAAACCATTTTTTTTTAAAAGAAAATGTGTTTAATACTTAAATGAGACATAGAATGGGAAACAAATACAGTGGACCCCAGGCGGTTAGGGAACAGAGCTAAAAGCTAAAAAAATAAAACATGATTTCTCCTCTAAAAAAAAAAAAAAAATCACTTAAAACTGCCTACTTTAATAGTTCAAACAGCAAATATACCTTAATATGGATTAAAACGCACAATGGAAACCATCTTAGCACTACAGCAGAAGCCAACATCCACGATCTTATCTCCACTCTTTTGGGTGCAGCCAATCAGTGCCAAGAAAAACGAATGCCGCTCTTGGATTGGGTGCTTTGTAAATGCCAGCCAATAGCGTGTCAGCTAGCAAAACTAATTAGTATTCCCACTTCGCAAGCCGCATTTTCTTACCCTGATATTTAAGACTTGCCCTACGAAAAGATCTGCAAATAGGTGGAGGTCCACTGTATAACAAAAACAGACATTAAAGAAGCCTACTGGTGCATCAAGTGCCATCTAGTGGCAAACCTAGATTTTGCAGCTAAAATTAATATCTGCTTTTTTTTATCTTCACTGTACAAGCAAGTAAAATAAATGACACAGTACACACGCACACATTCTTGTCTTGCTGGTAGTTCTAAGGACCTTCATTGACTTCCATTCATTTTAGTAACTGCATTTATGCCTAACCCAAACTCCTACCCTACCCCTAACTCAGGGGTCTTCAACGCTGGTCCTCGAGAGCTACTTGCCAGAAGCTTTTAGATGCATCCCTGCTCCAACACAGCTGAATCAAATAATTGAATTGACTTGAATTACTTCTGCAGCATGCCATGGAGTTTGCCACAGGCCTGCTAACGAGCCATTCATTTGTTTCAGCTGTGCTGGAGCAGGGATGCATCTAAAACCTGCAGGACAGCAGCTCTCGAGGACTAGGGTTGGAGACCCCTGCCCTAACTATTATCAGTATATTCCTAACTCTAGCCTTAACTAAAACCTAATTCACACCCTACTGTTGGTCCAGGTTGACATGCAAGATATTGAGTAGAGTTAAACAAAACAGTCGACACAACTTCAGTTCTGGAATACAGCCTCTGCTGGTTTATTAGTTTGCATACCTTATCTGAGCAGAACAAAGCATTGATGACATACAGTTCTGTGGTCTTCAAAATACCCCAGCAAGACTCCTCGGCAAAGCCCCTTCTATCATTGAACACACAGATTTTAAAACCTAGTTCGTGCGTCATATTGATTCAAGAACTGTCCAACAGTATCCAGATGTTTCCTATCAATAACAACTTATCAAAACACCCCTCTCTGAGGGAACATGTTCTCTTAGCCAAGGCTATAATTTATCGGGTCATAGTGACCCGAGCCTTCCTTCTCTGAATAAACACACAAATTCCTTCACGTAGCATTTTTGATAAGACCGTTTTGGACATTCATCATTTACCACAACAATCCCCCCTGTGGTGCTCTCTTAAGGGCACCAAAAGGCTAATTAGGCCAATTAACAACCTTTAAATGCGACTAATATAAATACCTGTGAATGATGAATGAAAAGCAAGAAATGGTGGGGACATGCCAACACCTATATGAGCTCTAAACCTAACCCTAAAAAAAAAAAAAGAGATCCGTCACATTAGCACTCGGCGTTGGCTCCGATAAGGTCCACTGGTCTTCAGAAGGTCAGCGAATAAACCAGAGACGGTCCTAAATAGGACGGCTAAACAAGTGCGAGTTAAAACATTCATACGATCAAAGATAAAATCACTAAGTCAGAGACGACGACTTGAGTTTGAGACGTTGGAGTCACAAAAGAATTTTTTTCTGATTCAACTTCAGATTTATACCCGTAAAAAAACTTGAGACTTGACTTGGACTCGTGGTCTGAGACTCGAGTCTAAAAGCACCAGTTTTTTATCTCCTGTAATGAAGAGTGAAAAGAAGCCGGTATGTGAGCTACAGACGGCAGCTGCTCCTATGAAAGGATGAACTCGATTATTAGCCAGTGATGTTGGTGGATTATTATGGGATGTTAATGACCGCCATATGAAAGATTTTGAGACTTGTGAACATCTCTGACTAGAAAATAAACTATCTCAAGTAAATTATTTTCGTGGGTGAAAGATGAGGAGCCAGTTTTAGAACCGGTTGCCTGCATTTCAAAAAATCATCTGTGGGATAAATAAGTGAGCTCAACATTAAAAACACCCAAATGTTTATGTTGATCATCCAAGAGCTGTGAATGCAGAACATTTGGTGTCTTGGAGCCCAGAAGGAGATCAACAGGAGACTGAGATATAAGAGTGTGTCAATCCCAGAAGTAAATCACAAAAAACGAGGGGGTTATAAAAGGCTGTCGGAAAGCTAAGTGGCTGAAAACCCGTCGTGGGAGTGGAGGAAGAAGAAGAAAAGCACACTGGGGCGTCAACATCCCTCTGCTCCAACAAAACAAACCTGCTGCCATTTGTTCTGAAAAGCTATTTGTGTGTTTTTTTAGGGCTATTAAAAGAAAAGAAATGATAACGTGACAAACATTTTCTATTGTGCTGCTCCTCTAACGTGGCAGCTCGTCATTCCGCTTGAACGCCTCCTCAAACTCTGTTACATGCCGGCGAAAAGCGTCCCTTCTTTCCTCCTGATGAGCACGGCGTTAGAATCAACTCCGTAATCTGTGCTTTGGCGCGTGGCGGAAGAGGTCCGACAAGCAGGAAATGCAAAGATCGAGGAAGGCAACGCTTCAGGGGATCTCTGCAGCTTAAGGGTGCAAAGAGAGCATCGTCTGGTTCTGAAGGTGCACGTTTCAGGTCTTCAAAGCTTTAGCTGATGGTTGAACGTTTGCTTCAACATGATGCAGCTCAGTTCTCAGGGAGTTTTTTTCCCCTTTTCACTAAAGCTTCTCAACCGTTTCATGACAGAAAGTCTTGGTCAAGTCCCCCCACCAAGCAGCCAGACTTGGTTACTTTCACTTTCCACTTTCTGAAGATCTTCTGGATGGTTTTACACTCATTTTCCTCTCCGGTCCATTTACATCAAAATCATTGTACACCTCAACCCATGCCAAGCCTCCCAAGGAAGTGAGGAAAAGTGGAGGACAAAAGTAAAAGTCTGGTCTGAAAGGATTTTCAGACGAGTAACAGATTATGAAAATCAAAGAGAACGATCCAGAGAAGACCTGACTCGGAAGACCCATCTTCCTTCATCTGATCTTCTACATCATCTCACGTTTTCAGCTAATATGTCTGAGGGAATCACCTTTTTGGAGCTTGCATCCTGTTTTCTGTACCAAACCTTGTGCTTTTGGAGATATTTAAAAGATTTTAGCTGAAGAAATGAGAACAAACGATCTCTTTTCACAGGCTGCTGGTAACAAGAACAGATTCAAAATGACTTCTTTGCTAATTTGTTTGTTTAGATGCAGAGTTTAAGAGCCTTTTACTGCGTTTAGTTTGTCTCAGAAGTCAAAGTTCAGGACTGGGGGTAACGTCACGGCTGAGCTGAGCTGAGCGCCCTCTAGCTGTTATGGTGCTAACTCCTCGTAGGAAAATGTATCTTCCTTTTTATATGCTCAAACACTGAAGGGTCATGTTCGCACATAGATGTTTGCTACTTGTTTATTGAGATCCAAACTATCAGAAGGTCTAAAATAGTTCATATCTGTAACTTCTGCTACGTTTTATGCACTCGGCAGCCATATTGGATATTAAACCCAGGGAGCTATTGTCGCATTTCCAAATGGGAACTCGGAAAGTCCGACTTCCAAGTACAAAGTAAAAGGCACCATCTCAGAATTTGAAGGGTTCTGAGGTCAGAGTTGGGCGGCCAAACGAACTTCTCTCTGTAAACTGTGAGGTAGAGGACTGAAAGGAGAAAAGGAACAGGTGGAAGATCATCAGAAAAGCTGGAGGATTATTTCTGAAGAGCGAAGACCACCTGGATCCGGTCTTTCAGACAGCCCTGCAAGTCTTCTCAGATATGTTGCATATTGCAGTATTTTCTCGGTTTGCAACGACACGGTAGACGAGATGCACGATCACGACGTTCGCCGTGGTTGGGTCTGTTTTTTAGGAAACAGATTCATGAAACCGAACGAGAGGGACAGACACCAGGCCAAACAAAACCCAAGTTTGTACGTCAAGCTTTCTCAGCAAGTTTTCTTTTCCCCGGACAAGATGAGACAAGGAGCAACATTCCTGCAAGGCGTCATCCATTCCTGTTGGCTCAAACCAAACTGGCACCTCGGCCAGAACCGGCCCAGACTTTCCACCCTTCAAGAAGTTCAACAACTTTCGATTAAAGTGGAGCCAATAAAAAAACAAACAAAAAAACCCAAAACACAGATTAAAATGTTTTCCCTGCAACGTCAGCGCTTTAGTTCTTCAACCAGAACAGAGGAGAATCAGATGAGGGACGAATCAAAGAGACGATTTCTTCACCGTCTGCTGTTCTCTGTGGATACCGTATTAAAGCTCTTGAAATCTCTCCGATTATGGAGGACTTGTCTTGTCCCAACAGACTGTGATGTTCTTCTTCAGCTCGTTAGCAGATACCTGAAAAGTTTTAGGCTCAAAACGGGTATCTAGAACTATACCCCACAGCATGATGCTGCCATCACCACTGTAGTGGAAAGTAGTTTTTTGTAAAAAAATAAATAAAAAAATACACTGAGCTGATTTTGGAGTTGTAGCTCAATTACAGTAGATTCTGAGATTCTAGCCAGGGGTGAATGCTTCTTGTGGAAGAAAAGACTTCTGCCATGCAGACCTACTGCTTGGTCCGGATAAATGGAGAACACAGGAGATTGCTGTCACATTAAGAACCCAGAAGAGGTTGTTTCTGGAAGCCCCTGAAGAGGACCCAGCGCCGGAGAAATTTAGCTTATACGTTAGCGCTTCTACGTCCCGTTGCGGTACGTTACATACTTCCAAGTCAAAACAGCCTTTCTTTTGCAACACCGTATCAAAGTATCTTCTTTACCGTCTCCAAAAATCCAGATTAATTGCCCACAGCGCTCTCTGTAGGTTGTGTTGGGTCAATACACTGTATGGTCGTAAATTAATTTACAGGGCGCCGTAACCTGTCTTGGGTGGGCCGATACCTGAACGGGCAGCCCGCCCATTGGTGTTGGGCCTGTCCTAAACTCCTCCGGTGTTCCAATCAGCATTTCAATAGTCTCACTGAGCAGTTTCAGTGTTTTCCATCCTGGAGAAACTTCCAACTTTCATAATGTCACACAGTCTCCCATAATCAGCAATAAATAAGAAAGTGGGGCTTTTTGTACCTTCCTCCTGACGGATACCTCCGCAACACGACATCCTTTGAGGGCAGCGGTAACTTCTCTGCGAGCTATGGTTTTAGCTAAAGGATGCAAATGAGTCAGCACGGAGAAAAGCCGACCAGGACGGCTGTTTTAGTTCAGAGTAATCAGATCCACTGTAACTGGTGGCAGAATGCTGAACTTTAATCAAAATGTGCACGCAATTATGGAATCAGGTTATTAAAATGTTAATACAGAATGACTCCAACATATCTGCAGAGCCTGTTGTCCGTCTGCACGATTCTTTTTGAGACATTTCAGAGAGAATAAAATCAAATCTTGCTACAGGATGGAAGAAGAGCGGCGATGCGAAAGGCAGCCCAACGGAGAGAGGCGGGAGGAGCGCCGTGAGTGCCGACGTGTTGAGAGGAAGCGTGCACAGACTCTCCTGTCTGCATTTCCTCCTGGGGCCGCCCAACGCCACAACACACACCGACCAGCAGCAGCAGGTCCAAGCCAGCCCTACAGAACTGCCTGTGCCGACTACAAATGCTCAGAATCCACCGCCAGGACGCACTCATGCAGGTATGGCACGAATTGATGAGTGCAATTAAGCGCCGTTACCCCGGCAACACTCCCTCTGCACAGCATCGATAGTCGCCATGGAAACTGACAGCCCGGAGAGATCGGCCTTCGTTCTGACACGGATTCTGATTGGCCCCCCCGACCGAGCGGCGAGGGTCAAAGGTGAAGGACGACAAACAACCCGGAGACGGCGTGTTCCCTCGCCCTGGAATGCTGCTGGGTGTTGATTTGAACGTAAATTAAAATAAAAATGGGGCAGGAAGATATTTTCGGATCTGATTCTACATAATCACAAAGTCGCGCTTAAACTGACTTAAATTAAAAGCCGAGATGAAATAATCTGCAAAACACGTTAGATTGTCTAAAAGTAAATACCGGGACCACCGGATCAGAGCCAGTTTATTTCCTCAAAATGACCCCTGTAGGTTTGTTTTCTGCTCCAGTCTTCACAGAAGATCCAAGCTAACTGTGTTTTTACATCTGTTTTTCTGTTACTTTGACTAGACCACTCCAAAGACTTCATTTGTTTGTTTGTTTTTTGACCCGCTGGTCAGACATTCTGGTTCAGGATTCATGGTTTCATTAGTCACAGCGAGTCGTCCAGATCCTGAATCAGCAAACCAGTCCCAGATCTTAATACTACCAGCACCATGCTTGAATGTTTGCTTCTAATCAGTCCTTAATGTTTAAAAAAAATAATAATCAGGGTAGGAGATCAGGCTTTTCGACATCTTTTAGCCTACTTCATGATGTCAGACACGTTCTGAAATGATTTCTTGTTTCTACAGGTCATTAAAGCAATGGAGCAATTCCTTTCCAAATGGCTTTGGATAGATTTATTCCCCCTAATAAATAAAATAGTTGTTTGAAAATGGCTTTTTGTGTTTGTTCAGGTTGTTCGAATGAATTTGAGGAGCTGAAACTTTTAAAAAAGGTGAAAAAATAAAATCTCTGTCCCGTTGTAAGAATTTCTGCGCTGAGCGGAAAGCTACAAAACCTGACCCTGTTCCATCGGGAGGAATGGGCCAAAATTCCAGCAAACTATTGTGAGAAGAACATTTGATCCAATTCACACAGATTAAAATGGAATTCTAACAAAAACTGAATGAATGTAAACTTAGGAGTAAAAAAAAAAAAATTCTGATGATGATCTCAGTCATTTTTCTGGCGTTTAATATTTATCCTAACCGACCAGCCAGAAGAAGGGAATTAATCCGATTTAATGTAACACATTAAAAAAAACATGGTATGCGTTTTTGTGTGTGTTTTTTTACAGTGCATGAATGAATGTGGTTGATTTTATTTCTTCAATAAAAAAACTTTTTGACTGGACCTGTTTTCTAAACCTTTATGACCTTTTTAAGTGAATAACATGTTTTTAAAAGAATAAAATAATAGACCTAAAATATTCAACCATCCTAAAAGAATTAACATTGTTTTTACCAGTATAATCTAAAACTTTCTATATTGGTTGGCTCTGAAAACGACCCAGAAAACTAGGGTATATTTACAGAAATTAGTCTTTTTTTCAGCTTTAAAGCTTTAAAATACACGACCGGAGAAGCTCCCCCTCCTTTCCTCCTCTCCAGTGAAAACCATCTCTGCAGCCCCGGATGTTTGTGCTGAATAACAATTTGGAGTTTGTCTACCTGTCTGAATTAAAAGAGGGTCTGAGTCACTGCTGGCGTCAGACAGAGGGCCGTCCCCTCACGAATTCAGGTCAGCAGCTTCGTCTTCGCTTCCAAAGGATCCACACATGAGTTTGGGTTTTGTTTCCAACAGGAAACTGCAACACCTTATCTTTGATCTGGTTTGTCTGCACTCACAACCCATTTTCTGCTCCAATAACGCTCGGATCCAGAAGAATTTCAGTCAGCTTAGACCGGACTGTGTGCAAGGAAGGGTTACGACGATCCAGCAAAGATAATCTCTACATTGCTGCGTAAAAAAAAAAAAAAAAAAAAAAAGCCCGTTCAGGTTTGTTTCCATCTGCACTCATGGATGACTCACACTACACAAACAAGGAGGCCCGGAAAACAGAAAGAGAGGCCAGGTGACTGGAGGGGTCTGATCGTGGGAGGAACTTTAAATCAGACATGGAGGGGACAGTTGGGGTGTGGGACGAGGGTATTTCAGTATGAAACCCAAACCTATTATCAACCACATAAACTGGAGGGGAAAAAAAACACCCACATCTGACTGGTGTTTAGAATATAGAAAAATCTCCTGAAAAACCACAATGAGTCATGATCGTTCGAGTCACAGCTCCTCAAAAAAAACAAAAACGGAGTGGCCTCAAAAATAGCGTTCCTGCTCTTGCTGTCAATACTGCTTTGCTCCTAGAGGGGGCGCTGAGCGCATAAACCGGGCAAATGACAAAAAAAAAGCAACTGCCAAAGAAGAAACAGGAAAAAAGTTTTTACCTCTGGTTATGTTTTTAAGTTAAAACAAGAAATGTTCAAGTCATTTTTTAATTTTAAAGGGCGTCACGCCTCAAAATCCAGTGGGTCACTGGTTGCCAAGGCGATTCCCGCCTTTTCTGGCAAGCAGAGGGGAGAGAGACACGTGGTTATGACCCAAACAAGCAATCGCCGCGCAAAACCTGAGATATCTCAAACAACAGTTATGGATTAATACGAGGTAAAACCCTCATGCAGATATAGTAGAAGAAGAAAGATGGACCAAACCAGAATTTTGTCAGCGAACGCATCTTTCAACAGCAATAAGGTCCATAAGACGCTCTGCACTGAACTGAATGACTCACCTGAAACAATATCAAGCTGAATGGAAACATCACTGACACTAGAGAAAAACCAGCTGAGATCCAACATGGCTACCAGAAGCATCCAATCAGCCCAAACTCCTTATTATGTAGAAAACACAAGTCGGAGGAATCCCCATTGATGAGAAGGGATTTTTTACAACAGCTGTCCATGCTGCATTCAAGTACAGCTGGGAAACTAGGCTGTTGAAATGTCGAAACAACTCCAAAATGATTTAAGCAGGTTTTATTCTAAAATATGGGCAAAGTATAATTGAAACATTTCTAAACATGAACACTGACTGTTTTCAAGTGGTTCTATTATATAGGCCTGGGGTGGTAACCGGATTACCACCATACTGCGGTCACGTGACGCCCACTGCCGGTCTGAGCGCCTCACCGTCATCACCGCCCAAAAGAAAAATAATAATAATAACATTTCATGTGTGTGCATTTCAAGAAGTGGATGCATGGACAAATAAAGTCAGCCCCCCAGTAGATGGGAAGACGAAATATGGGGGCCAGTGTTTCCCACAGAAAAGTAACCAATGTGTGAAACCGTGGGAATTTGTTGATTACCGACCGCGGTAAGAAAAAATCCAAACCGGCACAGCCCTACTATTATACAATATTGTGCCAAACCATGATTTTCGTGTACCGCTGCACCCCTAATCCTTATGTGACTGTAATGATTTTGTATAAAGATATGACGGCTTAAAGAGACACTTGATCTCCAATTTTTAAAGGAAAACTAATATATGAGAGTGAGTTAGAGGTTTTGTGTGCTCTCTCTTGTCTGGGGTGATTTGAAAGAAAAACCTACGTCTTAGAGCAGCGAGAGACACAGAGGGTGAAAGTCAACGGAGAAAAAAAAACAACTTTCCCACATTAACATGAACTTTCTGTAGTGAAAATAAAATGAAGAATCCTAAAACTTAAACAGTGATTGTATAAAAACTGTAAATGGAACCAAAATACCAACCTGGTCATTTAAAGTCCGACTTTCTGTGACTTGTTGCAACTTCAAATGATGTTTCTGCTGTCAAGTATGGCTGAACTCATCCTTTGTCAAACTCCTACGGTAACCCACTGGGAAATGTACAAAACGTCCTAAATATTGCATTTCTTCCAGCTTAAAGTTTAGAAACTCGCAGTTCCTGATTGAGCCTCACGTTTGCATGTTGAGTGGGGTTTCCCAATGTCATGGGAAGGGTAGCCAATGAGAAAATGTGATGGAAACACTGAATAATTACAGAAGGGTTTGACTGCCAGAGCTAGGCAATAAATACAGGAGCAGTTTGCCGTTAAAACGAGATTTATAGCTCATTAAAAACCGAAACATGTTCCTGTTTAAACGAGAAAGGTTGTAACGGTAAAACAAAACCTCGCGGGACGTTTGAGTGTCGTGTCGCCCAGACGAAACGGAGCCAGAAGATGACGTCCTGCCATGTGTTGCCGTTTCATTGCTACAATCTTTCACGTTTAAATCGAGGACATGTTTTGTTTTTTAAATCTCATAAAATTAGAACATTTCTCGTTAGAGAGAGAGAGATGAGGCTCCTGTATTTATTTTCTAGCTCTGGCAACTTCTGTACATAGTAGAAAACAAAGATCCCAAATCAAAATAAGTTAGATTAAACGCTTTTGCATTGCTTTCACTTTCTGCATAGCAACACAGAAGCAAAAGTCATACAACTACAATGTTATATTCGTTAAAAAAAATGTATGCAATGCAAAGTTATTTAAATTTTTTGAAATATTTTGACATCTCAATAAAAGTCACAAAAGATGAAATAAATATAAATTATTTATGACTTTTGTAGACAAAAACAACAGCAACTTTGTTATCAGAACAATAATTTTTGAAATAAAAAAAATCTATACATGTGAACTATTTTGAATGCGTTCACATCATGTTATTTTTACTTAATAAATATACTTTTTTTTGTTCTTGAATAATTTTACATGAACGAGTGGAATTTCCCCTAAATGCCTGCAGACCACCCATTTTAATGTGTGCAACATTTCATGAGCCGTTCAAGCATTAAAGGGGCCCATAAACTTTGGTTTGCAAATTGCTCATGAAGGCCTTTAGGAAAATGTTCCACAGTTTTGTTTAGGCTACATTTTGAAAACTAAAAAAAAAAAAACGTTCCTAAGAGATAAACTTTTGTGTTTTACTGACCTCCCTTACAGCTGATTAGAGGCAGGTTGCCTGAATGAAATCAAAATAACTCTTTATCCCTTAAAAGTTCCTGTGTGTAAAAAAACCCAAAGCGATCTATTATAAGATATAAACGTTCAAGTAGTGGGTCCATTCCAGTAAAGCATAAAAACTGAAGTGTGGCTTTGCCTCCTTTAAATTCAGCCGCTGCTTTGAATTCCTGCCACCAGATGTCACTCTACCCCTCAAGTTGAACCTTTAATTTTGTGTGTGTGGGGGGGGGGAAGATGCAAACTATGAGATTACAGCGATGGGAAACTAATAATATACTTTGGATGTAAACCAACAGAGACCAGAAGTTTTGTTTTATTTATTTTAGAAAGTTTGAGTTCAGCTGTAAAACATCCCAAACAATAACGTTTTAGATTTAATCACATTGACTTTATCTGAAACGAGGTCCTTCTCGTTGGCTGGTGTCGAACAAAGAGAAAATGTTTCATCATCACAAAGTCTGTCTGAAAAAGTCACAGAAAGCAGAGACTTGACAGGAAAAAAGAGAGTTTTGCTTTCTACCCAAAGAAGCACATCAGAGGCTGAAACTCAAAGACAATGAATCACTTCTACTTTTTTAATGATCAAACAAACGCCTCTCATTTGTTCCAGAAACTGAGCTGCTCATCGTCTGACTCTCTCCGACCGCAGAAGCGGTTCTCTAACCCACTTACTGCCTCTCTGATTCTCGCTTTCAGCCTCTCGGCTTTTTTTTTGTTTATCCGATCGGATCGCGGGATCCCCTCTTCAGTACATAAACGCTTTCAGGGTTCACCTTCGGCTGCATCATGGAGGCTCAATCCCTGTAGTTTAGTTTTTGTTTCTAGCAAAAATGTCCCCGTTTTCACTCGTTGCACAACTTCCCCTAAACAAACGAGAGATAGGAATCAAAGATATGCTGTACTGACGTAAGCTTTACAGTAAGTCTGATTACATCACAGGGAAAACAGGAACTTCGCTTCTGAGGCGACTCAAATGGACCCTGACCTGAATTCAACATTTTATTTCTATAGTAGCTTTTTGAATATTTCTTTTCCGACTGTTGTGTTGTTTGATTTCGTTTTTCTGTCACAACTTGAGGCTTATTTGTGGGCACGGGCGGTTCTAGACGGGGGCCAAGAGGGGCCAGTGCCCCAGTAGAACTGGTCCTGGCCCCTTTTAAGGCCCCTGTACTGAAGAGATGATGCTGAATATGTTATACGCCGGCACAGAAACCACAACTAATTGACCCCCTGGACCGTTTTCATTTGATATCATCACAGTTTTGTGTAATAACTTAAACATGAAGGTGTTTCACTTTTAGCCTCAGCCGTATTGAGACTGCTAGATCAGACGTCTGCAACCTGCAGCTCTGTGAGAGTGGCTCTTTGGCTCACTTAATATACAGTGTTTTAAAAAATCAAATCGTTTTTCTTTTCTTTTCTTCTGCGCCCCCATGAATAAAACACCGGCCCCACCCTGACCAGTGTTGCCAACTTAACGACTTTTCAGACCCCCTTAACGACTTTTTTTCCAAAAAGCGCCTAGCGACAAATCTAGCGACATTTCTGACCACCCTTAGCTACTTTCTGTGAAACTTTGTCGCTGATATTTCCTGCATTTTAGAGACCCAGCTTGCTCCTTCCCGACGCTCAGAAAGGGAATGATCTGCGCGTTTTGTAGTTCATGTAAATTCAAAACTAAAAAATAAATCTGCATGTATATAAAACCGATCTTTCAACTGGAATTAAGCCAGAAGATTGTCTGTATTACGCTGCATCTCACACCTGTGGTGCATTCAAGGAACGTTCGAAATGTATGGCGAGTTCAAAAACGCAGGACATTTAAAACTTATGACAAAAAAAACCCCCGCTGAAAATAATATCATAAGCAATAAACTTCGTGTTTAATGGCGGTTGGCAAGAAACATTTGATGCATGTTAAATATGCCCTACTTATTTTTACAAAGTACTAAAAAACAAACGACTATATTCTCTCTATTAATTTAATCTTCTTGAGATATCTCAGCAAATGTATGTTTCAGAACTTTAAATTTTTTTAAAAGGTCTTTGATGTCCAGTTGCAATTTGAAATCTTGTCAATTTTGTAGGCTACCAGGTTTCTCCACAGTTTACTTCAAAAATAATAAAATAATATTTCATGTTCCACCGTCTCTTGTTGAAGACAGAAGTCATATTTCCCTGTAGCTTGTCTCCCCTGTTTAAATAATGTATTATTTAAATAATGTATTATTTAACCTGTATGATCGAATCTTAATCTAAATATATTTATTTCCTCCTTTGTTTCAATCGTCACACCGTGTTGACATCATCATTATGCAAATTAGCGTATGACGTCATCTGGCGCCATCTAGCGACTTTCTGGGGCAACTCCAGCTACTTTCTGTCGGAGACAGTTGGCAACACTGACCCTGACCCCCCCCCTGGTAAATTTGGTCTAGAACCGCCACCGTTTGTGGGTCAGAACACATCTCTGCTGTTTTACGTGACAAATCAAACGCATGACGACAACGACGATGATCTTTGCTGGAGGTAACAGGCGGTCAAAGATGGCACCAATGGACCGTTACTCACCCGCAGTCGGGCGCAGGGCACCATCTGCAGTCCTGGTCGGAGGCGAGGCACCTCCTCAGCAGGAACTCCTCGTACTTCTCCAGCAGGGCAGCGTCGTCCAGGATGTCGGCCACCTGCCGCGGGGCCAGCCGCTCGGCGCACTCGGGGCAGCTGAGCTGGACCCGGCTCTCGGTGATCTCGATGCGGAGGTACTGGCGCAGGCAGCAGAGGCAGGAGCGGTGGCTGCAGCCCAGCAGCTCGGGCAGCTGCTCGGCGGGCTGACGCACCAGGCACAGCGGGCACTCCAGGAGGTTGGGTACCCCGGCGGTGGTGGTGGCGAGGGATGGCTGGCTGGAGGACAGCGGCTTCGAGGGGGTGCCGGAGGCCGCGTCCTTAGCGGTTGTGGCCGCGGCGGCGGCGGCGGCGGCGGCGGCGGCAGAGGCTGCGGTGGGCGTTGAGCTCAAGGCTGAAGGCGGTTGCTGCTGCTGCTGCTGTGCGTGATGAGCTAAAGGGGGGGCCGCCCCACCTTTGGGGGCCCTTCCACTCCGAGAGCCCCGCTTGCTGCGGAAGAGGCTGTGGAAGGAGATGCGGCCCTGGCGTTTCCCGGCTGCTCGGCACTTTGGGTTGGGAACGCCGCTGACGGATGAGTGAGGCGACTCTGAGCCCTTTTCTGAGCCCATTTTTCAATTCGATCACTCCTTGCGATTCCCACAAAAAAAAAAAAAAGGGACACAACGTGTGGTTTGCTCCCCTGTAAAACTGAAAGGAAACTTGGCTCAGACTCTTAAGAAACCTCCTCCCCTTTCCTCCAAGAGAAGCCAAACATGATAAGGAAAAGGGCAGCGAGAGATCGAAAGGAGCGACGCCTTTAAGCAGGAGGGGGAGAAAAAGGAAAGAAAATCCCAGTTTCTCTCAGACTTGTCTCCGTCTAAGGTTTCACAAAGAAAAGAAAAAAAAGAGAGAGAAGAAAGCAGACTTTTCTTCTCTTAGGCAGAAGAAGTAAAACAGTAAAAGTCAGACTCAGTCGGTCACTTTCCTACTAAAACAAAAACAAACAACACAGAAAAGCCCCCCTAAAAAAAAAAAAATCCACAGGCTGGTTGCTGTTAACTCCTCCGGTCCGGACCTCGTTATCCTCCTCGGCTGAGTCCAGAGCGACCGATCCTCCTCCGCTCCTGTTGCTGAATGCCGGCGTCTCTGAACGCTCCTCTGTGTCGGGGAGACAGAAGGCAGGAAGTTAACACACAGCGCATGCTCAGTATGACACGCACTTCTCCCTCCCTGCTTCTCTGTTTCAGCGCAGAGAGAGGGTGTTTTTTTTTCTCTCTCTCTCTCTCTGTGTGCATCTGAGCTGATGATCTGTCTGCTCTGATTGCATTCGTACACACAGTGCACCGTGTAATAAAAAAAATAAATAAAAATAAAAAAATAAACGGCCCATCGCTGGAGGTTCAGTGGGACAGATTCTGCAGGAGGAGGCGATTAAACGAGTGGCATCATCCTCGGCTCCACCCAATCGGGGTCTTGGCGTGGTTAAAAGCGGTCCCCCTCTCCGCCGTGCCGAGCAGCACCACAAGCCCATCTCCCACTTCACGCTGCCGTCACCATGGCAACGCTCACTACTACCAGCAATCAACTGTGAATCTGCCTGCCAGGTGTAGCCTGTGCACAAACAAGCAGACACCACAACCCGGTATAAACAGGTTAATGGAGTCAGATGTGCACACGTGGTGGAAAATTGTTATGCAATTAGGAATTAAGTGTATATTCTCTGTTTAGTGAATGCATCTAGGGTAAAATGACAAGCTTTATTGCTCCAGCTTAATGTTATGATAAAGATATGTGTGTCAGGTCACCAGAGAGACAGACGCCGGGGCGTGAAGGTTGGAGAAGACGTCTACAGAGATAAACAGTGATTGCTGAATACTATTTAAGCGGTTAGTTAGAAAGGTTGGTTAGGGTGATGCACGAGTAACTCTGTCCCCTCCATGTCTGGCCAGACATGTTTGTATTAAATACTTAAACGCCTTCTGGGACTCAAGTCTTCTTTATTATGGAAACCCTGAGATACACTTTTTTTGCTATAACCGCACACACACAAAAGAGACATGTTTTTACTCTCAAAAACTACTTGTGATGCTCTAGTCAAGTCTCAATCACAGGTGCATAGCTCCAAATAGCAAGAAATGCAAAAACAAAAATGTAAATATAGATATATCTCTGCACCTTGAAATATGGAGGAGTGTAACTACCAGATCAGTTTTACATATTTCAAACGTACCTTATGAATGTATAGCCTACATATGCTAACAAAATATATAAAAAGTTTATATTCACTATAAATAAAAATAAAAAACGTGTACAAAACACATTTAGAGATATGGGGGACTGGGACAGCCAAGAATCGAGATTCTTTTCATAAATTTAAATTTGATTATAGAAACAAATACAATATTTACATTTACTTTTCAAGACACATATATGTTAGAACAAACTTGTAAACCAAACAGAGACATTTGCATTCAGTTGTATGGGGGACTTGGACTGCCAAAAATCAAGATTCTTTTTCAAAAATATAAATTTGATTATATAAATTAATTAATACCCCAAAAAAGTGTAAAACAATATTTACTTTCACACTTAAAGACCACATACATTTTGGAACAAACTTCTCTAACACACATGGACACGTTTGCATTTAGATGTATGGGGGACAGTGACTGACAACAATTAGGTTTGTATTACTAAAATATAAATTTAATGTAGAAATAAATTAATAAACCAAAACAAGCGTAGGAAGAAATGTGCTCACTGTCAAAGAACTATACATATTGGAATAAACTTCTAAAAGACACACAAACACTATTGTGGTCAAAAATATGGAGGACTGAAACTGACATAAATTAAGATTCTGTTGCAGAAATATACATTGAGTTCAGAAACAACAAAGTCTAGCAATATTTAACAATTAATCTTCAATAAACACACAGAACTATCTAGATTCTGAAATATGAAGGACTGAAAATGCCAAAAATCTAGTAGCTTGGCTATTAATAAGTCTAAAAACTACATTGTTTAATGTATATTTTTGTACATCCATTTATTTCAGTTTTTTTATTTATATTATTGTAATCCAAACTATAATCCAGACTTAATTTTTAATTTAAGGCTTTCTAGCCAACAGAGATGTATTGAGTGTATTGAATCTTTAACTGTTTGGAATAGGAATTGTATCCCACAAGATATGAAATGTTGATAAAAAAAATTCAGCCCTACATTTTAATCTTCTGTATACATTTGTGCCTGATTATAAAAACAACTGTTGTGTTTAGGAGCGTAGCATTAGAGAAGCACACAATATAGCAACAGAAATTGTGAAATTGCAAGTTAAGCTAGCTGTTAGCACTGTTAGCTTATTTTGCTATCAGACATCAATGTGCAAAGGGGTTGTTTTGTGGTTTAGTAAAAAAAAAAAATCGGATAAAACTGTACTTTATCAGACCAATTAAAAATATGATGTGAGCATTAGATAATAACAGCAAGTTAAGCTAGCAAGTAGTGCTGTTAGCTTATCTTGACGTCAGAATAGCCAAAAATCAGTGAGTGATGCAGTGTAGCTCACTTATTCTACTACCTCATGATCCATGGAATTTACAAGGATATACTTTTTGTTTGAGAAAAGCATGCACAGTTCATTTAATTACCAAAATATTTCTATCATAGTTTAAAAACTTATTATTTTGGTTCTTGGCACCATTTTAAGATTACCTTTGAACCCTAATTAGCTGACAGGTGAGGATATTCTCGTAGCGTTATCTTACTAAACATAGTAAATAACTCATTGAGCTATTTTATAATTTGGTATTTCTTTCATTTTGGCTGTGTCAGTTCTACTGAAACACCTAATTACTATCCAATGTATAGAAATACCAAGGTTCACTTCTAAAAATGCTCATACCAAATGAAAACAAAAATAACATTTACAGCCTCACACATAAAACAAACATTTCCAAGAACACGCCCTCTCTATATATTCACATATAAGTGTACTAAACACACACATAGGCTCATAATGTATCATAAAAACCCAAAAGGGAACACAAAGCGCTCAAAAAGCTGCAAATAGACAAGATTTCAATTGAACATAAATAACACTTAACATGCATAAACACGTTACAGACACACAGAAGCCAAAATATAGTGTGCACACACATAGTTGTGAATGAACACTCACAAGTGAAAAGTAATAATTCCTTTAACACAAAACACACAAGCTAATTATGCTCTCACTGCAATTACAGACTGTGTAAGTGCTTCTATTCTGGAATGGAGGCCTGCAGCAGCAGCTCTGGTCAAATGTGTCTTTCTTTGGATCTCCAAATTTAAAGTTGAAAAGAAACTCACTTTGGGTGCTTTGCTGCTGGAAATCCTTTTGCTAAATCCATTTCGACAGGCCCCTTTAGCAAGTGTTTGACATCTGGGTAACATCTGATTAAGATTAAAAAAAGCAATCCTGAAATCAACATGTCAGATCCAGCCAAAGAGGAGATGTAGCAGATGTTCGGTGGGAGTAAAAGGGGGAGCAGAAAGGAGGCAGTTTATACCTACTCTCCCCTACATCTTCCTTAACCTTATGTAATGATTAGTAACGATTAAATAGGTCTTAAACTAAGACACAAGGGCAAAACCAAACCCTGAATATTATCTTCACCCACCAGGCTTTCATACTGTGTAGTAAAGGAGTAAAGGAGGGATGCCAAGAACTTATTCTTTTTACTCTGACAGTTGTCTACTGCCTGACGGATGGATGACGTACGGATGGATGACAGATAACGGATGGATGGATGGATGACAGATAAAGGATGGATGGATGGATGACAGATAAAGGATTGATGGATGGATGGATGGTCTGATGGATGAATGACGGATGAACGGACAACGGACGGATGGATGGATGACATATAAAGGATGGATGGATCGACTGACGGATGGATGGATGGATGGGTAAAGGACAGATGGATGGATGTATGGATGACAGGTAAAGGATGGATGGATGGATGGATGGATGATGGGTAAAGGACATATGGATGGATGGATAGACAGATGGATGGATGATGGGGTAAAGAATGGATGAAAGGATGGATGGATCAACAGATGAAAGGATGGACGCATGGATGGATGGATCAACAGATGAAAGGATGGATCAACAGATGGATGGATGGATGACGGGTAAAGGACAGATGAAAGGATGGATGGATGGATCAACAGATGAAAGGATGGATGGATGGATGAACAGATGAAAGGATGGATGGAATGGATGGACGGCCGGACGAACTCATGAAGAGATAAAGATAAAAATAGCTGAAAAGATGTGGGATGGAGAACAGATGGATGGATGTATGGATGACAGGTAAAGGATGGATGGATGGATGATGGGTAAAGGACATATGGATGGATGGATAGATGGATAGACAGATGGATGGATGATGGGGTAAAGAATGGATGAAAGGATGGATGGATCAACAGATGAAAGGATGGATCAACAGATGGATGGATGGATGGCTGGATGGATGACGGGTAAAGGACAGATGAAAGGATGGATGGATGGATCAACAGATGAAAGGATGGATGGATGGATGGATGGATCAACAGATGAAAGGATGGATGGAATGGATGGACGGCCGGACGAACTCATGAAGAGATAAAGATAAAAATAGCTGAAAAGATGTGGGATGGAGAACAGATGGATGGATGACAGATAAAGGATGGTTGGATGGAACATACTGACTCCTTGGTAGTACTCTACACAATCTTAAATACTGATCATACGGATTACAGTTTTACACTTATTTATTTACTTTTATTATTATTATTTCTATTTTCAAATGAAATCAATGCAAGGTTGAGTAATGTGTACCGTAGATATTTTTCCTGATTAAAAGGAGTTTTACAGTAGTTGTTATCAGTAGGCCTACACTAGTAGAAAGAGGTGTGCAGGTTTGTGTTGCTACAGAAAATAAAATCCAAACACAACTGAGTGAAACAGACAAACACACTGTCTGAGCCGTGCAGATGTTTCCGCTTTTCTCTCTGGGACCCAACAAACAACTGACCGAGCCTTTGTGATTGACTTAACGTCCAGAAATCTGATTAGAGCCTCTCGTCTAAAGGCCACTGTCTATACGTCTCCCTATCTCTCTCTCACACACAAACAAACACACACACACACACAGAGTAACGCTGATCCAGTAAACGTCAGACTATTCATGTGATTACGATGTCTGCATCTGTGTGTGGGGAGTGTGAGGAGGGGGATTCATGGCCGTGACGCACAGAAAAACACAGATAAGCCGACCAACCTGGGAGCAGCTAACAGGCTGGGCTGAGAGTCTGAATCCAGTTTCCAGGTCAGAAATACTAAACCCCACAACAGAACCGAAAACATGCTTAAGATCTGCTTTAAAGCTCTGCAGATATCTACTTTTCTTCAATATTTCTTCAATATTTCTGTTTGGTTTGAAAGCAAATTGACCTCCCTCTAGTGGTCATATTAGGAACTTCGACAACATTAAAGGGGAATGCATGAAGCAGAGTTACAACATATGAAGTGTTATTGATTGATTACCCGTTCTGTATTAAAAACAGAACTCTTAACTCTCTTGGCATACAATAATAAACCAGAATAACCAAGTGAGGGAGACATGTGTCAACAGGTCTGAAACATCCAGTTCCAGATTAGCATATATGAAGCTGATCCTAGAAAAATAAACCTAAACTACAGGAACAGAATAATTTGAGGCTGGGAAAAAAATATACCTGTAATGTCTTGGTGCTTCAACCTTTAAAAGCAGTAGGGTTTCAAAATATTTTCCTGCTGAAATCCTAAACTTTATCCATATTAGAATTTCCTGAATTCTCAATAATTTTTAGCTAATATTAATTTATTAATACAAAACCTAACAATGGAAATATAGAAGAACCTCCAACAGCCGTAAGGCTTTGAATGTAGTAAACTAAAAACACCACAGACTGTAAGGACATGGATGGATGGATGGATGGATGGATGAACAGATGGTTGGATGGATGGATGGAGGAATGAATGGCTGAATGGATGGAAGGATGGATGGATGAACAGATGGTTGGTTGGATGGATGGATGGAGGAATGGTTGAATGGATGGAAGGATGGATGGATGAACAGATGGTTGGTTGGATGGATGGATGGATGGATGGAGGAATGAATGGTTGAATGGATGGAAGGATGGATGGATGAACAGATGGTTGGATGGATGGATGGATGGATGGATGGAGGAATGAATGGTTGAATGGATGGAAGGATGGATGGATTAAGGAATGGATGGATGGATGAACAGATGGCTGAACAGATGGAAGGATGGATGGATGAACAGATGGTTGGATGGATGGATGGTTGGATAGATGGTGGAGGAATGAATGGCTGGAAGGATGGATGGATTAAGGAATGGATGGATGGATGAACAGATGGCTGAACAGATGGAAGGATAGATGGATGAACAGATGGTTGGATGGATGGATGGATGGATGGATGGATGGAGGAATGAATGGCTGGAAGGATGGATGGATTAAGGAATGGATGGATGAACAGATGGCTGAACGGATGGAAGGATGGATGGATGAACAGATGGTTGGGTGAATGTATGGATGGATGAACAGATGGTTGGGTGAATGGATGGATGAACAGATGGTTGGGTGAATGGATGGAAGGATGGATGGATGAACAGATGGTTGGCTGAATGGATGGATGGATTAACAGATGGGTGGATGGATGGAGGAATGGATGGCTGAACAGATGAATGGATGAACAGATGGTTGGGTGAATGGATGGATGGTTGAAGGTCTTGCTCTACTTTCTTTCCTAAATATAAAAAGTAAAGAAATTTAAAGGAGACTATGATGTTGCACCATAACATCCCTATGTAGAGGAAAATTAATTTCCACACCTTTGATCCCAATAAACCTGTCCTATTCAGATTGGGAATGAATGGAAGATCTTAAACCAAGGATGGTGGTGGCAGCGGCCTTTCAGGATATTCTTCATTTCCTGGGCCTTGTTTTGCATCTCTTATCTTCAACCGTGACATTTTTTCCTTAACACCTGTTATTAAACATTAATGGGAGCTTCGGTCGCTCATCTGGTCAAAACGATGTGATTCACAGTGCTGACAAACCTCGATTGTCAGCTGACTCATCAACGTGCCCTCATAAAATGCTAAAAGTGAAGCGTGTTTAAACAGCAGCACCTTAATGCGTTGCAATGAAATTATATTATAAAAGCAGGTTAAATCCAAGCTGAGATACTGAAGAATGTACCTTTATACGGAGGGAGGACATAAACACATTAAGCTGCTGTGAGCAGGCATTTCCCCAATAAATTTGTCAGATCTTTGTCCGGGTACTTCAAACCCTCTTTGTAGTCTGAGTCGATATCAGTCAAAACAAAAGCTTCACAGTAACTTTAACACCTGCAGCGCGTTTTATGACCCGTGTTTAGGAGCGATAAGGGCACAAGGAAGTAAAATAGCTGAACTCTTTGTCAGCTTGCTGGGTAATCAGAGCCATCCGATGTGAGATAAAGATAAGCTTCGTCAGAATCCCGACACGCCGCAGGATAAGAGGAGGAAAGAAAAACCTTGTAAAAACATCCATTATTGGCACCTCTGTATGTGCTTCACCCTAAAGGTCAAACCGGGCCTTTTTTAGACAAGGCAGAAGTTATTTCATGCAGAGCAACAGAAAGCATGCAGAGAATCGAAGCAGCAGCAATTCCAGGATTTGACCTTTAGGAGCGCTGAGGCCTGAAAGAGCAGCTGGCAGAAGCTCTTGGTCAAAACTCAGAGACCAGTTCAGTCCAGTTTTAACAATAAAACAATGAACAATTATTGGTTCGTACATTTAAATCGTTGAATTCAGATGTTCCAATCACTTCCATTGCCACAGGTGAATAAAATCCATCACCGGGAAACTGCCTTTACAAAATGTATAAAATAATGGGTCTCCAGAGGCAAGGCAATTTTGTTTTTATAGCACACTTTCGACAACAAGGCAATTCAAGGTGCTTTACATAAAAGACAGCAATAAAGTAAGAAGCACACACAAAACATATGATACAACAAAGCATTACTCAAAGGCAGCTCTAAACAGATACGTTTTCAGTTGTGATTTAAAAGAACTCCCTGTTTCAGCAGCTTTGCAGTTTTCTGGAAGTTTGTTCCAGATTAGAGGATCATAGAAACTGAAAGCTGCTTCTCCATGTTTGGTTCTGATTCTAGGGATGTTGAGTAGACTGGAATTAGAAGACCTGAGTGGTCTGGTGGGGGGGTTGGTATAGTGACTGTGACAACAGCTCTTCAACATCCTTTGGTGCTAAGCAATTCAATGATTTATAAACTAGTAAAAGTATTTAGACGTCTGTTCTCTGAGCTACAGGGAGCCAGTGTAAGGACTTTAGAACTGGGGTGATGTGCTCTACTTTCCTGGTTCTAGTGAGGAACACGAGCAGCAGCGTTCTGGATCAGCTGCAGCTGTCTGATTGACTTTTTAGGCAGACCTGTGAAGACGCTGTTGCAGTAATCAATCCGACTAAAGATAAACGCATGGATGAGTTTTTCTAGGTCCTGTTGCGACATCAGTCCTTTAATCCTGGAGATGTTCTTCAGGGGATAGAACGCTGTTCTTGTTATTGCCTTTATGTGACCCTGGAGGTTCAGATCTGAGTCCATTACTACATTTAGATTTCAGGCCTGATCAGTAGTTTCTAGCTGTATTAACTGAAGCTGTGTGCTTTTTCTAGATCTTTCCTCTTCAGGTCCAAAAGTAATTACTTCAATTTTATTTTTGTTCAGCTGGAGAAAGTTATGGCACATCCATCCATTGATTTGGTCAATGCATTGATTTAGGGTTTGGATGGGTTCAAAGTCACCTGGTGATATCGTAATGTAGAGCTGAGTATCATTTGCATAGTTATGGTAACTAATCTTTTTGGTTGTTATAATCTTGCCTAGTGGGAGCATGTAGATATTAAATAAGAGGGGCCCCAGGATGGAGCCCTGGGGCACCCCACATGTGATTTCTGTTTGTTCTGATGAAAAGTTTCCTATTGAAGCAAAGAAGTCCCTGTTCTTTAGGTAAGACTCGAACCAGCCAAGTACCTTACCAGAGAGTCCGACCCAACTGTCCAGTCGTTCCAATAATATATCATGATCAACACTGAGGTCCAACAGAACCAGCACTGTGGTTCTACCACAGTCTGTATTTATGTGGATGTCATTAAATACTTTGACGAGGACAGTCTCGGTGCTGTGGTGAGCGCGGAAACCAGACTGAAAAACATCAAAACGGTTTGTCATTGTTAGGAAGCTATTTAACTACTGAAACAGCTTTTTCAATAATCTTACTGATGAATGGTAGATTAGAGATCGGCCTGTAGTTCTGCATTAACGTGCTGTCCAGTGGTCAGGGAAGTCCAACTTTATGCAGAGTCGACAGCTACAGACCTCCAGACTTCATGCAGCCTTCAGACTAGTTCATGATTGCATAGAGAGCTTGTAGATGCTTTGCTTCTAGAGCAGCAGAGACATGTTCTCTGCCTGAAAATCCAATATCTGGGTCTAGCTTCTGTGAGAAAAGCGTCTTTGTGTCGAGTGCAAAGCTTGGAGTTGTTTGGACTCATCCCTCGGTTCCAGTGAAATTAACCCCTAATGCTTCAACATACCAAGACATTTTGGGACAATTTTATGGTCCCAACTTTCCCAACCAGTGCACAAATCAAGGTCCAAAATGACATGGTTCTGACTTCAAACCAACTGAAGACCTCTGGGATGAATTAGACACACTCCCAAACCTCAAGGGACACCTTCCAAGAAGAGCTGAAGGTGTTCAAGCTGCAAAAGGATGGTCCCACATCAACTTGGGCCCAATGGATTAAGAACGGGATTTCACTCCAATTCATTTGCATGTAAAAGGCAGACGAGTGAAAATTTATGGTTACATAGTGCAAGTTTGGGAACTGAGCTGCATAAAAATCATGATGATAGACAGTTTCATTTTCAAGGGTAGAAACAGAAAGGCACATTTATCTGAATTTTAAACCAATTTCCACCATTTTTATTTAGACTAAATTAAACAGAACATGTGAGCTTAAAAAACAACAACCAAAATGTCATTATTTCAGCATATTTTCAAGAGTTAATCAGGACGACCGGCGGGTTTGAGGAAAAAAATTGATGAACGTCAAGTGTTTGCAGAAATGTCTCCAAATCCATTCCTTATGAACTCCTTTAATCCTGCTGAGTTTTTCAGAAAAAAAACGTGAAATTGAGCTCCAAAAATATTCATTTAAATATTCAGATCAGTCCATTATTTAAAAAAACACTTCTTGTAGTCCTCCGATCCAGTTTCAGCACCAGAGCCGGTGAAACCACCGCGGTGCTGCTCTTATCAGCCGTCGGCTCTGTGATGTGGCTTCACACTTAAACATGAAGAAGCGGCTCGTTATCTCTGAAGACAGATCTGTGATAACAACAGATCAGAAAGACAAACACGCTGGGAACGGACCGTGTTTGTTTTTAGAGGCTGACATCTCCAGCTTCTCTGAACACGCAGCATCAAAGCAAAGAAAAAAAAGCCAAACGCTGTCTTTACGTGTCACATCCATTTCCCGCCCCTCCCCAACCTGTTGCCTCTCTTTTATTCGTGTCAGCAAACGGTTTGACTTCAGAAGCAGCTGGTCAACAAAGCTGAGGAGTTCAACTTGAATCAACTGTGAGTTAATATTCTTCTTCTGAGAGGCAGAATAACTGCATTTTCATTTCATGTGCTCAGTCACATAAACAAAGTTTGCATATAAATCCACTGTGACCCTTTATTCTGAGCTGAGCGGTCTAGAAAAGTAATTCCAATGTTTTATTTCTACAATACTCCATAAAACGGTTGTAAAATATATTATTGTCCCTGTTAGAGTATTTTGAACCAGATGAAAAAAGAAAATTTCATTGGAAAAACATTTATCTCAACAGAGATTTGAAACCCCAGCAGAAGAGTTAATTATAGCAGCTAATTCTTTGATACTGTGCAACACATGCTCTATATGCGCTTCACATATTTTACATTTTAAACTTAAACTTTTTCTAAACTAAAACTAAAATTAACAACTTAAACGTGTATGAAAAAGTATTTACCCCCTTAAAGATTTCTTACCATTTTCCCTTTTTTTAGATCATCAAACACATATGAATATCGTATAAACTGTGTACAAACAAGCAGCAGTTTTCATGATGATTTTATTAAGGGGGAAAAAAAATTATGAAACCCAACCTGGTGCTATGTGAAAACATGGCTGACCTCCTTGTTTAATCATAACAATGTAATTAATCATATTTTGTGTTTCACCCTCCATCAAACCTGCTAGCCCAACTAATCGACCATCAAATATCATCTTCTTACTTTTTCTTACAGTCTAAGAAAGCAGAAATGCTAAAATATAGGCGTGTAACGGCACACAAAGCTCACGGTTTGGTATGTTTTGTGTATTTTTTTTAAACTTTAATCAGCATTAGACAAAGATAAAAAAACCCCAAAACAAATAAAATAGTACAAGCACACGTAGCCAGTGTAGAACAAATATAATCACTTGAAAACAGTCAGAGTTAATGTTTAGAATTGCTTTCCCTTATTTGAGAATAAAAAAAATGCTTAAATCACTTTGGATTTGTTCTGATATTTCGAAAGCCTAGATTCCCGCTGTACTTGAATGTAGCATAGGCAGCTGTTGGGAAATCCCTTCTCATCAACAGGGATTCCTCCGACTTGTGTTTTATACAAAATAAGGAGTCTGGGCTGATTGGATGCTACTGGTAGCCATGTTGGATGTCAGCTGGTTTTTCTCTAGTGTCACTGATGTTTCCATTCAGCTTGACATTCTTTCAGGTGAGACATTCAGTTCGGGGCAGAGCGTGTTATGGACCTTATTGCTGTTGAAAGATGCGTTCACTAACAAAATTCTGGTTTGGTCCATCTTTCTTTTTCTACTATATCTGCATGAGAATCTATTGATGTTCCCAAATAGCTGAGTTTGGTGACAGTTTTGAGTCCTATCTGTTTGGTTTTGGTGTAATTTTTTTAAGTTGTCCTGCAGAACGTTGCTCTGCGCTTTGTCATCAATGACTATAGACCCGTTGCCCTGACATCCCACATCATGAAGGTCCTGGAGAGACTCCTGTAGGCCCCCCTGAGTAAGCAAACAAGAACGTATCAGGACCCACTGCAGTTTGCTTATCGCTGTGGAGTTGGAGTTGAAGATGCCATCATACACCTGCTTCAACCAACCCACTGTCATCTGGACAAAGCAGGCAGCACTGTGAGGATCATGTTCTTTGATTTCTCCAGTGCATTTCACACAATTCAGCCTGATTTGCTTCATCAGAAACTCCTGAAGACACAGGTGGAGCCCTCAACAATCGCCTGGATCAATGACTACCTGACCAACAGACCGCAGTTTGTGAGACTGAAGGATTGTGGGTAAAACCAGGTGGTCAGCAGCACAGGAGCACCACAGGGGACCGTACTCTCACCATTCCTTTTCACTCTGTACACCTCAGACTTCCAGTACAAATCAGAGACCTGTCATCTGCAGAAATACTCAGATCTATCAGAGATGGACAAGAAGCTGAATACAGAGAGCTGGTGGACCGCTTTGTGACATGGTGTGGAAACAATCGTCTCACCTTGAATGTGAACAAAACAAAGGAGATGATTGTAGATTTCAGAAGAAACAGGGATAAGTCAAACACTGTTTCCATCATGGGAGAAGAAGTGGAGGTGGTTGAGGTGTATAAATACCTCAGAGTTCACCTTGACAACAGACTGGACTGGAGACTAAACAGTGAAGCCGTCTATGAGAAGGGACAGAGCAGACTGGACTTCTTAAGGAAGCTTAGGTCCTTCAAGGTTTGCAGCAAGATGCTGCAGATCTTCTACAAGTCTGTTGTGGAGAGTGTAATCTCTTCAGCCGTCATCTGTTGGGGTAGCAGCATCAGAGCCAGGGATTTAAAAAGGCTCAACAAGCTGATAAAGAAGGTTCTGGTTCTGTTCTGGTTCTGTTCTTGGGACGACTGTGGAACATCTCGAGATGATGATGCAAAGAAGGATTCTTTATAAAATCAAAAAAATTATGGACAACCCTGAGCATCCTCTTCATGAGATAGTCATACAACAACAGTGTCTTCAGTCGGAGTCTTCTTCAGTTTCGCTGCAATACAGACCGCTACAGGAAATCCTTCCTGCCCACAGCCATCATCATCTACAACAACTCCTTAAAGAATTAATTATATGAGCTACAACAACATTTCTTTTCCCTCTGGGATCAATAAAGTATTTTTGAATTTGAATTGAATTGAGTTCAGCACATAAAAATTTTGCACGTGTTCAGGTAGAAAACAGCTGGATTCTTTCGGTACCACGTGCTTACTGGACAGACGGGGCCGTACCGAAAAATACAAATACATGTACGGTTACACCCCTACTAAAAGGTAAAATAATCTGCATAATAATCACTTCTGAGGAAGCAAACGTGATCATATTAAGCAGATTTCTGTGTGAATCTCATGAGGTGTTCTCACTCAGAGCGTGAGAATCTCCTCGAGGTCCACGCCTAATCCACGGTGGGTTTTCTAAGCTAATTCAAACAAAGCGAAACGCAAACATGCGTTTGGCTCAGGGAGCAGTCACAGGATCAGATTCTGCTGTCTAATTAAAGAAACAGGTGAATACACCAGGGCTGAAAAATATCAGCAAACATGACGATACGAGATCCGATATCTGTGATCTTTTAACTCTTTGGGGGGGATATCATTAGCGTCCTGTGTGAGCTAACAGTCCTTTGCGATATGAATATTGCGCGGATTGCCGTTAGAATATACCCGAGGAGAGCAGGAGATAGTGATCATCGTGCGTTCCTCATTTGCCAGATGGAGCTGAACGGCCTCAGAGAACATGATTTGTTATCTCACACTCCTCCTCCTACTCCACTGCTGCTCCCAAACACACACATGCAGCTTCAGCTCTGCAGACTTTCTGTCCTGCAAAGCTGCTAAAATCTCGTCCTCTGCACACGTTCTTCCACATTTAATTCCCTCCAAAGTAAAATTAGCCTGTTTTCTTTTTCTCTTCCCTTGCTCTTTGGAAAAAGGAGGCAACTGAAGCGGCTTTCAGATCTATGGACAACATTGAGGTCAAAAAAATCCAAACTCAACAACAGCACAGAGTTCACTGAAAAAAGCTGGAATAGATGAGGATCTTCCCTTTTTGACGGCTCAGTGAGGAGCAAAGTGGATGTAAGTCTCAACAAATCGTCAGCAGATCTTCACAAACGTCCCGAATAAAAACGAACTGACAGAAAAAAACAGAACGGAAGCACGCAAAAAGTATTCATCCCTCATCAACTGGAAACTTATGTGAATTATTGTGATTTTACACGATAGACACAAAGTAGTGAATAATTTATTTCACAAATAGAAATGAATTTGGGCTTAGATAAAGCCTAATACAATCCAATACAAGCTTCGAGAAATCACCTAAACATTAAACAAAACTCACCCGTGTGTCGTTTATTTTTTAGTATAAATAAAATATCCTAATAACGATGAAGCGAAACTGAAAGGCTGGGAAAAGGAGAAGCAGCCGAGATGTCCATGGTAGAAACAGCTCAGGTGGGAGAATCTCAACCCTGAAAAGCCCATCCCCCATCCTGATGAAACACGGTGATGGCAGCATCAAGCTGTGGGGGTGTTTTTATTCAGCAGGGACAGGAAAAATTCGAGACGGACCTAAATCAGGACCATCCTGGAGGAAAACCTGCTAGAGGCTGCAGAAGACCTGAGAATGGGGGTGGAGGTTCACCATCCGGCAGGAAGACCACCCTGAACACTCAGACAAATGTATTATGGGATGGTTGAGATGAAAGCAGGTTAATCTGTGGCCTAGTCAAATTCCAGATCTAAATCTAACAGTTAGAAACTGAACTGAAGAACGGGCAGAAATGTCAGTTTTTAGATGAGAAAAGTAGTGACTCGAGGGAGATTGTCATGTTTTGTGGGGAGGACCCAGACGCAGAGAGGCGTTTAAAGTGCAGAGCACTCATATTTAATGGTAAATAATAATAAACAATACAAAAATCCAAACCTCGGAGTAGGACAGGAACAGGACGAGCAGCAGGGAGGGAAGACGTGAAAATGGCGAGGACCTGACAAAGGGCAGGATCAGACAAGGGGGCTTAAATGGACTAGAACAACAATGGGAAGGCAATCAGGGAGACAAGAAACAGCTGAGGACAGGGAAGGATAAAGACAGAGAACAGCTGAGGATAAATAGACAAACACGGGAAGACAAGGAGTGACGCAAAGGAGGAATGCAAAACATAAGGACTAGACAGAGATGAGTACAAAAGACGAATAAGGACGTTATAACTATGAACCTAAGTAATTAAACATAAGAGCAGCTGAGGGTAAAAGAGAGAGAGAAAACATGGTGGAAGGAAAAACTTTAACACATAAAACACTAAGAAATAAGCTAAAATGTTCATGTAAACTGAATAGGGAAATTAAATAACTAAAACTCAAAACCCAAACACCTAAGGAACCTAACAGAGATGGGTTCATTTGTAAAACAATTTAAAATATAGTCACATTTTAAAACAACTTTATGTTGGTCAGTAGGGGATCCCCGTCGTGACATCATGGCCCAGATCCAGATTCATAATGGGTTTTCTGGGTCAGAGACTAAAACAGGGAACGGAGAAAGGGAAACAGAAAACTCTGCACCCAGATGGCCTGAGACGAACTCTCCGGTTTTACACTTTGAATCCAAACCAGAGCACTTCAGGGTCCTCCGGTCTGTGTCGCCGCAGGGCACATCCAGCGTACAAGCTGGAACAGGCAGGACACACTCACCTACACACTCACACACACCAGCACCAGGAAGAGGAGATGATGCAGACATAGAGCAGGTAATGAAACAACATCTGCTTCCAGTTTCCTGATTAAGCACCTGATAAAAACATATCTTATTACTTATGCACAGCGGTCCTTTAAAAATGAATTCAAGAAAGCACACCAGTTGAGTTTGTGAAACAACTCTTCCAGTTTCCACTCCGTTGAAGAGGCAATAATGAGGAATTATGAGGCGTGGAGACACCTCCATGGTGTCAGCATCATGATCATCATCATCATCAGCAGGGAGCTACAGGTGTGGCGCTGGGAGCCGATCCCTGTTACACAACCGGATCATCCGGCGCCAGCCTCGACACGTCTCATCATGTCCACATCAAACACGCAGCCCGCTTATCAGGGCGACAGACGCAAACATCCATGTCACGCACCATTTCCACCCAGAATAAGCAACTGTAATGGCTTTTAGTGGAAAACGGCAGCTTTAGATCAGTGTAGGCAGCAGGGTTACAGTGATAACGGAGAAAAATACTCAGATTAACTGATGATTGAGCCAAAAAACAAACAAACAAAGCACTACAGCCGATGCCAAAGACCTGCTGTTTCATCACAGTTTATAGAGACAATTAAACACAAATATCAGCAGTTGTTAGATGAAGCTAGCTCCTTTCAGGTGTCTGTTATATCCATCCATTATCCCGGGTCGGATTACGGGGGCAGCAGCCTGACCAGAGAGACCCAGACTTCCTTCTCCACACTCACCTGGCCCTGCTTCTCCGGGCGTTCCCGGTGAATCCGTGATCCTCTGCCACAATGGAGACCGGAAATAAAGCTCCACTTCAGTCAAAGGTTTGAAATCAGGGAACGTTTCTCCAACTGAAGTGATCAGAAGTCGGAAAGACTCTCTGAACGAGCTGTTTTCCTGACCCACAAGCTATCGCTTCAGTGGGAGGAAATCTCGCAGCATGTACCGGTAACGTCAACGACAACGGGCTTTTGGTCGTGACGCGCTCCGGGTAAGCGGGATGCATCGAGTACAGAGTCCAGGTCTGCGATGAAGCTCTAAAGCTCTCATGGGAATCTTTTTTTTTTTTATTGCTACATGCTCGCTCAGTATGAGGGATTACTGTGGTTGGAAGTCTGCATCAACGGGACGCAACCTCAAGTCAATGACCCGATGCAATCTGCTGGGATTCCTTAGATAGAAAACTTTAGGCAAGGCAAGTTTATTTGTATAGCACAATTCATGTTACAAGACAATTCAAAGTGCTTTACATAAAACCTCAAAAGCATTACAGCAGGGTGCCGAAAAAGCAAAAGTACAGGAATAAAAACCATGAATTAAAATGAACCAAAAATAAAAAATCTTAAAGGAAGCCGTGCAGATTTAAAACTTAGAATAAAAACCTAATCAAAGGCAGCTGAGAACAGGTGGGTCTTTAACCTGGATGTAAATAAACTGAGTGTTTCAGCTGATCTGAGGCTTTCTGGGAGTTTGTTCCAGACATGTGGAGCATAGAAGCTGAACGCAGCTTCTCCATGTCTGGTTCTGACTCTGGGAACTGATAAAAGAGCGGATCCAGATGACCTGAGGGGTCGAGTAGGTTCATACTGGGTCAGGAGATCACCGATGTATTTTGGTCCTAAACCATTCTGAGTTTTATAGACCAGCAGCAGAACTTTGAAGTCTATCCTCTGACAGACAGGCAGCCAGTGTAAAGACCTCAGAGCTGGACTGATGTGCTCCACTTTTTTGGTCTTAGTGAGAACTCGAGCAGCAGAGTTCTGGATGAGCTGCAGTTTCCTAATTGATTTTTTAGGTAGACCTGTAAAGACGCTGTTACAATAATCAAGCCGACTAAAGATGAACACATGGACTAGTTTTTCCAGATCTTTTATCCTTAAGATATTATTAAGGTGATATTAGGCTGATTTTGTGATTGCCTTAATGTGTTTTTCAAAGTTTAGGTCTGAGTCCATCACTATACCCAGATTTCTGACATGGTTGGTGGTTTTTAGGTTTATGGACTGAAGCCCTGTGGTGACCTTTAATCTTTTCTCTTTAGCTCCAAAAGACAATTACCTCAGTTTTGTTTTTGTTCAACTGCAGAAAATTGTGGCACATCCAGTCAGTAATTTCCTCATTGCATTTGCCAAGAACCTGTACAGGCCCTTGGTCTTCTGGTGACATTCTAATATATATCTGTTTGTCATCTGCGTATCTATGGTAACTTATATTGTTGTTATTTATTACCTGTGCCAGTGGGAGCATATAGATGTTAAACAGAAGAGGTCCCAGGATGGAACCCTGGGGAACTCCACATGTATTTCCCGTCTGCTCAGATGTAAAGTTACTTATTGACACAAAGTACTTCCTGTTCTCTAAGTACGTTTTGAACCAGTTTAGTACAGTGCCAGAGAGACCCACCCAGTTCTCCAGTTGTTTGAGTAAAATAACGTGGTCAACTGTATCAAATGCAGCACTGAGATCCAGTAAAACTAACACTGACATTTTTCCACTGTCAGTATTCAAACAGATGTCATTGATGACTTTGGTGAGAGCAGTCTCAGTGCTGTGGTGCTGTCTAAAACCTGACTGAAAGACGTTATAACAGTTGCTTTGTCTTAAGAAGTCATTTAGCTGATGAAAAACAGCCTTTTCAGTGATCTTACTTAAAAATGGAAGATTGGAGATGGGCCTGTAGTTGTTCATTTGTGTCTTGTCCAGATTGTCTCTTTTCAGGAGGGGTTTAATTACAGCTGTTTTCAGGGGCTCTGGGAAAACACCCGACATTAAAGATGAGTTCACAATCTGTAACAGATCTGACTCCAAGATCTTTGAGACCTTCTTGAAAAAGGCTGTGGGCAGGATGTCTAAGCAGCAAGAGGAGTTCAGTTGATGTAAGATTTCCTCTAGATCTTTGCTGTTTATGAGATAAAACTGTTTCATGGTGTTTAAACGGATTTTCCGTGGACACTGTACATAACCTAAACCTGCCGTTGATGAACCAACCGCTTGTCTAATATTTTGTATTTTTTCTGTGAAGAATTTGGCAAAGTCATTGCAGGCCTTGGTGGAATAGAGTTCAGGTGCTACTGACACAGGAGAGTTTGTTAGCCTGTCGACTACAGCAAATAAGCACTATGACTATTTCTGGTGATAATGTCAGAAAAATACGACTTCCTTGCATTCCCCAGTTGTAAGTTATAAGAGTGAAGTTTCTCTTTATAGATGTCATAATGAACCTGAAGTTTTGTTTTTCTCCATCTGCGCTCGGCTTTCCGACATTCCCTTTTTCATTTCTCACCAGTGAGGAATTTCTCCATGGAGACTTTTTCCTTCCAGAGATAACCTTCACCTTAGTGGGAGCAATATTATCCATAACATTTAATATTTTAGCATTAAAGCTGTTGACAAGTTCATTGACTGAACCCCCTGACAGGGCAGGTGTCAGAGAGAAGACCTGGTTAAAGATCTCACTACTGTTTTCAGTTATACATCGTTTTGTGATAACCTCCGTTAAAACATTTATGTGAACCGAAATTATACTCTCAAAGAAAACACAACAATGGTCAGACAAGCCCACATCACGCACATTAATCTTGGAAATGCCCGGACCCTTCGAGATCAGTAAGTCCAAAACATGACCCTTATTATGTGTGGGCTCGGTTATATGCTGAGTCAGCCCAAAGTGTTACTCAGGTCTTTAGACCCTTTGTTCTGGGGATTGTCAACATGGATGTTAAAATCACCAAAAATAATTATACAGTCAAAATCATCACAGATTATAGACAGCAGTTCACTAAAATCATCATTAAAGTCAGCACAGTAATTTGGAGGCCGATAAACGTTAAGAAACATGGCTCTAGATGAGGCCTTCAGCTGTACAGCAACATATTCAAAAGAAGGAAAACTTCCAAGAGATAACTGCTTACACTGGAATGATTCATTAAATAAAACAGCAACTCTAAACTTTAAACTAATTGCAATGTTTGTATGATTGTATTGAAATGACTTTTCTTGTAAAGTGCCTTGAGATGACATCTGTTGTGAATCGGTGCTATATAAATAAACTGACTTGAACTGATTTTCTTACCTGAACTGTGCGTAAAAATCGAAGATGTTTGCGCATTTGCACCAACTGGTTCAGGTGTGTGAAAACTAATCTGTCAAAATGACAGACGGCCAGTCAAAAATAAAAATAAAAATGTCTGACTGAACGCGACCCATGGCCCAGACATCCTGGAGGAATCGAATTTCAGCTGCCTGTATCTGTGATGTCGTTCTTTCGGGCTCCACCCAGAACTCCTGTCCTGACCATAGATGAGGGTAGGAACAAAGATCAACCGGTAAATCAAAATCTTCTCCATTTTCCACTAATTCGTGACCGGGAACTCTACCATTTTCAGGCTGAAGACCGTAGTCTCAGATGTAAAGGTGCTGATTTTGGAAACAGTTAAATACATTTTTGGATTTCCAATCAAATGCGTACCGTTTGTAGTGGAGATTCTGCAAATTCTCACTTTTAATCTCATATTATTAGAAATACTGATTATAGAAGATATATTTATTGTAAAATGAATGTTTATATTTAGTGAGTAACTGAACTTTTACAGCCTTCACCTGTAAAGCACTATGAGATGCTATTTTGTATGAAAAGCGCTTTATAAATAAAGTTTGATTTGATTTGATTCACAGTTCCATCTCTTTAAAGTCATATTTTTCGTTTTACCAACATGTCTCTTCAGACTTAAAGTTACGTTAACCTTTTGGAACAGCCTGATAGAGAATCTGTGTATGGAGCTATTGATTAGGGCGATGGCAAAGAGGCGTTCCAACCTCAAACACTTGAAGCTCATTAAAGAAAAAAATATATCAAAATACCAACAGAAGTGAAAATCAAGTAAAAAGCTTCTCTGAAATTATAGGGAAAGTTATATTTTTTGTAAAGCCATAAATATGTCTGACTGAAGCTGGGAGGGACTGCTGTCAGGACTGGGCCACCTGTGATCTCATTAGGATGCTATAAGCTGCTATACTTACCGAATATAGCGAAAAAGTCCTTAAATTGACAAAATGTGTTGATTAGAAGGAAATGCTTTAAATTTAGGCATAAATGTATACATTAAATGTTTTTACAATAAATCTTAAAGCTGTTAAAGTTGCGTGCAGATGACCTATTTGATCTTCTGAAAAAAAAAAAGGGTGGAAAAACTCAGACTCTAAAATACAAGGATGGTTAAAACAGAAATTTCTGTTCATACGCCGTGACAGATTGACCCTAAATTTCAAGATCAGCTACACGGCTTTAAGGAAGCGATCAATATTTTAGTGTCGTTAAAAAAGGAAAACAAAATTGCGGCCATGATCAAATCTAAACTTTTAATTTTTAATTACTAGTGAGACTGTCGTTAACTTGCATACCAGGCGATGCTCATCGGTTGGAGAACAAGTTCAGATGAGTGTAATTAAGCTTGGAGAGAAGCCAATAGCATGAACATGAAATAAACTAATTAACTTTTCGTTAGAGTCAGATTATTCCTTAGCATGAGTGACTCAATTTTAACTGTGAACCTGGAACATACTGGTTAGTTTACTCAGATTGGTCGGTTTCATTATCTGTTTCATTTATCATCGCACTGCTTGAATGTTTTCCTCCTTCATCACGGATTATTTATTCCAGTCATTAACTCGCCTTTCCTCAGAACTTCAACGAATTTGCTAATTCCCACGGAAGGTGTCAGTTTTCAGTTTTACTTCCAGCTGACCTCTGGCTCCAAACATTGATTTCTGCTTCAGTTTGGAAGTGAAAACCGAGACAGCTTAACCGTTTCTGTTAAGGAGGTGAACTGTGGAGGCGAGCAGATGGCTGAAAGGTTAACACACGAGCAACACGACTCGTTGCTTCATGTCGTCTATTTGCAGTCGTTTTGGCTTTTCATCTCTACCTCTGATGCTACAAAATAAAAAGCCGTGGAAGATCTGGAACATAACCAGGAATCCGTCTCCAAGATAAGATAAGATAAATCATTATCCAACTAAGCTTCTCCTCCTGCTGTCTTGATATCCTACCCACAGCTTTTCTAAAGAAGGTTCTTCCTGTTATTGGTTCTGATCTTGTTCAAACAGTGAACTCCTCACTGCTATCAGGTGTCTTCCCCCAGGCTTTAAAAACAGCAGTTATTAAACCACTGCTAAAGAAGAAAAATCTGGACAACACGTTAATGCAGAACTACAGGCCGATCTCTAATCTCCCATTCATCAGTAATATTATTGAAAAAGCTGTTTCAGCAGTTAAATGGCTTCATAACAACGACAAACCGTTTTGATGCTTTTCAGTCTGGTTTCCGCGCTCACCACAGCACCGAGACTGTCCTCGTCAAAGTATTTAATGACATCCGCATAAATACAGACTGTGGAAGAACCACAGTGCTGGTTCTGTTGGACCTCAGTGCAGCATTTGACACTGTTGATCATGATATTTTATTGGAACGACTGGAGAGCTGGGTCGGACTCTCTGGTACAGTACTTGGCTGGTTCGAGTCTTACCTAAAGAACAGGGACTTCTATGTTTCAATAGGAAACTTTTCATCAGAACGAACAGAAATCACATGTGGGGTGCCCCAGGGCTCCATCCTGGGGCCCCTCTTATTTAATATCTACATGCTCCCACTAGGCAAGATTATAGCGACCAATAACATTAGCTACCATAACTACGCGGATGACACTCAGCTCTACATTACAATGTCACCAGATGACTCTGAACCCATTCAAACCCTAAATCACTGCATTGACCAAATAAATGGATGGATGTGCCATAACTTTCTCCAGCTGAATAGAAACAAAACTGAAGTGATTATTTTTGGACCCAAGGAGGAGCGATCAAGAGTCAGCACACAGCTTCAATTAATACAGCTAGAAACTACTGATCAGGTTCGTAACCTAGGTGTAGTAATGGACTCAGACCTGAACCTCCAGGGTCACATAAAGGCAATAACAAGGTCAGCGTTCTATCACCTGAAGAACATCTCTAGGATTAAAGGACTGATTTTGCAACACGACCTAGAAAAACTCATCCATGCGTGTATCTTTAGTCGGATTGATTACTGCAACAGCATCTTGACAGGTCTGCCTAAAAAGTCAATCAGACAGCTGCAGCTGATCCAGAACGCTGCTGCTTGTGTTCCTCACTGGAACCAGGAAAGTAGAGCACATCACCCCAGTTCTAAAGTCCTTACACTGGCTCCCTGTAGCTCAGAGAATAGACTTTAAAATACTTTTACTAGTTTATAAATCATTACATGGCTTAGCACCAAAGTATGTTGAAGACCTGTTGTCATGGTACCAACCACCAAGACCACTCAGGTCCTCCAACTCTAGCCTACTAAACATCCCTAGACTCAGAACTAAACATGGAGAAGCAGCTTTCAGTTTTTATGCTCCCCTTATCTGGAACAGACTTCCTGACGAGTGTAGAGCTGCTGAAACTCTGAACTGCTTTAAATCGAGACTAAAAACCATCTGTTTAGAATTGCCTTTGAGTAAATGCTTGATGTTATATGTATGAAATGTGTTCATGCTCTCTTGCTTTTTTTATTTTTCTCTTGCTTTATTGTGTATCATGTGTAATGTGTGTTTCTTTTATGTGTTTCTTTTAAATCACCAAATCATGTACAGCACCTTGAATTGCCCTGCTGTTGAAAGTGTGCTATACAAATAAAATTGCCTTGCCTTGCCTATTGATCTCAAAGTGGAAAAATTCACTAGTTACAAGTAACTGTGGGGGGGTGCAGAAAGTTGGAAAGGTGCAAAATAAGATAAATCAGTTCAATAATAAGTAATAAAAGCAAAAACAAAAGGCATCCTGTGTACAATTAAAATAAGTAACTTCAATTAAAATTAAATGGTAATATTAAATATCAAAATATCAAAAATTAGCAGTGCAAAATATTTGGTGCATCACATAAATTTTAAGTGAACTCTTCTGTTTTTCAAACAGATTTTGGTTTGCGTTCTCTCTGTGCTCTTTCACTAAACAAATCAGGATTACTCTGCTCAGGCTTTTGAAAACATCTTATCACTTCGGATAGGAGCGTGAGCTAAAAGCCTGACGGATGACATTGTTTTGTTTCTGCTCCAGCGGACGTGCAGGAAGCCGGAGTCCAGCAGGCGGCTCGGCTCAGACCTTCATCCTGTTTGCGGGAATACCGACTAAAGCCCTGCTAATCTGTTAGCCGGGGGCCGGCCGTCTCTGGACGGAACAGGTGGTCCTTAACTCAACAAACAGCTAACAATGTATTATGTGTGTGTTTTGGGGGACAGCTAATTAGAGTCAATTAGCTAAAAGGCTAGCAGACCCTGCTGTAAACAAACCTCTCTGTTTCTACGTAGCAACAGCGGCCTGACAAATGGGTTCAACATCCAACTGAATGCAAAATAAAAATATTGAATAAAATGTATCGACTATGATTTACCTTTACCTGATATGACAGATGGACTTTGACAGGTTTGCTCTCTAAATAAATATTAGAAAGTGAATAATCCTCCATTTTAGTTGATCATGCTCCTAAAAGAGATGAGCTGAGAACATCAGTAGTGCTCCATACCCTCAGGACTTCATTCCTGCTGCATGAAACTGATTTTCTAATTACAAAAACATTTGGAAAGAAACTGTAAATCTTAACAATTATAAGGCCCCTCTCTGCTGGGCTTCAGCTCTGCAGAGGAGGCAGAGGAATAAAAACAGGCTTCAAATTATTGTTTTCTCTCAGACTGAGTGGGTTATTGCAAAACAGATGAAGATGTATTTTAGATAGGCTTTGAAATAATTTCAAAAAACATGATTTAAAGTCACTTCAGTAGCCAGCTGTTAACATGAAGAGGCAGGACTCAACGCACACATCTACAGCTGCTAAAATGTTACGTTAATTATTACAGGTGAGTCAGTCTTTCAAACCAGTCACATATTTCATGTCGTCATGACATTGATTTAAAATATTTAAAAAAGGAAGGATTTTAAATTCAAATTCAAAATTACTTTGTTAATCCCAAAGGGAAATTAAATGTTCTAACTCATATTATCCAAGTTCCTTCAAAGATTTGTTGTAGATGCGGATGGCTGTGGGGAGGGAGGATGTCCTGCAGATCTGAAGAAGCCTCTGACTGAAGACGCTCTGTAGTTGTATGACACTCTGATGTAGAGGACGCTCAGGGTTGTCCATAATGTAAATTTTATGAACACTAATCTCCAGCATCCAACCTGTTTGCCAACGATCTCACATTGTCGATTATGATTGATGGAGATTGTTTGAAATTCCTCTTTTTCTCTCTCCTCTTCGCCCCTGCTCTGGATCCATGGTGTCTCCTTTTCAACTCATCAGGGTTTTGTGGCTGCAGTTGAGGTATTATTTGAGCGTTTGTGATGTTAATCATCTGATCCCAGTTGTAAACCACCTTGTTGCCATGGTTATGCATCATAACAAATGTCCAAAAAAGAAAAAGTATCAGCAAAAATCCTTCCAGCTGCACAGCATTGAAAACAAGAGAGAACAGTTGTCCACAAAAATAATCTTTTTACCAGAAACGGAGGAATAAAAAGAAGAAAAATCAGAACGAAAGTAACAAGAGCTACAAGAGTAACGAGGATTTAACTCTACCTCAATGAATTTAAAAACACAGACGCAGTTTAAGGACATTTAAGGTGCAGGAATTTAATTTTTACGGATTTAACGCAGATCAAGATGCAGAAAAGGTACAAGAATCGCTGCTCCGTGACCAACTTATCTGTTCAGGCCTCTGAAAATTTAACGCGTCATCACTTAGCATTGAATAAAGAAAGTGAATAAAGATTACTAAATAGATATCTTAAAAATCTAGATGACTATAGGATATTCTAATAGCTTAGTGTTGCAAAGTGTGGGCAAAATTGTTTGGTGGACATATCTTACATTTATGTTAATTATGATTTATTTTTGTTGTAATTTAGTTTTGAATATATTTTCTACTTTATTTTCAGTGTAAAAGATTGTTGAATTACTGTGCATCACTAATTTCTGTTGTTGTTGCTTATTTTAAGGAAAAATATTATTTGAATTTGATGCTTAAGACAATTAACCGTTTTTAATGCGCAATAAATGCATGAGTTTTTCAGAATCTGTCAGTAATCATTATAATGTGATTAAGAGTGCGTTTCAACAGGTAAAACATGGACGATCACAGGGTGGGTCTCCTTCATACAAGAGGAGAAAACACTAGAGTTGATACATTTAGTGCTTTAGAAACAGTCATTGTAAAAGCTTTGGTATATCTTGATACAAACCATCAGCCCATGTCAAGACATAGAAAAAGAAACTTATGAAATATTTGAGTTTTTGTCCGAAATACAGAGAATTATAAAATGCTCTTTCCAACAGCCTGTCACTGGAGCGTCTGGTCAGTTCTGGCCTTCTGAAGTTGGTGAACAAAATCCAATATGGCTACCATGGGTATAACACGTAATGCAATATGGCAGAAATACAGTTTATTTGTACTTCAGAGGGTTTGGAGCTCATTAAACGTCTACAACTCCATCTGCAAACATGTTGTGTTACTGTTTGCAGCCATAGAACAGGATTCTTATCGGCCTATGCTGCTAATGCTATAGTTGCTAGACTTCCCAGCTGGATTGCAACCAACTCCAGTTGAATGTCATTACTAGATCTGCCTTAGCAAACGAATCAAACCCAGCATTGTCTTCCCAGCCTGTTATTAAGTTCTGCAGAAGCCTGCTCATTAAATCTGGTCTGTTCAAGAAGGAAATTACCTAAAAACAAGCAGAGTTGCTTGTTGCCAGCTGCTTTCCGCACCCAGAAGCGTCTCCATCGTTCTCCTGTCTACTTCAGGCTAGTTAACCCTTAGAGCCTTCAGGTTTCAGGCTTTGGATCGCCTCACACATAGAACTGAAACAAACCTAGCAGCCTTCCTCACAGTCATTTATCAGCTCTATAAAGACGAGTTCCACTGTGGGTACATTCCTCTGTTTTAACTGAACCATATTAGGAAAAGGGTGTCATATCAGGTCCATTCCACAACAAACAGCACATTAATATACAGCAAATTATACAAAAATGACCCTAATTAGTTATGTTTTCAAGCTGGATGATAAACAGAAGGTGAAATACAGACGGAGCGTAACTTTCCAATTTGTTTTTTGTATTTAAGTAGCAGATATTCTGTCCTATTAGGATTTTCAGTCAGATACCTGGAATGCAACACAATTTTTCAGCTTTTTCTTTTATCTTAACTGGAGAAGCAACAGACGTCCATCACTCCAAGTCTGAACATCTCAGTCACAATATAAGGGATTTCAGTTTATTTAAAAAAAAACTAAATATCTCCTCCCTATTACTGAAAGTATGGCTCTGCCAGCCTGATGGAGGGTTTTTGCAGGAACAGTTTGGGTCACGTTCCCATCAGTCGCCAGCAGCAGTCTGCAGGGCTGAATCAAACTCTGCAGAAACTTGCAAAATTACTTTGGCAGCATAATGTGAACTAAAGCTGCTGCCAGATTCGCACAAATACGTCTGAACATGCTGGTTCTTATAAAAACAGAAAACACGCTCAGAACCAGGACGTTCATCAGAACCGGCTTAGTTCCGCTGAGTTGCCTTCGGACTACATCCTTATCTGCACGCCTGTTGTGACCGATGGAGACTTTATGGTTTCAGGCGCGTTTCTTAAAGCAGCCATTGCTGTGTTGTCAGGAACCGCCCAGGACAGATGTGATTACTGGTTTAATGAATGACAGATTAGGGAGAAAAATGCTGCTTATCCTTCTAAGAAATGAGAAAGACGTCCTCAACTTTTATTTTATTAATGTTTATCTTCAAACAGTTCTGGAAGAACAGAACAATCTCAGCACAGACTGGGCGGTTCAGGTCCATCCTAGAAGCAGCTTCTTAATTTATGATCATATTGACTTGTTAAACATCATGTCCCATTACTGATGATGGGAGCCAAACCACTTCCAGGCAGATGTTTCACTGGAACAAGCTTCACGCAGGGCAGCACAGACCAGTAAGTCCAAGACTGTATTAACTGGACTGGTACTGTGGTTCCTGTCCTTATTGGTTCAGGATACTGAAGTCTTCCAGGTAGTCCTTTCCTGGTTGAAATCTGAATCTGCTGTTGGAAATTCAGAGCGAGCGCTGCCATTATTAGTGTTACTCTTCTTTATTTCAGGCTGTTTTAGCTCACAGCTAACGAGAACACAAACTGAGGTCCAAAGAACTATGGACAACAGTGGACTCAAGGATTTCTCTTGGACTTAAATAAAAATCTAATGAAAAAAAAAACAAAAAAACAATTAACCCAAAAAGCTACACATCACCCAACCTAATTGTTGGGATTTCAAGATGTTCTGAGGTCAGAAGGGATGTTTAGCCCCTTCATAACGGTCCCTAGAACCAACTTCCACTGAAGTTCGAGCTGCAGGTCTTCTGGGTTTATCTCTGCCAGCTTTGAACGTCTACAGACTGAGATATTTGCCTTTCTCCCCCACCAAGCGCAGTGAGATTAGATGTAGAACATCAATTTTCAAGTACTGCCACAGATTCTCATGTTGAATAATTGACTAGACCGTTCTAAAAAATGATGCAGCTTTGATCTGAGGCGTCCAACAAGGAAATCACCCTCATCCAAGTTAAAGATATGGTTTTTTCATAACATTTTGGTTCCCCATGTTGGGCGCCAAAACGTTATGTATATACTGTTCTTACCTTAGGTAAACAACAAGGAAATCACCCTCATCCTAGTTAAATATAAGGTTTTTTTCATAACATTTTGGTGCCCCATGTTGGGCGCCAACACTTTATGTATATACTGTTCTTCTCTTAGGTAAACAACAAGGAAATAACCCTCATCCAAGTTAAAGATATGTTTTTGTCCCCAACAACTGTCTGCTAGGTTCCTTGGTCTCCATGATGCTGGTTGTTCTCTAAAGAACCTCTGAGGCCAGAAACAAAACATCTGGATTCATATTTAGTTGACATGACATGCCCTGAAGGCATCTGGTTCCACTGGATTTTATTTAGGAGTATCAGAGTTAAGCCTAGTTTATGCTTCTCTATCAGCAAGTTTCGACCACCACGCACACGTATTCACGGAGACGTTTTCCTTTTATACTTCTCCGCTGGTGTGGATGTGTTGTGAAGCAATTCCCCACGAGGACAGCAGGGGGCGCAGACTTTTTCTGGCGGGTCTGCCTACTTTTGCAGTGAAGTCTCTGGTCGACGACAGTTTATTTACCTCAGCTTGTAAACACATCCAGTCAGGGAGCAATGTTCCGACAGAGAGAGCTGGAAAGCTTTTTACTAGAAGTCCAGCTCATATACTCATGTAAAACACATGTAAAAAAACAAACAAACACAGTGGTCTGTTTTGTTGTTCTCTACACCTCCTGGTGTTCAAATTCACTGAAAGACCATATTAGATAAACTGGCCTTGCATTATAAAGCATCTAGTGGCAAAAACTTTGCATTGACTACTAATTACATCGACCATAGAGGACCGTTCTGGTGAAATGATGTCGGGCTGATCAATCACAGACGTCCGTCACCGTGGGTCTCCACACCTCCGCAGACGGAGAAGTATAAACTAAGCTTTAGAGGCAGAATGCAAATGCATGCCACACTTGTCGAATTTTTATATTTAGAAGTATCATCCTTGCTCTTTATGTCTGTCTAAAACATAAAAGCCTGATGAAATTAATTAGTTTATGATCTTTTGAGGTCAGGAGGGTTTTTACACGGTCCTCTTTTTATAGAAACCTTTCAGTCATAAAGCTCCAAACTGATCAATCACAGAACAAGGAAGCAACCAGATGAATCTGAACAATCTGAATCCTTTCTTGTTTTCTTTGTAAAAGTCATGTGGTTGATTTTTATCCGCTCACAATGAAAACTCCTTCGCTTGTATTTCATCTTTTTGCTCGTGGTCGAAAGCAAAAAACTGGAACAGGTTTGAAAACCGAAAATGTTTGAGGAGATAAGTTACAGGAAAAAGAGAAGCATGCACTGCACCCTGCTGTTACATCACTGATTATAGTTCAGCTCAAACTGAAAGAGTGATATCAGTGCTAATGGAAGGAAAATTCAGTGGAAGTGACCGCCCCCACATTCAACACAAGGCAGGCCTTTTCCCTGGAAGCAACACCATCCAGATAGAGTGTGTGTGTGTTTGAAAATGCTCCCAACATTCAATAAAACATGGATCATGTTTTATTTTAGGCTTCTGTTAACATCCTGAACAGCAGAGAGCGTAGAGCTGAAAAGCATCAGATGTTTTCAACGCTTGGATGAAGCTGAAGAACTTTCCACGCCTAATTTCACTGGAACAGGACCGACCAAGCTGTCGGCCCATTTCCTTATCACCTCCTAATCTATAAACACCGTTTCTGATTAAATCAAATCTTCTCCCACACAGTTGAAAGCAGAAGTTTACATACGCCGAATAAAGATGTTTTTTTTATTCTCCCTGTCTGAAGATAAATCAGACAAAACCTTTCTTGTTTCAGGTCACATTTACCAAAATTATTTCTATTTGTTAAATGCAACAATAATGAAAGGAAGAATATATCTGAGATTTATTTATTAATGTTTTCAGAATCAAAAGTTTGCTACGATTTCCTCAATATTTGGGAGCATTGCCTTTGCACTGGATAGTTAGAACAATCTAGGTTTCCTTCCACAAGCTTCTCACTATAGTTTCTGGAGTTTTGGCCCATTCCCCCTGACAGAACCGGTGGAAATGAGTCGGGTTCGTAGGGTTTTTTAATGTTTCTTTTGGACTAATAGTTTCCTCATTGCTGAGCAGGAAAAAAAACAAGCCCAAATCAAATCAAAGAAAATGTTAAAACTCGATTTTTGTACACATATTAGCACGTTAGCTAACAACAAAGGGAATAGAATGATGTGCTAGCTTAGTTAAAGTGCAAAAATTCGTAACAAGTCAGCCATTTTTTATCTTTAAAAAAATCTGTTTGACTTTTTCCTGATTTTCTCAATTACATTTTGTGTCTTAGCTACAACACGTTAATATTGAAAGAAAACACTTAGAATGTTTTTCGTTGGGCTTGGATTAACCTGTCAGTGTTACTGCCACCTACAGGTCCGGCATAGGAAGCTCAGCATGTTTTTTATTTTGTCGTTTTTGCTTCCAATCTGGAAAGATTTTGTTCTTAAAATTATGATTAAAAAAAGGGGTACTTTATTTGAGGCTTTACCAAATAATTGAAATAATTGGCCGATTTCACCTACACTTGACAATTCTAGATGTTTTCACAGATTTTGACGGGTTAAGTAATCAGCTCCGGTGTCATTTATAAGAAATGACCCATGATTAAATGTTAAAGTCTCAGTAAAAGGACAACAGCTTATGTTATCTGTAAATGTAGTAAGAAGTGAAACAGTTCATGCAGTGGGAGGCAGATGGGTCCACGAATGGAGAGCTTGACTCCTCTTGGTTTCCCACCGTTTCTCATTAGCGCCTCTTCTCCCACACACACGAGCACAGAGGACGTACAAGGAGAGTCCGGAGCAATGCGGCGGGAGTCGGGCCCGCTAGCTTCTATAATTAGAGGAGCGTTCAGTAGCCGCACTGCTGAGCTGTTGAAAGTTTAATGCTGTGCCTTCGGGCGATCCGGTGGCTAAGAGCAAAGCTCTTCACATACAGACTGGAGCTCTCTGGACATGCGTAATTCCCGGTGTCGGTCTGCAACCTGAAGCCCGTCGTGTCAGGGGAACCTGGACCTGCTCTGGATGAGGTAATGCTCCATCTGAGCATTACTGAGACTCAGCTGCATATTCCTTACAGAACAGCAATATTATCAGGCTTACCTTTAAAAGGAAAACAAATCAGAAAATGCTTTATCATATCAGAGTAATGAATATTCTGTTGAAACAGCTTTACAAGCCTGAAGGGTCGCGGTCTTCTGAGTCTATCTGCTGTTGATGCTTCTTCTAAAACAGTTCTGCACAAAGCAAAGCTAATTTTCTAGTAAGTGGTCACTTTACAAGACTAACAGGTCCAATTTATATGCAGAGATATAGTCAGTTCAATCCGATCACGCAGACAGATTCAGATTTAATTCAATATATTCAATCCTAGCAACAATACAGAGCAGTCAAGTTCAGTTTATCACTTCAAACGGAACTAAAGTTCTCTAAACCCAGTCGTTTGTATCAGGTCAGTGACTTTACAGCAATCCCTCCTCCTTATGACTCTAATAAGGGATTTTATAAGGTTTCATAAGAAAACTCTCTCTCCAAGGGGAGGAGATGAAATATAAAAGGACAAAATACCCAGACTTGGTTTTCCAGGAACTTCACCCTGAGAGGAATTCTCAGAAACCCCCTAAATTGTCACCAGCGGACCTACAGCTGCTGATTCCTGTGTGAACAATCTGAAAGAGACGAAGTAAATTCAACTTTCATGGAAAGTGTGCAAGGAAGAAACCTTTGCGCTGTATGAAAAACATGAGTTACATTCTTTGGACAGATTCCACCGCATTCCAGGAACAGAACCTCACTCTGTGGAGCACGGAGGCGGACGTGTCATGGTTTGGTGACGGCTTGCTGCAGCAGAACAAATGGGAGACAATCTGCAAAAGCGTCAAAGCTAAATCAGAACTCGACCCTGTAACACGACAACGACCCAGAACACACACGCCAGGAAATACACCGGCTGACATTGAAGAAATGGAAACTCCTGGGCCTAGTCCAAGCCCGAGACTTGAAACAGGCGTAACACGCAATAAACCCCTAAAACATCTTGAAACTGAAAAGCGAGAGGAGGAACCAACTCTCCTCAGATTGATGGCAGAGATGCTAAAACACATTTTTTGTTTATACATTTTGTTTAATGAATACAAATATTTTATTTTTGTCGTCTGAGTGCAAAAAAAAATCACATTGTTTCTGAGTAATATAAGCTTAGACACTAATATGGGAACATTTCTTTATATAGAAACTGAATGTTTGATTGGGTGTCTGAATTCAAAGATTCAAAGCTGTTTTTAAGGGACAAACTGTTCTCATGGGAAAAAAACCGCAAATATCCTCATTCTGTACTTCATCAGAACAAGTCAGAACATCTTCTCAGCTGAGCGAACTCGTGGGTATGAATCTCTGTTGAACAGAGAGTTTTACCTGATTCTGATCAGCAGACAAACCGAACCTAACCACTAAAAGGAAATTATCTAGAGGTGAGCAGTTCTGGCAAACTTTAACCCAATCGTTTCAACTCAAACCAATAAAAAAATCGAACACTAAAACGCAATAAATAGGAAAGTATCATTTATTTCCAGAGGCCATGGGGGGGGAGTGGCGGGGTACCACCTGGACAGGTCTAGGGACACCACTTATTTTAAAATATGCTCGACCAAAATTTAGCCCGTTGTGCCTCTCTTCATTTTAAACTTCACTCTGCTGCCTTCGACTTTGCTTTCTCCATCGTATGTTAACCGAAGTCTCCAACTTCTAAAACTATCAGGTTACACTAAGGGGGGTTTTACTCTCCGATTTCTTTGGCTCCTAATTGACATGAGACGAAACTGCAGCTTTAAACTCCTCCCTCCAACCACCCGGCAGACCCGGCGCCAGGGCAATTTAGCTGGGGGGGGCCACAGCTTATTTTGGGGGGCCCAGTTTTTATTTAACCCCTTAACGTTTTTACCTGCCGTTGGCAGTGTGTTAAATATTTTCGGGTAAAAACAGCCCTTTTTGACACTCTATGTAAATATTCATATTATACATAATTTAAAAAGGGACTGGCTGAGGTAGGTTCTGTAGTTTTTCCAAACGATCGCTCTGTTCTAGATCGGTGGTCAGAACGTTTGTTTTTGTTCCCCAAAAGTAGCTGCGTTGAGCCCCTGTCACGATCATACTGTGTATCTGCTTGTGTATGTGAGTGAGCCATCTTCCTTTACAGAAGATCTTTGTCTCTCAGCAGGAGCTGTGGTTAAGTCGCGCTGATTCTGAGAGAAATGAGCAGACGTCACCAAACAACCGGCTTTGTAAAAATAAGAAGAGTTGCTCGCAAACCAGTTAACAACAACAGCAAACAGAAAACACAGCTACAAGCTTCTTCAATGTCGATTCTCTTGTTATTTTTCTGCTGCCGACACTCAGAAAGAAAAATAATGTAATGTCCAACTTACCTCTTAGCTGCGCCTGCACATCCACAGAGCCATCATCTCGAACATAAACGATCATTTTACGTCCAGTTAATGTCCTCCAATAAAGTACTTAGTCCGCAACTCTTCCTCAATCCAACTCTGCCGCTAAAAACTTTTGTAAATTCCTTTCTTGATGCGTTACTGCCACCAACTGGTAAGAAGTGTGGACCAGAATGTCATTTTAGGGTCATGTCTTTTCTGCATCCTTCTAAGGACTATGTAGGATGGGTCCTTCCTCGACCCGGTAGACCGGATGTTAGCGGCTGTGAATTTGGACGGTCTAGCCTTCAGATACCGTCCCTTCCTCTGGTTATAGCTTGTCGCCTAGCAACCATGATGGCGCTAAACACAAGCTGGTAAAAATGGAGCTAGACACCTTCCCGAGTTTTCTTATGATTGTTTTTTATTCTAGAGGAGCTACAGCAGCTTTACCGTCACCGGCAGGCTTTATATCTGCGGCTGAGAGGTAATCATTTTATTTACTTCTACAGAATTACAAGTGTCTTCTTTGACCGCATCCAAAACCTCCGATTAATAATCTATCGCACCTTCTGTTGGTTGTCTTGGGCCAATATATTTGCATGAGGCATTGTAATCTGTCATGGGTGGGCCCGATGCGTGAATGGGCAGGCCCGACCCGCCCAGGCCTGCCTGCAGGTGAGTAACTGATACAACAACAGAGATTTATTTAAATGACATGACTGAAGAGTTTCTCATCTGATATACAGCAGAGAGAATCAGAAAATATGACAATTTTATGAGTAATTTCATCCAAAAATAATCCTCATGCCTCATCCAGTCTGCGCTGACTTGATGTTTACGAGGGGTTAAAGGTGACTGCAGTTACAAACGTAGTCTAAATGGAGACTTTTGAGTCACATTTTTATTTTCTGTTGATGAACCACTAAAATGTGTGAATGAGAGAGCAGCTGTTTTGAGAGTTCAGCCATTTCAAAACACTGATTATGTGAGCAAAGATAGGAGGAGAGAAGAAACAGATGCAAGGCAACGGGCAGAGGTGGGTGGAGTAGCCAAAAAAGTTGCACTCAACTAAGAGTAGCAGTACTTTAACATATTTTTACTCAAGCAAAAGTAAAGTATTTGCTAGTACTCAAGTACTGATCAGAACATCTGATTTGAGCCTGAGCCAGGAGAAGGTTCCAGTGTTGTGGAAGACATCCTGCCTTGTTCCAGTACCAAAGAGAACTCACCCATCAGTCATCAATGACTATAGACCTGTTGCCCTGACATCCCACATCATGAAGGTCCTGGAGAGACTCCTGTTGGCACCCCTGAGTAAGCAAACAAGAACGTATCAGGACCCACTGCAGTTTGCTTATCGCTGTGGAGTTGGAGTTGAAGATGCCATCATCCACCTGCTTCAACACCTGCTTCAACCAACCCACTGTCATCTGGACAAAGCAGGCAGCACTGTGAGGATCATGTTCTTTGATTTCTCCAGTGCATTTAACACAATTCAGCCTGATTTGCTTTGTCAGAAACTCCTGAAGACACAGGTGGAGCCCTCAACAATCGCCTGGATCAATGACTACCTGACCAACAGACCCCAGTTTGTGAGACTGAAGAATTGTGTGTCAAACCAGGTGGTCAGCAGCACAGGAGCACCACAGGGGACCGTACTCTCACCATTCCTTTTCACTCTGTACACCTCAGACTTCCAGTACAAATCAGAGACCTGTCATCTGCAGAAATACTCAGATGACTCTGCAATTGTCGGGTGTATCAGAGATGGACAAGAAGCTGAATACAGAGAGCTGGTGGACCGCTTTGTGACATGGTGTGGAAACAATCGTCTCACCTTGACTGTGAACAAAACAAAGGAGATGATTGTAGATTTCAGAAGAAACAGGAATAAGTCAAACACTGTTTCCATCATGGGAGAAGAAGTGGAGGTGGTTGAGGAGTATAAATACCTCGGAGTTCACCTTGACAACAGACTGGACTGAAGGCGCAACAGTGAAGCCGTCTACAAGAAGGGACAGAACAGACTGGACTTCTGGAGGAAGCTTAGGTCCTTCAAGGTGTGCAGCAAGATGCTGCAGATCTTCTACAAGTCTGTTGTGGAGAGTGTAATCTCTTCAGTCGTCATCTGTTGGGGTAGCAGCATCAGAGCCAGGGACTTAAAAAGGCTCAACAACCTGATAAAGAAGGTTCTGGTTCTGTTCTTGGGACGACTGTGGAACATCTCGAGATGATGATGCAAAGAAGGATTCTTCATAAAATCAAAAAAATGATGGACAACCCTGAGCATCCTCTTCATGAGACAGTCATACAACAACAGAGCGTCTTCAGTCGGAGGCTTCTTCAGTTTCGCTGCAACACAGACCGCTACAGGAAATCCTTCCTGCCCACAGCCATCATCATCTACAACAACTCCTTAAAGAAATCATTATATGAGCTACAACAACACTTAATTTCCCTCTGGGATCAATAAGGTATTTTTAATCGTAATTGAATTTAATATCTAAAAATGATGTAATCAGACAGACAAAAACATAATTATGTGCAAATTCTGGTGTTTTAACGACAAAAATAAAATAGAAAAGTTTTCAAATAAATAAATACTTTTCCAATTCTTAAATAAAAAAAAAATTCCCAAGTATTAAATAAATATGTTCCCAATTATTGAATCAACAATTAAAAACTTTTCCAATTATTAAATAAATAAATAAATAAATAAATAAATAAATAAATACCTTTCCAATTCAAATAAAAAATAACTTATTAAACCAATACGTCCAGTGGGTAATATATATATATATATATATATATATATATATATATATATATATATATATATATATATATATATATATATATATATATATATATATATATATATAAAAATATAAAAGAGGGTAAAGTACTTCCAGCCATAATATCGCTTTACTGTATTTTCCAGACCTCCAATAAGCTCAACAGATAGAAAATAACACCAGAACAGCAAAGCTGGTGTATAAGCCAGAGGTCTCACTTCGACATAAACTGTAGGTCTTTGTTTAGTGAATTTCTGGTTGAAACATCATTGTTCTTCATTCAGTGAAGTTACTCCCAGTGGGTCGAGGATTTGGACAATTTACTTAAGTAAAACTACTCCTAAAGTTACACCTTTTTCAAAATGTTACTCAAGTAAATATAACTAGTTATGACCCACATCTGTCAACAAGATAATCCTGACGCTAATGTGTGAATGACATCATTAACTATACATTTTTACCTTATTTCACACAATTTATGATGAATGAATAGGTACTTCTGGGCCACAATTCAAAACACCAACAAAAGAACAACCCACCCACAGTGAAATACGGTGGTGGCAGGATCATGCTCTGGGAGTTGGAGTTTTTTGGCTAAGATGGATGAAACTGTGGACGAAGCAGTTCTACATATCTGTCGGTTTTGGATCCAAAAGCTTCAGGATTTTATTGTTTAGCATAGTGGTGAGAGGTATAAACGTATAAGGTAGCCAAAGGTAGAGATTTTGACTATACCGGCCTACTGCGATTGCGCATTTTGATGATGTCATCAAGGAGGATAAATACTGATGTTCAGGGTTTTTCTTTACACATATTGCAAGTTTAACATTTGTTGTTTTCCATTTAACGGAGAAAAAAAAACCTGTTGAACTTAAAGCATTTTGATTCAAATATGTGCAGCTTTATTTTTGTGCGATATTAAGTTTACAAATATTTAACAAAGAAAGCAGACAATTTTGAACTTTGTGTTTTAAAAAAAAAATTCGGCTTTTAATTAATTTAAAAATATCTTCATCTTTATGTTGTGAGAGTTTTTGTGTTGCATTTTTTGGAAAAAAAAGATTTGAATATTATTTAAATGCATTTTGCACAATAAATGTTCTTTAAATGGCATTGTGAACTTTTTTGAATTCGTTGTTCTGCTGCAATTCATCTGGAAAGTGAGAATGTTCATAAACTGTCATTTTGACATGTATAAAGAAAAGTATATAAGGCAATAGATATCGTTACTGCGCATGCGTTAGATCACATTGCAATATAGATTTGAGGCCATATCGCCCAGCCCTAGTTCAGCATCACTTTGAGGCAAGAAGAAGAAGAAGAAGAAGAAGAAGAAGAAGAAGAAGAAGAAGAAGAAGAAGAAGAAGAAGAAGAAGAAGAAGAAGAAGAAGAAGAAGAAGAAGAAGAAGAAGAAGAAGAAGAAGAAGAAGAAGAAGAAGAAGAAGAAGAAGAAGAAGAAGAAGAAGAAGAAGAAGAAGAAGAAGAAGAAGGGTTTATTTATCACATTCTGACAGATTTATTAGTTTATAATTTATTAGTGAAATTATTTATCATGGTCTGATTTTTTACATCAACGAACATGAGGACTTTTTTTCATCCTCTGACGTTTCATTTCAGCTGCGTCTCCTAAAGCAAACACCACAGAGGAGCTCCGTCATGATAACAAGCCATGACAGCCAAATCATCAGATGCTATCTGGAAAACCAAACCAGTGCAGGATACAGGTGGTTCCTATTCCTGAAACTTTTCCTCCAGGCTAACGTGATGCTGGAAACATCTCCCCCCCATCCCCCCAAATCCACATCAGGCTCCCTAAAATCTGGCCTCACAACGAACAGGACCTTAAACATCCGCTTTGCTCCTCCTGGAGAGTTTCCGGGTCTGATTTTTTATTTGATTTGATTTTAATTGGATTATTCTCAACAACAGATTTGTTATCGTGTCCTGACCTGAAGAGGTAAACATGTTAAGTCCCATCCAGGATGAAGATATAAAGACATGGTTGCTGTCAGACACACGCAGCTGCTTTTGCTGCTGAATCCTCCCTCAACCTTAACGGCCAACATGGACACTTGTTCCTCCTCTCACTATGCCTGAGCGGACGCGATTAGGACCAGAAGCCGCCCCCTCGTCGCAGCTAATCGGGATAATTCTGACACTGAGACAGGGAGAGGATTTACACCCAGCCATCTCTGCTGCAGCACTTACCCTCCGAGCAGCGGGATGGAGGCTGAAGGAGCGACGCCTCGGCTGCTGCTGCTGCTGCGGTCCAACCCGCTCCCGTAACCACCGGCGGCGGCGGGTCTGCGCTGGGTGCTGGGGCCCGTCTCCGCGCTCCGTGGCTCCGGGGTTTCCTGCTGGGTCGAGGTGGCCTCTGGTCTCCCTGCGCTCCGGCACAGCAGCGGTGAAACTCCGCGGTTTATAATCTCTGCCGCTCGGCTCGTTGCGCGCCGCGTCGCATCGCTCACTGCCGCTCCGCCGCGCTGCGCTGCGACGTCGAGGGAGGAAAACCCTGCCGATGACGTCACCCCGTCAGCTGTACGGAAACCCGGTGGCGGTTCTACGCCAGATTTACCGGAGGAGGGGGAGCACAGAACAAAAGAAAAAAAAGGGGTAAAATTTCATCGTTTACTATATTAATCCTCTGGAAGCTGATTTAGGTAAATTTTGATTTTATCTTGATATTCAACAATAAAAACCCCCATTAAGTTTGGCTAATGTGGTGTCATTTCTTTCAGCACAACCTGAACTGTTTGAATTTACACCAATTGTTTTAAATTAGACATATTGTGATTGCGTATTAGAGCTTAGGCCACATAAAAAGCGAAGTTATTTTTTTTTGTCCCACTGTGAAGCTCACAAACATGCATAAAAATGTTTTTAAAAAATAATTTAAAATTACAGTATATAGCTTTCTGTACTTTTCTAAAACCAACGTAGCAAACAACACAACTATATAAATTATTAGTGGGAAAAATTAAGGAAAATCCTCATTCGTTTGTGTGTAACTATTTACCTCATCAACATTTGGACCATTATTTACAAAAGGCTCAGGGATCACAACAAGATACCCCCCCCCAAAAAAAGACTGTTTCTGTCCACCTCTAAACAGAGGAGCACATCACAGGACCAAAAAATTTTTTTTATTAAAATTATGAAAATAACAATGGTAATAATAGAATGTGCCTGTAATATTTCAAAATTATTATTTTGATTCCAGTAGTCCTAAATACTTGGCAGTAATATTAAAAGTATGCAGATCAGGTGACCAGAAAGCTTGAACAGATCTTCCTCTTCTCTGAGAGTCCATCTGTGGTTCTCCCCTAATAACTTTGTTTTTGCTGTGTTGTAATTAGTGCTGGTGATCGTCTCACTGTTCCAGGGGCAAGAAAAGGGTCCCACTTTACAAAATGGCTAATAGTTTATAGATATGTTGTTAAATAATCTGTAAACACTTGATAAATAATTAAAAAGTGTTTATCAAGCATTAATTAAAGGCAGACAAGTGACAAAACCGACCAGTTTCTTTATAAATACTGAACCATATCTGTTAACCTACATATTTCATCTAGAGGTGCTAAATTAAACATTTGAGACTAAGTCACTACCTTGTGTTAGGTAGCTTCACAGCTTTATAATAAAGCATCCCTTTGATGTGTGCATATTTATATTGGAGTGATAAAGTACAATACTATATGCTAAAGAATAAATACAAATATTCATTGTGCTTACGAAGTTGTAACTTGTTCAGAAATGGTTAATTTAGCAACTCTAGATGAAATATATAGATTAGCTCACTATTTGGTGAGCTAAACACTTATTAATTATTAATAAAGTGTTTAAAGATGAATTAGCGTCATTTATAAGGGGAGCCTTATTATAAAATGGTACTAAAAGTAAAATATGAAAAAGGTGTTTTGGACTCTGGGGAGAAAGCTTTTCTACGTGGAGTCCCTTGGCTGGAAAACGCCGTCCGCCTCAGACTCCGCCTGCGAGTCTCACTCATCATCTTCCAGCACAAAAACGAGCCGCACATTTATTCTTCAGGTCGTCTTTCACATACAAAACAAAAACCACTAAACTACACACAGCTTTGAAAGTGGATGTCATAAAACCTGCCGCCATTATTGCTGGTTGCGACGCTGTGTCGTTCCCGCGTTACTCTGCTCCTCACCGTCACTCTTTGTGCCGTTACTCGCACAACTTTCCTCGATCCCTCAGCAACAATGCTGCCCATTTTTCTTGATTGAATATTCGATATAATTCTACCAAGAGCAAATTTAACTCATGTTGGTTTTACTTATGTTTGCAAGCGCATTCCCTTTCAACTTAATAGCTGGGTTTTACCATCTCCCTAGTATTCTGAAAAAAAGATGGCTACGTTATTTTAGCATAACTCCGGTTTTGCTACAAATCCAATAATATTAAGACACCACTACTGATATGGGTTCTATACAAAAGGTACAATGTTTGTAAAACATGCAGTCATTACAAGAAAAAAAACTACCTTTAAATCTATAGCACCCACCTTTAAATCAAAAAACAAACTCTGTCCCGGGCTACTGCCACCGTAAGCCCTTTCTAAAGACCGGCCCTGGGGACGGCTAGGACTGTAAAGCAGCCAGTTCAGTTGGAAAACACGCAGAAAAATGGTTGAAAGCAGAGAAAGATGCTCTTCAATCTGTGCTGGACGTATCTTCATTTGGGTCGCCATCACGGAAGTGGAAAATGAGCTTTGCAAAGGGCAACAACACAACCCCGTACCTTCAGAGCCTGGGTGCAGGAACTTTGTTCCTCTCAACAGGTCATTTGTTCCAACAGACCTCTAGAACATCGTTCTGTTCCTTGAATTCACGCTCCTACGAGGTCGCCATCAGGCATCTTTTTTTGCAGTGAATATTAAGGATGGTACTTTATAGGCTACTGTAGAGCTGCACAACGCTTCCCTGACATAGTGCCTCGTGAATTTGGTTTGACTGTAGAACAATTCCATGAAGTTCCTCCAGGTTCCTTGAATGGCAGGAAGATATTCTGCTCTGCAGAGGAGGAAATGTTTATAAAAGATTTGATATGCATATTTACTGAGGAGGCAGGAACAGAATTTAACCTTTTAAGAGAAACTTCGGCTTTGCAAACCTCGAATGAATATAGGCTCTAGAAGTGCTTCCCTGTGTCTGCTCTTTAGTTTTAACTGGACAACCTTAAAACAAGTCGTAAATGAAAACAGGCATTTACCAATGCATAATATGGGCGTTGATAAATGCAAAAGTATAATCTCAATGCAGCAGTTTTAGCCCAGAGAGAAGCAGGAAATGATTTCTGTATGATTTTCCAGGGAAGCCATTATGACCAATGGAGCGTGGGGCTTCAGTTTGAAGGCGTATTTTCAAAGGCATCTTTCCTCATGAGCCGGAGAGCAACAAACATCTGCAAGACGAATATATCTTATCTTTAGATCAAGATCCGACATTTAAACCTTCAGAATTCATTTATTCCGCTTGATGTTGAGAGGGAAACATTCACTTTGTTTTGACACCAGAATGAGGTCTGAGATCATCCAGTTATGTCCCGACATGTTTGGACTGAGTTAAACGGTTATAATCCCAGCCAGGGGAAATAGGTTGGAGCTGAAAACCCAGAAAGTCGTCACTGAAACACATTAAAGACCCTTCAGATTTCTACTTATTCTGGAGAATCATTAAGAAAAGAGACCAACCTAAATTTAAATAAAAAAAAGGACACAGTAAACAAAGAACAGATCAATTTCCTGAAGGCCAGCAAGTTTGAGCTGCTGGTGCAGCTTTTCCAGGAGGAGAAAGCAAAGTTCATGCGGTTCAACAACGGGTGATTAACAGGCATCAGCAGCAGTTGGAGGCATCCTAAGGAGGTAATGCAGTCATTTGAAGCAGGGACACATCTAAAACATAAAGCTTCCGTATGGAGGGGGATTGCTGCCAGTTCGAAGCCAAATCAAAAAAAGGAGAAGCAGTTTCAGAACTGACATCACCACCTGATCATCTTAATTTGTGAATGAGATGAATTTAATCAATTTATGAAGTCGCATCTCTTCAGGCTCTAAACTTTTCTTCATTCTGCTTCTGGTCTACGAGTTTACATTTGTAAAGGTCACATATCCCGACAAAAACTCAAACATTTAAATTAAATAAACTGCTGCAGCTAGACAAAATTTAAACTGAATTGGAAATATTGCCAAATCAAAAGTGATTTTCAACTCGGTATGTTTGGTAAAATCCTCCTCTCTAAAGCCGATGGACGTTCCATCTTTTTTTTTTTAAATCCTTCCCTTTCCTCAGCTTTTAGGTGACAAATGTATGAAAGAAATATGTTTCTATATTTTATGTGGAAAAACAAACCACACAAACTTAAAAAAAGAAACCGAGGTCTGGATAGTAAGCAGACGTCTTCAGGGTCGGTCCACTGACTTCTAGATGTGTTGACGTCTTATAGTCTGTAATCTAAACAGGCAATATTTCCATTACAACAGTCCGATTTTATAAATTAAAACATGTCAATAACCCCTTTTACTAAATGAAACAGATTAGACTTGTTTTTGAGCCTTTTTTCTGTTATTTATGATTTAAAACAGAAAAAGTTGCTTAATGCAAAGTATGTTTAATCCCAGTTTATAAGAGTTTCAAAAGTTACTTTTTAATCTGAACAAATAACCTAATTGGAACACATTCTAATTTATTAAATATGCCCCATTTCTTGCTTTCAAACGGTAAAATGTTCCTGGTCTTTTCAGAAGTGTTCTTCATAAAGTCTGTTTTTTCTTTGAGTTTCAGCCGATTTATCTTTATTAAATGATTATGATGCGACAGAACGTCTCACTCAAAATTCAGACCTTTTGCAACATTAACACAAAATGACTCGAGGCACCAAACTTTGATAAATGAGGCCCATGGCTACACAACCTCTCTCTGAACATTAGAGGCTTTCCACTTCCTGCTTCTAAAACTAGTCTATAAAAAAGGTTTATAGTGTTGAACCTTATGTTAAATCTTTTAGATAACATTTATGTGTCGTACTGTATAATCTGTGCCGGTTTTAAATGTGCTTTATACATAAAGTTAGAATTGTTGGACGTTTTTCTATTGTTTTCATTCTTAAAATAAAACATTTTATTTCTTGCCTCTAAATAAAGATGTAGACATACTAATGGCACACTAGAAAACGCTCATGATCCAGAGCAAGGCTAAAGATGAGCTTCTTTTTCCCCTTTAACCATTTCCTCTCTGCTATGAACTCATTCAGCTCGTGTCGAGATAAAAAACAAAACAAACAGAAAAATAACCAATTAAAACTTCGGTTTCAAGACAAAATGAAACCCGGATACAAACATGTGATGATTGTAGAAAAGCAGGTTTTATTGGAGGGGTCGAGCTGGTTCATTCATGATCTACATGGAGTAAAAATGTACTTTAAGGCCGAGGCTAACGGCACAGAAAGTTCGGTCTACCCTCTTCCCTCCGTTTGATCACCTCTGTGGGCGTGGAGCAGCTCGGGGTTCAACCAGCTGCAAGAAAAGAGGGAGCAGGGGAGGACAAGGTTCTGAGTGAATGAACGGGCAAAACTAAAACGCTGGAGCTTCTTTCATCTCAGTCAAATCAGGAAGCTTCAAATGAACACAGCTTTCTAAGCAACAAAAAGAAAAACACAGGTAAGGAAGTTAGAGAGAGAAGGAACGCTGGATTAGGTGCAAAAGATCATGCATCTGTTCAAAATATAAAACAAAAAGGTTTAACATCACTTTAAATTCAGCATTTTCTTCTTCTTTGAAAGTCCGACCGACTTCATGTGATCCCAAACATCAAACGACCCAAATTAGAAAGAAACCGGGCCTCAACCTGAGCAACACGCGTCTGTACATTCAAATATTCAACATTTACACCCCAGACTTCATGTAAAAAGTGACAAAGTGCTTATCATTACAACAACTCCTGAAACGATTCAAATAAAAGAACCGAAAAAAACAAACAAAAAAACTTCAGATACATCAACCAGAAGCCGGCCGATCAGTGGAAACAATATTTTTAAAGGTCTCATTCACTGAGAAACCATGTGCATGCTGAACATTTTCTCCTACCACCATGGCCTGCGTTAGCCACAGGAAGAAAACAGACGGCAAAACGAGCGAGTCAGAAAAAGCCGGTCCCTTCTACGTCACAGGGAAAATTCGTATTCATGGTCTCGTCCACGGAGAGGCTGATTCTGCAGCCTGGAGAGATCAGAGCACGTCTCTGCTAGTAGAAGCTAACCGTTAGCAACTCCGCAGCACGGCAGAACAGGGACGGGGCTTGGTGTATATGTGTAGCACATCGGCGTAGCATTTTTTATTTTTTACCCAAGAAAGAAGAGCTGAGGAAGAAGCTGTTGGAATATATCTTGAAACACCAGCAGCAAACTAAGTTAATCATTTGTTTGAAGGCAGCATAAGAGTCTCATGTCCACACCAGTAATGTGCACGACCAATCGGACCGGCTCAAACACTCCAGATGCATGATGGTAGCGGCTGAAATGTTAAAGCTCACAGACAAGATGATGGGCAAAAAAAAAAAAAAAATCTGGAAAATGTAGATCAACAATAATCAACCAATTAAAATCTACAGTTTTGACTTTTTTTTATTTTTTTAGACTGAATGTTGTGAACGTTCAGGGTTTGTAAACGGCTACCGATGCGCTTAGCAATGCTTAGTGACTGTGAACACTGCTCTTGGTGTTCACATATTGGAGCAGACAAAACAAAAACTGAATCAAGAGTTTCAGATTTTATTTTATTTTTTTGCGTTAAATGAGTGTTCTTTGTCTTCTCTTCTAATTGGGCTGAAAAGGAGCAGAGAAAAAGGAGAGCAGGTCAGGTCTGCAACCTCCTCGCTGCTGTTTGCATCAAATCAACCTGGTTTTGTCTCTGTATATTTGCCATATGGAAGAGCAGGTGTTGCTTTTGGTCTCTGTACTGCTGCTGCTGCTAGGAGGGCCGGATGTAAGCAAGTTTCAGATCTGAACATGGAGGAGTCCTTCTGGCGAACACAGGAAGAGACAAAAACCCGGAGCATAATGATAATTCCACTTGTGGACATTTAAAATGTTTTAATCCTTTTTTGATTTACTCAGCATGTCTCTGTTACACTCGGCAGGAAACCAGCTTCCAGTCAGTTGGTTCCCAAGAAACTCTGCAGCATCACCAGCTGTAAAACAGTGATGTAACGCCGCTTTACAGGAAGCGTTTGCTTCTGCACTGAAAACACTATTCTGTTCATTTCCCAGAAAAAAAAAAAAAAGCTTCTCATTGATTCTAACAATTAACCCATAAAAGCTCCCTTTCTGATGCACAGAGGGGTCATCAGAGGGCGGCAGCAGCAGATGGCAGATTGTTGCACTAATGGATAAACATGAGGAAGATGTGATTCACTGCCACAGAAAACTGGAGGAAGCCGATTCTGAACCAGAACTCCAGAGTTCGGCTCCAGATGAGTAAAACCAGAGCTACAACACCTGGTATAAAGGATGGAAACACGACTGATGGAGGATAAAGCGCGTTTCTTTTTTTAAAAACCAGATGAACATTCTGGCCTGGTAAAATGACAGCTGCAGCCCATCAGCGACCTTCTGGCTCCTCCTGACCTCAAAGTCCATACTGGATAAAATACAGCGCCTCATCTTTGCAGCGTCCTTGTTGCATCTCCTCTGGCTTTCCTGACGGCTTAGGCTACGTTCACACTGCTGGTCTTAATGCTCAATTTGGATTTTTTTGGATTAAATAAGGTTTTTCTGTGTGCGTGGTTCCTCACGCTATAGCTGAAATGCAACAGCAAACACGCTCCGGCGTGAACGGTTCACTTCACGGCCCTAAAGTTGATAAGACGTCACCGCACAACGCGCTCCGTTTACGTTAGTAAAAATGGCGGCTACAGATGTTAAAGCGGTCGGCAATCCCTATGACAAAATGTCGACAAATCAATTAGAGAAAGAAGGACATGGAGAGAAGAGAGATCTCTGACTCCGTCATCCGCCATGTTTGTTCGAGTGCTTTCCTCCTAGCAAGTCGCTTTGAAAAACATTCGAAATGTATTGGATTCAGTATTGCATATATTCACATAAGTGACCTGGGTTGGATTTGAAAAAAAATAAATCAAATTAAATCCTTCATTATTCAGGTTCTAACAGCCTCACAGAGGAGCTGACAGGTAGGTTTAGGAGGACGCAGTTTTGTTGTGCACCATTTTTCCGTTTTCCGCCGTAACTTCCCGGTTGAATTGTGATCAGGACCGTTTGCTGCTTCTATCACCTTTCGTTCCCTGAATGAAAAACGACTCCAAACCTGCTTTAGATCGATTTGGTGTGAGAGTGTCCAGCTGTACATTCCGGCGCGGTTTGCTCAGTAACGCCGCCTCAATTTTTAATCATCCATCTCTACTTTAGTTGAACAGTTTCTATTTTCACTTCCTAATTCATCATTCCTGTCATTTCGACATTTTCCCCCATCGATCAACCCACTGAAGCACCTTTAAGGGTCTGCAGGCGCTCCTTTACATGCTGACTCATGTTTAAAAATCTGACCAGTGCAGGTATTTGCTCTAAAATGCAAATTACAGGCATATTCAGAAGTCTTGCATGCAGATCGTTTATCCGTTTTGTTTTCAGTTTAGTAAAAATTAGGGATGTTCCATATCAGCTTTCCCCCCGATAGAGTAAAAGTACTTATATAGTTGAAATCTTACTTTCCAATACCGCAGATAAGACGTCTACCTAAACGTTGAAGGTTGGCTCAGAAATACAGAAGCCACAGGATGAATTGTGAGTTTTGCCAAACAATAACATCTAAAAAAAAAAAAAAAAAAAAAAAAACCATACCTCAGATTTGTCATATTTTGACATTTTGAGTGAGAAGTAGCTGAAGAGTTTGTTGTTTATGTGGATTTTATAAGGGTAAGGTATAAACATTATGTGATGCCTTTGGGCTAAAGATAATTAACTTCATGATGAGATTAAGTTACAGTAATAAGTTATTAACTAGTACAAATAAATTCATGTTTAAAGAGGTTAAAATGTTTTGGGTAAAAATAAAAAAATAAAAAGGATCAGAGGGAGACAGCTCCGTTACAATCTTTGTCATATTGTTGGTGCAGAAGCATGTCCGAGTAAACGCTCTCACCTCAGTCAACTAGCTTTGACGAAAAATAAAAATAAAGCGTAAACGGTGAATGTGCTTTATATGGTTGGAGGTTGGAGAACATTCGTTTCTGTAAGTATTGCTGTGTTTAGGAGCAGTTTGGATGTGTCGAGTTATCTAGTTGATAAAATGTAAGGCAAAATGCACATTAAGCGTGACGCCAAGATGCGTGTTTTACTTTTTTTCCCTCCATGTTTCAGTTACAGAAAGATTAAAAATTTACAATGACGTTGAGTTAAGAAAAGCAAACCCTGGGTGGAGATTCTTTGTTTTGGTCGTTCGCTAGCCGTCTAGCTAGGCGTAGCCACGTGTTGCGAGGACAAGAGGAGAAAAAGTAAAAACGGATACAGATAATTTCCAATATTACTTTTTAATGCCAAAATCGGTGGAACATATCGGATTTCCCTGGTGAAATTAAATATCCTCCAACAGCTTCTATCTTTCTCCAGTAAAGGCATGTTAGGACCGCCCCTTTTCTGGGTTCGATCAATAAAACAACACCCATACTGGACTTAGTGAGATGAACTAAGGTCTAAACATCAGAAAGAACCAGACCTTTTGTGCTTTTCAAAGCCTCCTTCACAAACATGGTTTGGTCTTTCCATTTCAGCAGGTGGTATTTTTATTGTGTGCTAGAAATCGCATAAAAATAAATCACTCCTTTGATCTCTCGTTGCGGATCCAGATTTCCTTACTTCTCAACCACTTTTTGATCTCATCTTAAAGCGCGGAAGAAAAATGCTCAACATGAACATCTTCAGTGGTCAGGCTTTAAATATGAAACCTGCAAAAAACCAAGAATGTGCAAAACAAAAAGAGCAGATGCACGAACGGACGGAAATCCTGGAAAAATGGCAGGACGGTAGCCTGTCTTTTGTATTGAAAAAAAAAGATTCAGCATAAATTGATGGTAGCAGCTTATCTAGATATGCATCATGTAGCTCAGTGGTTCTGACACTTTTGAGCTTCGACCCTGAAAATAACTGGAACAGACGTCGTGAGCCCAACTAACGGTGGAGAATCCTGCTCAGCCAATTAAGACGGGGGATTTAAGGTGACAGCAGAGAACCAGCCCCAGCGGCTGACTTGATCTCTAACACTTAAAGCATAAACACACTTCATCATTTTTTTTGTTTACTTTGTGGGAATCAACATGAAATCCTTTTTGGATCCGTTTCAAACCGCTCAAAATCCAACGATGGGAACCACTGGTGGATCATGGGAGTCAGGTTCTGAAACGAGTATATTTTCTATGATTATCCATGTCTGGTAAAGACATGAATCAAGCTGCTGATTTCAGGGGGGGGTTAAACAAGAAGGTTAAACAAGAGCAAATGAGTCCAGCAACAGGTCAGCACTGTGGGAATGTTTTCTGTGGAGCCGATTGCAGCGTTCAGCTGGCTAAGAGTCAGAATAATTCATCTAAACTCCTCCAATCAAAGGCCGCCAGGCTTCCACACTTAAACATGTCACGTTTTCTTGCACGATCTCCAACACGGAGGGAAAAAAGAGGCAGTGGAGTGGGGAAAAACAGGAAAGTAGAGGAGGGGGTTAAACGAAGAACACTTGGTCTTTACAGGCGGTGGCGCGCGCCGGGACCTCGGTGGCTGCAGAGAAGGCGGCGACGATGGAGGCGAAGACCACGTCGGGGCTCCGGGATGCGTCCACGGCCGTGTGCAGACCCCTGGCGCTGTAGTACTGCACCAGGGGGGACGTCTGCCGGTGGTAGGCGTCCAGACGGGAGCGTAGCGTCGTCTCGTTGTCGTCGCTGCGGCGGATCAGCGGCTCGCCCGTCACCTGATTGGAGGAAAATGAAATAAAAAAGGATGAAGAAGGATTCAGTTCGGGAACAAACACCTTCATACAAGCTGCCGCTTGCTCCTGCTGTAGCCTGAGAGCGGGGAATCATCCCAAATAAATAAATCTGATGAGTCAGCACAAACTGACACGACCAAACAAACAATCCTGAGAAAAAAAAAAAAAAAAAAAAAAAGTACAACTTTTTCACGTTAAGACACCTAAAAAGCTAAATAAAACATTTTAAAGAATTTATTCGTAGGCCTAAAAAGAAGAAATATAAGGACTTTAGTTTGGCCTCATATATCTATTAATTAAGTCCTAACTGTGGTATGAGGCATTATAGGAAATCTTTATAATTTACTGTGTATTACAGTAAAAATGTATACAAATCCCCATGAAAAACTGCTCATAAATCATCATACATAAATCTTTTTCTTCTTGACAACTTTAGACTTGATTAAAACCACAAAAAATAAAAAACTCACCACTTCCAGGATATTTACTTTCCAAATACGCCTGTTTAATTATGTAAAAGCTTCTGTTCTTCATATACAAACACCATAAATAGCATCATGGACGGGAGTTTGGCAGTGATTGGAGTCCTGGAAGAGTTTAAGATTAACACCGATCTGACTGAATCAGTATTTTTTTATCTACACAGAGACGCTTAGTTTACACCTTCGGGGCCAGAATTGTTCACCTGACTTCCATTAAAATCCCCTTTTTTAATTTTACCACCTTTACAGTATAACAATGGTTCACAAAGTTGGGGTCTTGAAGTCATCTTAAACGAACACAAATATAAAAAAACTAGAGCGAGAAAACATCAAGACTTTTTGAAATATGTTGTAAAAGCTGAAAAAAAACCAAACAACCCAGCAACATGTCGACCAATATAACGTCTGTTGATGCGGATTCTGTTCTCATTTTACCGCTTTGTAACAGACTCTGTAAAAATGCTTTAATCCTCACCCAAGAGTTGAGGTCATGACCTCTTATATTTTTTTATTCTGTGGGTCAGAAGCTGGAAAGTTTGGGGACAAATGCTGCATAAACTTAATATTTTACAAAAATAATCATTTCATTTTAAAGAAAAGCAGCTGAAGTGTCAAATATTGACTGGATGGCAAAAACAAAACCCGAAAGGTAATCATCAACAAAGCCATGCCCCCTTACATTCATCATATTGAGAAGGAGTTTTATTGTAGAAATTAAGTAAAACTTAATTTGATTGTGCGAGATGGACAAAATGGACGATGTTTCTGTTGAATGAGGAAGACTGATACTTATTAAGGGTTTCTGTTACTTAATCTACATCTGCCAACGCATTGGAATGTAATTTACATGTGATACAAATTGTACAAACTACAAATTATTACGCAAAACCCCTAATTTAAAAAAAAAGTTTTATATGGAAGATGTTAAGTGCCTGGTTAGGATGCAATACTTGTACTGTGATGTTGTTGTTCTGTCATAAAAAAAAAGAAAAAAAAGAAAGTATAAAAAAAAGAAAAAGAAAACTTAATTTGACTGGCATTTATACCATTAAAATCCCAAAAGTGACTGAATGTTAAAAGTTTATGATAAATAAATTTTCGCAATATATATGTACGTGTGATGATTTAATAGCAAAGCGGCGCCACAGGTAACCAAAAATGACCCAAAACATGAACGACCAGAACCGATTCCAGCAGCGGATCCACAGCCAAAAGAAAGAAAGCTACTGGTTCAGCTAGCGGTTAGCATGTTTCACGTCGAAAGGTCGTCCAACTATATAATATCAGCCCGATATGAAGGCCATTAGTTATAGAAAAGCTCACTTTGTTTGATCTCTACTTGGTGGGGGGGGGGAGCACACAAAACTACAGACGAGGTTACATCTAAAAGGGCTTTTGTGTTCATGAATGCAGTCAGAACCCTGAAGCTCTAAAAAGGTTCAGCACAATGAAGCCATTCTGGTCCTGGAAAACTGAAGAGTCTTCACAGAGCAGCTATTGTCGTCCCGAGAGCCCAGTTCTCACACCTGAACATAAAGGTCAGCGGACGTTACGAAACGAGCCACTGGACATTCCAGCCCACCTAGATAGGAGACATAACGGCGCTGTTCAACTGAAACTGGGCCATGGCTTTCAGAAACACCTCCTGTTCAGACGCCTTAAAAACGTGAGAAACAAAAAGACAACAACACGTGTCTGACAATGAAAACGGGTCGAGTTGCTGAAGTCTGACCCACTTCCAGGCTGTGGCGGCAGGTTACTCATCGTTTTCCCCAAATGCTACTTACGTCATCCTTCATGGGCTGTTTGGGGGGGTTGAACTCCTCGTGGTAGGAGCGGCCACTGGGCTGGTGAATGAGTCTGAGGGGGAGACAGAAGGAAGGAAGCCGGTGAGAGGAAGCGGAGGACAGAAACCACAGTGAGACCGGGTCAGCGACTCACTAACGGCTTCGCTGTCCTTTCACATCCCACACGAGAGGGCGGTGGGCGTCCTGCCGCAGATAAACGGCGCTCACCTCGGGTAAGGTTCACATGATGCGGTGTGCAACAAAACATTTCACAACGTGCATCTCTCTGTTCCCTGAACGACGCGTACCGGGTCAGACCAGAAATCGCAAGACTGCACAAGTGTTTCCCAACGTAGGGGGGGCTGGAAACTCGAGCCAAGTCCTTTTCATAATCGACGGAGTCTGAATCAACACCAGCTGGCCGAGCTCCCTTTTTTTTTTTACCTTCTAAATAGGGTCGATGCCTGGAGAATAAATCTGAATACGATCACTGGGAGGGAAAAAATAAACCGAAATTAAAACCCACCTTTGGGCTTCCTGGATGGAAGATTTTCTAAAAATGTAGACAAACCCCTCATTCAGTTTGTGTGACTCTAAACAAAGAAGTTATACAATTTACTAGGGCTGTAACGGTACATGTACTGGTGTTCTGATTGTTTCGCTGCGGCCCTGTCGGTACTGAACAAATCCAGCCGTTTTCCACCTGAACACATGCAGAATGTTTATGTGCGGAACGGAGAGTGCAGTGCGACGTTTCCGCAAGAACATTAATGGTTTCTCGTGCAGCCAGTAGAAACATTTTCCCCAACAGCTGCCCATGCTGCATTCAAGTACAGCTGGGAAACTAGGCTGTCGAAATATTAAAACAACTCCAAAGTGATTAAAGCATGATTTATTCTCAAATATGGGTAAAGTATTATTTGCAACATTTTTAAACATAACATTTTCTTCTCTGGCTATGTCTGCTTACACTATTTTACTAATTTAAACAAATCCAATCAAATTTCCGGTCAGTTAAAAATAATTTAAGGGATTGAAAGGAAGGAAAAAGAGATTCTTTTTTAATGCTGACATTACACATTTGTATTTATGTTTATTGATTAAAGTGTACCCAACATGATTTTATAACCCCAAATATGTACTGAACACAGTACCACCATAAATGAATCACAAAAAAGGCGGTTTTACTTTTTTTTTTAAAACTAGATATTTCGGAATACACTCCCCAGATACCACTGGAGAGGTTGAGTATTCTCTGAGACCACCAGAGGGCGATAGAGTTTAACAGTCTTTGAAGACAAAACAAGGGTGTTTGAGTAACAAAGCGACAAGGAGCGCAGCCGCCTGTTGCAACACAGTAAAGGAGATCGAGCGAGCATTTTTAAAATCTATCCGAGATCTGTTAAAGCGAAGAGTCTGGATTTCTCCTCAGCCGTCCAAAATGAAAAATGCGTTTTCGTTTGAAACACTTCGTGCTGCGGAATCCTTAAATAGGTCTTTAAAAACAAATTGTGGCTTCAAAAAAAAATAAAAAAAGTCGTAAACTGTTTTTCCCCCAATGTCTGAGCTAAATGAAGGAGCGTGTTTTAATTAATCTAAGATCTGATAATGCATCCGTATTTTAACCTCCACATGTGTAGCGTTAGCTTAAAGGATGTTTTTATGACGCGTTTATGATGTATAGTGCTTTTTAAGCTGCTTCCATTCACTGCTGCTACGTTGAGCCTGTGCAGCGATTCTAAACCTGAACTTTAAAGTAAAATGCTGGTCAGAAGCAGAGCAACTGTTAAAAACTGCTTAAATGATCAAATGTGTCAAACCTATAAGATGTGGACTTTAAAATGCATCATTTATTTAAACCGCCGTTTTAGTTCAGTGATCAAAACCTTCAAGCTGTTATACGCTCCGATTCAGCCCAAAAACAATAAACCATTACCAGCGCGACTGAAACGTTCGATACAACAACCTGAAAGTGAGACGCTTTAGTATTTCATTAGAGATTTGTTGGAGGATATTCGTGCTGCAGAACGCTCAGGCAACCTTCTGTTAAATTAGTTTCCTACATTAAATCCCACCCTCCCAGACTCTCCTGAATCAATGTGCCGACCCGAGTGGGATCAAGACATTATTTCCGACATTATTTGAGCTTGTTGGTTTGGCCGCGTGAGTGGAACATCTGAGCGGCTCAAGTGGGATAAGCACCCACTAGAGATAACAAAAAAAGAAACAAAAAAACCTTCAATAATTAACACTAAAAGCCATTAAAAGTGTGGATGGACGGGATCTAACATGGTTCCTATTCATGGTGATGCTAATAAATAGTAATAAAATCATTTATGGCCAGCCACATATGACCTTTGGTGTTTGGGGAAGGATGCATATTTATTGTCTAGAAACATTATTCCATAAAGTCTTCGAGGAAACAGAAAAAAAAACGCTCCAGTTTCCACCTACAATGCGTTTGATTAAACAGCTCGACGGTGACACCTACTGGTCCGACGTGCATCCTGCACAGGATTTCCATTAATGTTCTTTTACCCAGTTTATAGGAACTTGAACTGCAGCTCTACGCGGTGATTCCAGCTTTGTGCAGAAAGAAAACATTAATCAAGAACAAGTTCCTCACTGTGTGGGAGGTGATTATCAGGATTATTTTTAATAACAGTTGTACTTTGTTGTATATTCTGCTATTCATTCTTAATCATCGCGTTTTGGTCCGACGTGTGTATATTGAGCTTATTTATTTGCACAGTTTTTTGTTTTAATTCTATCCATCTATTTTTGCTCCCGTGGTTTTCTACATGTTCTCGTTTGAACTTGTCCTACCCTGAGTCATTCTTAGTCATGGCCGCCTCAGAGTTGGTTAGGATGGTTTAACCCTGGTCTATGCAGTTACTGGCATCAGACCAGCACAGACACGTCGCTGCTGTAGCTCCGGTTTGTCCCCGGCCCGGAGCCAAAAATATCTGGCCGGAAGCTAAACGCCCGGCTCTGAATAAGCGGAGGAACGGCTGTAAAGGTAAAAGGTCCCTGAGCGATGGAAAAAGGGGAGAAGTCACGAGGCAGCGTTCAGTTCTGGCTGACAGTCAAACCCGAAATCGGAACAATTCGCCACGTTTCACGACGGCTCCTACCTGCCGCAGATCCTGCGAACCAGCAGAGAGTCGGCGACGGAGAACTCGATCACAGAGTCCAGCTTCTCGTCCCTCGTGTCCAACAAGTCGTCCAGCTGGAGGACAAACGACACAGGGGACATTCAACTGGGCTCCTTCACAGCCTAAATCTCATTATTATTATTTCACACTTTTATTTTACAGCATTATATTTTAACCAGTCAGGCTGCAAAAAGCATGAAAAAACATATTTAAAGTTTCTGCAGGAGAAATAAAAACATAACATAAGTGCTCATATGTTCTATTAATGAAATAAAATCAATATTTGAGATGTATACAGATGTGTAGACTAAAGATGGTGCATGCATACATACATACATACATACATACATACACACATACACACACACACTCAGCAAAAAAAGAAACATCCTCTGACTTTCAACTGTTTTTACTTTCAGTAAACTTAATGTGTGTAAATATTTGTATGAACACTAAAAGAGTCAAAACCATAAGCCATAAACTAAAAATGTTTCACAGACATGTGACTAACAGAAATAGAATAATGTGTCCTTGAATGAAGGGAGGCTCAAAATCAAAAGTACCAGTCACTATCTGGTGTGGCCACCAGCTGCTTGAAGTACTGCAGTGCATCTCCTCCTCATGGACCAGATTTGTCAGTTCTTGCTGTGAGATGTTACCCCACTCTTCCACCAAGGCACTTGCAAGTTCCTGGACATTTCTCACCCTGCGATCCAACAGGTCCCAGACGTGCTCAATGGGATTGAGATCCGGGCTCTTCGCTGGCCATGGCAGAACACTGACATTGCTGTCATGCAGAAACTCACGCACAGAACGAGCAGTATGGCTGGTGGCATTGTCCTGCTGGAGGATCATGTCCGGATGAGCATGCATAAAGGGTACCACATGTCCTTCCACGATAAACACGAATCCGTCCATCACCCCTGGTGAGACAAAACCGTGACTCATCAGTGAAGAGCACTTTTTGCCACTCCTGTCTGATCCAGCGAAGGTGGGTTTGTGCCCATAGGCGGCGTCGTTGCTGGTGATGTCTGGTAAGGACCTGCCTTACAACAGGCCTACAAGCCCTCAGTCCAGCCTCTCTCAGCCTATTGCGGACAGTCTGAGCACTGATGGAGGGATTGTGTGTTCCTGGTGTGACTCGGGCAGTTGTTGTGGCCTTCCTGTACCTGTCACGCAGGTGTGATATTCGGATGTACCGATCCTGTGCAGGTGTTCTTACACGTGGTCTTCCACTGCGAGGACGATCACCTGTCCTTCCTGTCTCCCTGTAGCGCTGTCTTAGGCGTCTCTCAGTGCAAACATTAGCCACATCAGCAGTCCTCATGCCTCCCCGCAGCATGCCTAATGCACGTTCACGCAGATGAGCAGGGACCCTGGGCATCTTTCTTTGGGTGTTTTCACAGTCGGTAGACAAGTCTCTTTAGTGTCCTGCGTTTTTAGAACTGTGACCTTAAATGCCTACTTTCTGTAAGCTGTTAAGGTCTTAACGACCATTCCACAGGTGCATGTTAATTAATTGATTATGGTTAATTGAACATGCATGGGAAACATTGTTTAAACCCTTTACAATGAAGATCTGTAAAGTTATTTGGATTTTTACAACATTATTGTTGAAATACACAGTCCTGAAAAAGGGACGTTTCTTTTTTTGCTGAGTTTCTAAAAAATAAATCTTTGCAGGAATAACTTTTGCAAAAATAGAAAAAAATACAAGGTAATAAAACATGGACATAATTACTTTCAAGTATCCTATTTTGTATTTTTCTAATTTTAAGCTGATTTGCTCCATCACATATAAAATCGGTTTTATTTTTTCCCCCAAATTCCACTTTTTCCCCAGTTCTTACCATATTTAATAATCCTTAAAGTGGTTTGGCAGGACATTGAATTTACTGTTAAAAGTATTTCACCATCATTTTTGAAAAAACACAAAAAACCTAAAACATTATTTAAAAAACAAAGAATTTCATGTTTTGCACATAAAAATTGATTCCCGACCCTCTAACCTTTCCTGCGTGTCATCCCGCCCCTTCTATCTCTTCCTGCCCGTTTCCTGTCTAATCTACAGCAGATAAAGGCCATTAGAGCCAGAAAAGCCTCTAGAAACACTGTAGAGTTGAGCTCAACATCAAAATATGTATCTTATAAAGAAACCTGCAAACAGTAAAAGCTTGTGCTTCCATAATGATAAGGACCTTTGTTCATTTCTCTATCTTTCATCAGTCCCAGGCATCTCTATTAGGCGTGGGAATGTCATGGTCATTTTACGCTTGTTTCCACGTCACCGGGCTAAACCTAACCCGTTTCAGGAACCCACTGAGTATTGGGGTACATACCGTAAATTTTCGCACTATAAGCCGCTACTTTTTCCACACCCTTTGGACCCTGCGTCCTATACAACGACGCGGCTTATTTATAGATTTATTTTACTGATTAACAGCCTCCGGGGGGCGCTGTAGCAGGAAGCGCATAAGTGAGACATATGTGGGGAAAGATTATGCGCTGAAGAAGACACTACCGGTAGTTTTCAAGCATACACCCTCATCATGGAAAACACACGAAGAAATGGAGCTACTAAAGGAACATCTGATTCAGGACGCAGAAGTAAAACCTATAAACTCTCGTCTGCCCACCTTTCTGGTTTGACTCGTCACTATAAGCGGTCGTCGCACGTATCCTAGCGCCTCCAGTAAACCGTACAGGAAAGTTGTTCTCCTGATTCATTCAACTCGCCAACGCTAAATGTTTTCATTGTTTCAGTGAGTTTTCTTTCCCCCACAATGGCTGACCGGAGTGGAAACACAGGTCGCACAAATGATGTCGGAGCATTTTTGTCGAGGAAAGTGGCGTCGCGGAGCCGAAAACTCTGGTCACTTTTCTCCACACGCAAAATGCTTAAGATGGAGAAAACGCAAATCTTCACTAAGGCCGGATTTTTACGTTGTTTTTTTTAATAGAAAGATTAGTTTTCGGTGCCGTAAATCTGCCTTTTTGTGAGGATGACGTGTCAAACCGTAGAAAAATATCTTCGTTTTGTTAGATACACAGCTACGTGTGGACAAGGCATCAAGGAATTCTGCGAGACTCCATGTTTTTCATAGGACCCTGGAATTGATGCGTCGCCCTTTGTGTTCAGGGAGCCGGTTTTGGGATTTGGTTGCAAAGTAAGTTTTGATTAAAAGTTAGAATATGGTAGGGGTAATTAAACATAAAAAAGATTTGGGACCTAGAAGTCTGGTCCTGAACAAACTTTTACTAGTCAATTTTAAAAAGGTACAATACCTAAGAATAACTTCTTGTGGTCAAATGTGGGTCAGATCAGCCCCTACCCTTCGTGAGTTTCATGTCGGGTTGACAGTTACGGATCAGCGCCGAAAGATTCAAGATGATGATGCGAAGACGAGTCGCACACAGTAAGCTGTTAAGCAGATAAATACATTTCGCTGCAATATCGAGCTGTTGGTAATTGAATAAAGTAGCTTGAGATATTTTATGAGCAGACTATGTTTTTCCTTAATTAACTGCTAGCATTGTTAGCTCAACGTTAGCCTCTAGCAGGGTCGGTGTCGAATTACAAATGCCAGCGCAGTGTTTGTGTTGAAGACTTGGAAACCTTTAAGGCTGGGATGTGATTGGCTCTGGAACCAGGAAGTATGGAGGCGGGACAGATTGTAACCAATGACTACATCCCTCTGCGGCCCCTTTTAAAACGATCAAAACCTCGCAACCCCCCCAGCCGACTGAGGAGTTAATCTGTTTCAATGGGACCTTCCTTCCAACATGATTGAGACAGACTGCTGTGTGATTATTTCACTGTAAAATCCCTACATATTGCACCTTTAAAATTTTTTTATTTACATTGAATAAACCCAACTTGAATCAATTAGTGAATTCAGTTGAAGTAAAAATCAGTAAAAATATCTGATGTGCGGTTTGTAAACAGAAAATAAATAAATAAATAAATCCAGCAGTTATTTCTATAATCATAGATTTTATTTCCTTGCTGGCTTCATATAACCTGATGAGTATAATAAAAATATGAGGAATAAATGTTGCGAACCATTTCTGCTTGTTTGACCGTTCGGGGGAAGCCGTCCAACAGGAAACCGTTCCTGCAGGCGGGCGTCTCCAGGTTCTTCTCTATGAGCTCCACCACCATCTCATCGCTGACCTGCAAACAAAAACACACTCCTTTACAACTTCAGCCACACAGCAGGGCTTGATGAGAGAGATTCGTCTTCATACAGACGCTACCAAGTACTGATTAAATTAACTGTCACGAACACCACAGGAAACACCGACGGTCACTAAATTACAACAGGAAATGACATCGGAGGTGATAACGTGATGCCCTACGACGCCCACAGAGACCAAAACTGAAATCTTTAGAAAAGGGACAGATACGCAGCTACGGATTCCTTCAGCATTTTACCTTCAGTTCAGGACAAAACCTACCGAGACAAAAACGGTTTGGAGACACATAAAGTCAAAGTAGAAAGAAAGTACACCCTCTCACTTTATTCCAGGGTTTTAATATTTGAATGATTTTTACCTCGTTTAAACCAACCTCTAATGTACAAAAGCTCACAAACTCCAGCTTCACTAGGTAATAAACAAAGATCAAGATATAAGGCTATGTACACACGTAGCCGGGTTTTGAAAACGGAGAATATGCAAATCTTCATTTTGGCCGCAGTTCCCCCCCCTTTTTTTAAGAAAGATTTGTTTTCAGTGCCGTAAGTTAAATCGCAGACAAATATCTTCGTTTTGTGAGATACTCAGCTACGTGTGGACAAGGCATAACTAAAACCGTGAAACCAAAGAAAAAATAAAGTACATAAAATATGTAATTTTATGACAAACATATTATATGAAGACAGTGAATTGATGAACAGTAGGGCTCTGTATTGGTCTGGCGATACGATACGTATCACAATACAAGGGAGACGACACGATAGATCGTGATGCTAGGAATAGGACTACATATTGTGATTTTTAAAACTGAATTTAACTGTAGAAAAACTATCACATCATTCTAAACACTCCAACCTGTATCATACTTTAACACATCCAGTTTTATTACTAGATCTAGTTGATCCACTGGAACGAAGAAGGTGAAAACAGCCACAAACTACCAGTCATACTTTTAATGTTACTACAAAAATGACTGTCGTCATTAATGGTTCCATTCAAATTCTAAAAATTAAATTAAAAGAATGGTTCTATTGCTTTTGAATATTGTGACATAAAATATCGCGATATTTTCCTACATCCCTAATGATCAGTAATAGCTCCCATTAAGCCTTAGCATAATGCTCACATTTCTCACCCAACTAGCTTAGAAAACATATTTAAACTCCGTGAAGTTAGAAACTGTTTGAGCTGTCTTTTGCTTTAACTTTCTGCTCACACAGCCTTGCTGCAAACGTGCGGTCCTAATATCCACACAGTCACGTTGTTCCGCGGGATTTTCAACTAAAGCAGACGACCCGAGGGGAGAGCAGAAATGTTTTACCAGCTTGCCGGAGTCCATGGTCTCCTTCAGCCTCCTGCCGAGCTCAGAGCCTGAAGCCACCATGGCTCTCAGCATGTCTCCTGTGGCCAGGTGGCAGACGCAGTATTTCTCAGCCAACCGAGGAGCCTGCAGGGACGACAGACACACAGTTGGATCAACATCTTTCATCATTACTGCTTCAAGTGTTTTGCTGTTGGTTTAAACTTCGCTTGGTTTAAAAGTTAATTTAAATTTTCCCCACCCCTCCATGTCCTTCCATGCCACCGCACAACAACCGCATTAAATCAACTGATATTAATTTGAGTTCTCAAAAAATCAACAGGGACTGATTTACAGTTCAAAAGGGAGAAACTGAGCCATCTTTTCTCCCCAGAGACATCCTTCAGCTAATTATAAGGAATCTCATGGCGTTCCCAGTGCCAGACAGGATATATATTCCCTCCAGTGAGTTCTGGGTCTCCTCCCTGTGGGATGTTCCTGAAAAACCTCCAAAGAGAGACGCCTAGGAAGCGTCCCGATGAGACGTCCGAACCCCCACCCAGGCGACTTCTTTTCTCTCCCCTGGATGACGGAGCTCCTCACCCGAACCCGAAGCCTAGTTTATGCTTCTCTATCTGCGGAGGTGCAGAGACACGCAATGCAATCATCCTTCAACGCAAAGGGCTCTACGTCACCGGAGGGAGTGGATTTCCTTTCAGAACGCTGCTCTATAGTCGATGTAATCAGTAGTCAATGCGGCTTTTGGCCACTAGATGCTTTAAATTGCAAGTACAGTTTATCTAATCTGGTCTTTCAGTGATTTTGAACACCAGGAGGCGTAGAGAACAACAAAACAGACGCTGTGTTTGCTTGTTTCCATGTTTTTAGAGGATTCAATGAGGTGCACTTCTAGTAAAAAGCTTTCCAGCTCCATTAAAACTCGCTTTCAGTCGGCCATTGCTCCTTGAGGGGATCTGCGTTTACAGGCTGAAGGAAATAAACTGTTGTCGCCCAGAGACGTCACTGTATTGGTAGGCAGACCGCCAGAAAAGGTATGCGCCCCCTGCTGTCCTGGAAGGAAATTGCTTCGTAACAGAGACCTATAAAAGGAAAACGTCAATATGTGTGGGTGCAAATTAGGGCTGGGCCATGTGCCCTCAAATCTGTGTTGCGCTATAATCTAAAACGCGTGCAGTAACGATATTTTTTGTGATATATTCTTTTCTTTATATATGTCAAAATGATTGTATGAACATTCTAACTTTCCAGAAGAACAACTTCAATAAAGTATAGAATGCCATTTAGAGAACATCAACTGTGCAAAATGCTTTTTTTTAGAAATCAAATCTTTTTTTCAAAAATATGCAACACAAAAATTTTCATAACATAAATAAAAATTATATTTTAAATAAGTTAAAAGTTATGAAAACACCAAGTTCCAAATTGTCTGCTTTCCTGGTTTATTTGTTGTCACTTATGCTTTAAGTTCAACAGGTTTCTTCTCCCTTAAATGAAAAAAAAAAAAAAAAAAAAAACGCGTCAAAATATCTACTTTTGGCTAAATTCATATCATTTCTACCTTATAGCTTTTATATCACACACCACTAGTGCAAACTTGCTTACATAGAAGTATAAACTAGGCTTAAAGCTGGGTCCAGCCCCCCCTATGGTGGAAGCATATTTGCCCAATCGTAGTTCATAGTAGTTCTGATTTCTTTTCTAGACTTTGGTTGATCATTGTTCTGGTTGAGGCGTTGCTGATTGGACAATTATTCCTTCTGGTTCTGGACGCTGTGCAACTGGAAGGATTTTTTTTACTCTTCTTTTTCTTCTTCTTTACTTTCAGACAGTTGCTATGATGCATAACCGTGGCAACAACAAAGTATTGTTTTTACACCTGGGAAAAGCATTTCTAAACATAAAAAAATACCAAACTGAACTACGACCCCAAATCCCAGAGGAGTTGAAAAGGAGGCTTCATGGATGCAGAGCAGGGCCGAAGAGCAGAGAGAGGAGTAGGAAGCTCAAACCATCTCATCCATCCATCACAAAAGGCAACTCCAACGTCTCTCTGCTCTCTTAAAGAGGAGCGGCAAAAGCAAATGAGGTGGATTAGCAAGGTTTACCAACAACTGATGGTGTCTACCACCAGGTAGGCTGACACACAATTGGCGCCTCAGGGCCCGCTGACCACCACTAACAAGTGGTTGGCGAAGTGTCTTTGATCATTCAATCAATCAATCAATCAATCATCTTCCTTATCCCCTAATAATTTAAAAAGAAAAGAAAGAAAAAGTTTTGGCAAAGTGATGTGGTATTAGGATTTGTTGAAAAAAAAAATGCTCAAAAATTAAAAAACAGAACATTAAGTTAACTTCTATTCAGAGGAGATATTACCATATTTGCAAGACTCTTGTTTTATTTTACTGGAGCATTTTAATAAAATGAACCACTTCTCTAACGTTAACTGAAACCCGCCCACTATTGTTCCTCTTTATGAAAAAGAGTGGGACTCACATACTTTCTTCCATGAAAGTCTGTTAACATATGTTAACATAGATGCATATTTATTTATTTATTCCCAATATCCTACCAACAAACAGCCCCCTCCCCAGGGTTTGGGGGCTGTTTGTCTGCTTGCGACTGAGATAAAATATATAATTATTGTAATACAATATATGAATAATACAATTATCACTCATCCCTCAACTACAGACAGGCTCCCTCCCTGGGGTCTGGGGGTTGTCTGTGTGTTACTGTGGAATATCGTCTCTGTTGCTCGGATATTGAGCTGTTAGAATGTCATGATGGTGATACAGCAACAATCTTCAGTCAGAGGTACCTTCAGACTTGCTGTAAGACTGACTGCTACTGGACATCCTTCCTGCCCACAGCATCACCATCCACGAGTCTTTATAAATACTTGGATGAGTTAAATCATTGATAAATGTCCCCTTTGGAATTAATAAAAAAAAAAAAAACATTTAATTTGAATTGTATGACTGCATTTCTGAATATTTACAGCATTCAAATCCTCAAAAAACATGTCAGTACCCTCTCCTGCATCATCAATGAGATTCCTGAAGTATTTAAAATCAGGAAAAACAAACGAACCTGTTGGGACTTTTATCTTTAAGCAGCATATAAACAGATTAGCTACAAAAAGATACCTGAAAATAAGGAAATTAAAACATGTATATCGTTCTGGACGCTAATAAAGCAAATCAGTAAGACCGTAACCGATATAAAAGCGAAACTACATATTTAAGGAGAACTAACTAATGCAGTATTTATTGATAAAGCTATCAGGGTTAACATTCTTATTAATCAGTTACCGAGCATGCGCATTACGCCTCTGTTTCTCAAAGCTAACAGCTAGCATTAGCAGCGCTAGCTCGCTGCGAGCCTCACCTGAGTCCCTTTCCCGGCTCCGGGAGGTCCGAGCAGGATGGCTCGGATGCCGTCCTGTACATCAGCTATCGCCTCCTTTAGCTGCGCGCTGGGGGCCATGACAGCACCGGAGAGGAGGGGGACACTTCTTAGAAACTTTCTGGAAGTCCGTCGGTATGGCGCTGCCGACACTTCAGTCAAGTTGGCCAGAAAGAACGAGCTGCCTCCTTCTTTCCCCCAAAAGGCCTTAGCCCCGCCCACAGGGGGAAAGATAGTGAATTTGATTGGCTAGTAGTCGAGTCAATCGACGTGGTCTGTACCGGATTGGAGGGAGTGAGGTGCCACTTTAGGAAAAACGTTTAAAGGAACACGCACTATTTCCCCCCCACATTATTTCACTGTAAAATACGACGTTCTAGAAATGAATGTGGATTTTTGACCTAAAAGGTAAAACAGCTGCACTCCTTGTAATAATAATAATAATAATAATAATAATAATAATAATAATAATAATAATAATAATAATAATAATAATAATAATAATAATAATGAGATTAATAAATTATGTAAAAGTTATTTCATTTGTTCTTTTATTTTATTCTGTGTGTATGTATAGCAAACTCTGATATGTAGGTGATATGAGAGCAAATCTGTAGATACACTGATACAGATAGACTGTCCTACAAATGCATGCATATCTATGCATATATGGATATGTGTGTAGATGCATGTGGCCTACATTTGTATACCTTTTTCAAGTCAGAACTCCAAAGCGCATTACATTACATTCCTTCACCCATTTACTAACTGATGGTGGTAGGCTACAATGTAACCTACCACCAGATAGGCTGACACACAATTGGCGCCTCAGGGCCCTCTGACCACCACCAACAAGTGGTTGGTGAAGTGTCTTTGATCAATCAATCAATCAATCAATCAATCAATCAATCAATCAATCAATCAATCAATCAATCAATCAATCAATGATCTTCCTTATCCCCTAATAATTTAAAAAGAAAAGAAAGAAAAAGTTTTGGCAAAGTGATGTGGTATTAGGATTTATTGAAAAAAAAATGCTCTAAATTCAAAAACAGAACATTAAGTTTACTTCTATTCAGAGGAGATATTACCATATTTGCAAGACTCTTTTGTTTGATTTTACTGGAGCATTTTAATAAAATTAACAACTTCTCTAACGTTAACTGAAACCCGCCCACTATTGTTCCTCTTTATGAAAAAGAGTGGGACTCACATACTTTCTTCCATGAAAGTCTGTTAACATATGTTAACATAGATGCATATTTATTTATTTATTCCCAATATCCTACCAACAGACAGGCCCCCTCCCCAGGGTTTGGGGGCTGTCTGTCTGCTTGCGACTGGGATAAAATATATAATTATTGTAATACAATATATGAATAATACAATTATCACTCATCCCTCAACTACAGACAGGCTCCCTCCCTGGGGTCTGGGGGTTGTCTGTGTGATCAGGGATGTGTCAAATAAAGAAGAATTAATGAATTAATGAATGGATAAGGAAATGGGTAAATAAGTGTAAAATTGAATGAATTAATGGATGGATGAATGGATAAATAAATAAATAAATCGAATAAATAAAACTATGAAGATTCTGGCCAGATACTAACATTATTACTTTACATGTTATTATTTCTTTACTCTATACAACCTCTTACTGGCATACCCATTACCACTCTATTAAACTATGCACCCTTTCCATGCATGTCCGCACACACACACACACACACACACACACACACACACACACACACACACACACACACACACACACACACACACACACACACACACACACACACACACGTCTTACTATCCTTGTGTTGACATTGTATTGACTTCCATTGATTTTACTATGCCTAACCCAGACACTTTCCCTAAACCTAACCATTACTGATACATGCCTAACCTTAACCTTAACCTAAACCTAATTCACACCATACCTCTAAACCTAACTAGTAGAGTTTAATAGCTAGTTAAACATTGTGGGGACCAGGCAAAATGTCCTCACAACTACAAATGTCCACACAAGGTGGTGGGCTGTCAAAGGTTGGTCCTCACAAGAACAGCTATACATGTACACACACACACACACACACACACACACACACACACACACACACACACACACACACACACACACACACACACTTTTTTGTTTTTTGTTGTTTTGTGGTTGTCTTGTGTTGGTCTTGTCCTATGTCCTGTGTATTGTATGTCCTGTATGCTGTGTAAAAGTAATAATAATAAAAAAAAGAAAGTCTGTTAACATCAGATATTAAGAAATTATATTTTCTAAACAGCAAATGTTTAACTACTTTGTTTAAAAAGAGAGAATCTAATTTTTCTAATCTCACCTCACATGTCACTCTTCTACATTCAAAATATTTAATTATTACCTGTTTTCAGTTCATCCAATTACCCCTAAAAATGTTAGCTGATTTTACAAATGTATTAGAATATAAGCACTACTGAAAAACTGGAATAATTAACATACGTGAAAGAGTTTAAATGTGTGTGGGGAAAATGCACATGGTTTACGAGTAAAAATGCTGTACATTTTCAGTCAGTTCAAAATGTTTAAATGACCTCCCACCATAAAAATCCAGAACTGAATTTTTTTTTACATACAATAGGCTGTTGGTGCCTATGGAACCTTATACCTGTTTTTGGCTGCTTTACCCTCATTACACACGCGTTTGTGTTTCCTCCTTTTCTGCAGAAGGTACTTAAAAGCTGACAGTAACTTCTGAGCTCTAGTTCTCTGTCAGATTCACAGCAGGAAGATGTCTGAAGCAGATGTAACATATGCTGATGTCAAGTTTTCCAAAAAAGTGCCCAGTGGTGAGTTAATTGATCTTCTTTTAATCTTTTCAAGTGAAAGTGCTGAATCGTCTAAATAATATTTTATTTCTAGACTCCAATTCCACCGACTCTGAAGTCAAGCTTAGTAAATTGTTCTTAATGTACAGGTCCTTCTCCAAAAATTAGCATATTGTGATAAAGTTCATTCTTTTCCATAATGTAATGATAAAAATTAAACTTTCATATATTTTAGATTCATTGCACACCAACTGAAATATTTCAGGTCTTTTATTGTTTTAAAACTGATGATTTTGACATACAGCTCATAAAAACCCAAAATTCATATCTCAAAAAATTAGCATATCATGAAAAGGTTCTCTAAACGAGCTGTTAACCTAATCATCTGAATCAACTAATTAACTCTAAACACCTGCAAAAGATTCCTGAGGCTTTTAAAAACTACCAGCCTGGTTCATTACCAATTACCAATGTCAAAATGCCTGAAGTCCAGTGTCAAGTTCCCACAGTCAGTGATGGTCTGGGGTGCCATGTCAGCTGCTGGTGTTGGTCCACTGTGTTTTATTTAGGGGAGGGTCAATGCAGCTAGCTATCAGGAGATTTTGGAGCACTTCATGCTTCCATCTGCTGAAAAGCTTTATGGAGATGAAGACGACCTGGCACCTGCTCACAGTGCCAAAACCACTGGTAAATGGTTTACTGACCATGGGATTACTGTGCTCAGTTGGCCTGCCAACTCTCCTGACCTGAACCCCATAGAGAATCTGTGGGATATTGTGAAGAGGAAGTTGAGAAACGCAAGACCCAACACTCTGGATGAGCTTCAGGCCGCTATCGAAGCATCCTGGGCCTCCATAACACCTCAGCAGTGCCACAGGCTGATTGCCTCCATGCCACGCCGCATTGAAGCAGTCATTTCTGCTAAAGGATTCCTGACCAAGTATTGAGTGCATAACTGAACATAATTATTTGAAGGTTGACTTTTTTTATATTAAAAACACGTTTCTTTTATTGGTCGGATGAAATATGCTAATTATTTTTTTTTTTTACTTTTCTGCAAAAATCATTAATATTAAAACAATAAAAGGCTTGAACTACTTCAGTTGTGTGTAATGAATCTAAAATATATGAAAGTTTAATTTTTATCATTACATTATGGAAAAGAATGAACTTTATCACAATATGCTAATTTTTTAGAAGGACCTGTAGATTATGTGCAAACTAATTGCTTCAAGATAGATAGATAGATAAACTGAATCAAATAACACAATAAAAGTTTAATTAAGTTACACCATGTTACAGGTGGGAACAGCTTTTTGTGACATATTATGCTAAACTGTGGTAATCTGATGAGGAAGAAACCTAGCAGAAGTGTTAATGTGTAAAGACTGCTGTCATGTAAATTACCTTATTTTCAGAATAGAATAGAAACATCCTTCATTGTTCCACAGTGGGGAAACTCATGTATGCCAGCAGCAAGTTAAAGATGAATGTGAAGCATGCATATTCATTCAAAGATAAACAATATAACAGAATTAGCAACTGTCCAGTAAGGGAACATTTACAACATAAGAAAATAATACTGTACAGTTATTAAAAATAGCATTCTCCGAAAAAAAGGATCATTAAAAGAAAAAACAAACAAACAAGAATGTTTGTGTAAATGTCTCTTTAGGTGTAACCTCTTGTATTGCAGATCTCTGATTCAAGTCTGAAGAATATCTGTGCTTAATAATTTACCTGCTGAGGTTCATTGTGTACATGTTCCTTAAAAAAGATTTGTGAAAAAAAGAGCTTGCACCAAGAACGTCTCATTAAAAACGTTAGCATTTAACACGTTTGCTGATCACTGCCACCGGTGGACTTACTGACAGAAACATTGCCATCAAGATGGCGATTATTTTCGCCTGTGTTTGAGAACACCCAGCAAAACCAATGCTAAAAACAACAGAACACAGTCTTTATAAGTATTTAAATTCTTGTTATGTGGCACCATTTTATAAATAGGTCATATACAATCCTGTGAGTTTTTGTTTGACTTTTGATGCATTGACTCACAATAGCTATAGACCGCCACTCTTCTAGCTTCCTGTAGCAGTTGGCTGTCCTGCACTGCAATGCTAACACATAAGCAAGAGATAGGGTGTCAGCTACGTTAGTATTTATTTTTTCCTCCATAACTGCAAAGCTGTTGCCAAGTAAATCAGTGTTTATGTAAATAATAATAATAATAATACATTTTATTTAAAAGCGCCTTTCTAATCACTTAAAGTCACTGTACAGAATAAAAACCCAAAATAATAAAAAAGTATGATTAAACATAAATAAAACATAATACAAATAAACAAGAAAAATTAAACAAGGCAGTCTACATTTCAAGGTAGATAGGTGATTTTAAAAAAGTGAGTTTTGAGTTGGTTTTTAAATGAATATCTCCCCTCTTTACTTGATAATGGGATTATGCAAATATATGGTTTTGCATGTCCAGATTATATAGCCAACATACATTGGGTGCCTTTTAAATAGTACATTTTTACCATGTTTGTTTCCAAAACAAGGAAGTAAAGACCAAAAGGTGAGCATAAACACCCCTGGAATATTTTAAGCAATTTTTTTTAACTCATTTATTGATTAGAATTTATTATCTCTCTCGGTTTTGGGTTTCATTAATAAATAGCACTGCAGTAGGTAGCCTCTATTGCTAGACTTTTTAATACCATTAATCAGCTAATAAGTGACTCTACACAAATAAATGTGCCTAACAACATTTTTTGACAGAAAAATACATTTCTAAATATCTGGAAAATATGGGAAACACCAATATAAGTGCAGTGATAAATTCTAGCCTGGGTTGCTATTTGTTAGCATTTTCAATACCACTACAAAAAGACCTAAAAGCAATTTCTTAGTGACCCTAATTGTCATGGTTTTCTTTAATCCTCGGTCCCACATGCAAGATACACTCAGCAGACAGAAAAGAGACAGAAAAAAAAAGTTGAACAAGTTTATTGATACAGGAGATGAATACTGCAATGGTCTTGATTCAGGTTTTTTTTTCGGGAACACAGGAAGCATGTTTCCCTGTAAGAAAAAGGAGCAGAGGTGAGCTGAGGACAGGGGATGTGATCGAGGAGAAAATGGCGGAGGAGCTTGTGGTGACTGAGGGCGAAGACGCCAGGGGTGATGAGAGGAACCCGAGGCACTGACCAGGGGTCTCATTTATAAAACATTGCGTAGAATCCCTACTAAAAGTGTACGTACGACAAAAACAAAAAGTTTGCGTAAGCCAAAAAGATTTCTGATTTATAAAACCATGCCTACGCACAGGTATAAGCAATTTCCCCTTTATAAATCAGTCTTCTTGGAAGTTTGCGCACGTGAATTTGGCTCATATCCCGCCCTGAACACTCCCAAATCCGGCTATAAAAGGCAAAGCAGGACATTTATATTGATGCATATGAAGAAGAGGGGAAATATGGCAACAACAAAAAAAAAATAAGAAGAGAAACTTTACGGAGATGGAAGTGCTAGTGGGTGAAGTGGAGGCTAGAAGAGACCTTTTATTTAGTAAACACAGCAGTGGTGTCACAAATAAAAGTGCATCCATCTCAAATATTACGCTTGAAAGTAGTCGGGGTATTTCTATTGGCAGCAGGAAGACTGATTGCTTCCTTCCTTGGCACAATGAACGTGCCAATCAATGATATATAGTACAGATGAGTTTAAGGTTTTTAGATAAATTTTATGCATTTATTTTAATATTGAAAAATGTTTTTAGAAGAGCTATAGCTCACTGCAAAGCTACAATATAGATATCATTGCTGGTTTGGATGTTTATAATAACATGAATCCATAATTAATGTTTGGTGTGAGGTGAAATGATATGTGTGAGAGGAGTAATATGCAGTCTGGCTGCAGTTCACCACCTCACCAACTGCGTTGTCGATCCCCCCCGTCTCCAAAATGTCCGTACGCACGGGTCAGAGTTGGCGTACAGGTGCGCATATTTTCCCGTCAAGTCTGTTTTTTATAAATCACAACTTTTGCTTTGAAAGTGGCGTACGCCAGTTTCAGGCCCGGTTTTGTGCGTACGCAACGTTTATAAATGAGACCCCAGAGGAACATGGTTCAGAGCTCCTCTTGTACTCCAGGCGGCTGATGCAGAACAGGTGTGTGAGAAGCTCCGCCCAGTGGAGGGAAACAAACAGACAAACAAGCACAACAATCAGTGGCGGTTCTAGACCAAATTTACCAGGGGGGGCCAGGGTGGGACCAGGATGGGGCACAGAACAAAAAACAAACAGAAAACAGGGCAATATTTCACCGTTTAATTTATTAAGTGTGTCACAGAGCCATATATGGTTCCAAAGTTGCAGGTTGCAGACCCCTGATCTAGCAGATGAAAACAGCGATCTTATCTCAATATGGCAACTTAATTTTTTTATTAATTGATAAATTAAAACTGTGAATGTAAAAAAAGAAATTGGTCCAAGGGACCAATTAGCTATGGTTTTTGTTCCAGTGCATTTCATGATAAGAAGCTGATTTAGCATTATCTCATCAGTACATGGGCCAAGACCAGTTCTACAGGGGCACTGGCCCCTGGTGGCCCCTGTCTAGAACCGCCCATGACAACAACCGTAATGCTTCCACCTTCCATAAAGGAGTACCCAGAGAAAATCCACAAAAGGACTTGAAGAGGATTTCGACCCCTCAGGCAAACCTCGTTTTAATAGATGCTAAACAACATTTACATTTTATTTACATTTTAAGGACAACAACAGGGAAAAGATTCAACTTGTAGCATCAGACTGTAACTATGTTAACACAACAATAAAACAATAAAGATTATTCTAAAATTCTAAAATAATTAAGATCATATTAAATTAATTAATATTAACATTCTGAGTAAACGGTGGCTTAGTTCCCTCATGCCTTGTGCCGGCCATGAATAACAAAGATAACATAATTTGACATGTCTATGATTTGTCTAATACAGTAATTCGTGTCTTGAAAAATATTTTGCCTGTTTATTTATCATGCAGTAAACGTCTTTGTGACCAGACCAGGTATGGTTCCCCTCTCATTCTGTGCTCAATGTTCAGCAGATGTTCAACAACCTGGAGGAAAACAAAAGTCCAAGGTGTCTCCACAACGAGTGGTCCTGCTTGTTCTCATCTCTCTGTTGGCAGCTGCTGTGTTTGCTCTGTGTATCAGTGAGTTTGAGAGTTAAAAATAAAAAATAATAACTTTGAAAAATATGAAGAGAAATCAAATAAACAAAGTATGGTTTTATTTTTTAAATCGTTCATTTTCAAATTGCTTGCATTTAAATATGATTCATAACAGTTTTTCCTGTAATTTATTTGAATAAAGTGCACTTCAACTGTCTGAAATAGCAGTAGCCTTTTGGAGATAAATGTCATGATAATAAGTTACTTTATTAACTAAATTAAATAAATAAATTAAGTTTGCATTTTTGTTATGTACTTATTAATGTTGTTTTGCATTGAATCGATCCTAGTTAACAGTTTTCCTTACTTTGACCAGCCGTTCTTTATTTGATAAACAATGAAGTTCTCCAAACTCTGAAAGAGGAGAATGAAGCTCTGAGGAGAAACCTCTCAGGTGAGATTTCAAAGGCGTCCTCAAGGTCACAGGTATTTTGTTTTAAAGGAGTCATAACCTAGTGTTGTCTTGGATACCCATGCTCTATTATAGTCTTTCAGGCCCTTCTAAAAAAAAAAGTTGGAAAAAAAAGGGAAAAAAATAAACACAGAGCTCCTCTGACCCTTATTTCTGAAGGCATTATTGTCTCGCGAGATCTGATGCGATACTTTCGCTGTCGTGGACGGTCATTGTAATAATGCAGACGAGGGGCGCGTTGATTGGTGGCAGGAAGGAGGGGGGTTGACACCGCAGGTAACGCTTCAGCATATCTAACCCATATCTACTACTCCCGCTAGCATACAATAGCCACATTAGCAGTTAGCTGCTGTTTGTTAAACACAGCAGAGCAATAAAATTGCAGGCAAGTCTCTGATTGTTGGAATCGCCCCTTTTTCCAAACGGAGCTTCAATGCCAACTTCGCCTGATATTGTCCCAAATTCGTAAAGGATTCCGGCGTAAAAAAAAAGAAAAAATATTTCCATGTTGATTCTGGCGGTCAACAACAGAGCAACTCATGTGTTGCACTACGTTTCTGGTAGAAATGGTTTTAGCTGATGTAGCTGATTAAAATAAAAGGCTGACACAAATATGTCTTCTTCATGCATCATTACGTGAAGAAACTTTCTGCATCTTTCACGGTGGAGTTCGTACTTCGAATCGGTGATGTGTCGGTCGCGAACGAACCGTCTCTAAGAGCAAACTCTTTAAAGTGAACGATGGGAGCCGGCTCGTCATTGGGAGCCGTTTGTGTTTTTTTTTCATTCCCCCCTGCTTGTTTTGGTACATTTGGTACACATCGTTTTGCATTAATTTTGGTAATAAATACACTTTAAGCAACAGAAAATCTGAGGAGCCGAAAGAGCCGGCTCTTTATGGTGAGTCAAGCCAAAAGATCTGGCTCTCCAAAAAGAGCTGGAATTCCCATCACTAGAATTCAGTAATGGCGGCGCTCGACTGAATATGAGGGGGAGAGGAGCGAAGGGGGAGGGCGAGCTTCCTGCAGCATAGGTAGGTCTGCGATGTCTATATATGGTACATCCTGCGCCGACTTGACGTCAAGTCGGCCAGAAATTAAAACCGCGTATTTGAGTGCGCGTGCACGTGGGCTGGTTGACGAACCCAGGGGTAAACAAACGCTTCACTTTTAAATATCGGCTTCCCAGGCAGTGTATAATCGTTAGCCAATCATAACATACATTTTTTCTCATGGAAAAGTGAAAATTACAGGTCATGACTCCTTTAAGAGAAAAGCATGCAGTTTCCTATTTTTTTATGCTTGTATGTTCTCATCAACTATAAAGGATCAGGGAGTCATTATTTCTGTGAACAAGTATTTAATTATTTCTGTGAACAAGTATTTAATGGATGGAAGTGCAAAGTCTTTATTTTATTTTAAAATTTATCTTCAAACAGAAATGAATCACGGCGTCATAGATCTGTCTACATGTCCCCCACCAGCGACGGTTCCATTTTGTATTAATGCTTCCCTAGAACCGCAGCTCTCAACACGTCCTCCACCTCCTACAGTAAAAGGTAAGTCCAACTGGTGGTCTTTGTCCCATTTCTGTCCTCTAATGATGTTAAAGAGACATTGATGGACTGACAGAAACAGGAAGTTAGATTGTAGCTGCAGGACAGAAGACGCCTCCTGCTGCTACAATCTCTACAGAGATTTATTCCTCCTGATTAACTGAAGTCTTTGTTTTTAAAGATGAAACATGTCTGAAGTGTGAAGAAGGCTGGAAGCAACATGGAGGAATCTGTTATTATTTCAGCAACAATACATCCTCCTGGAATGAGAGCAGACGTTCCTGTAGAGATCAGGGAGGAGACCTGGTGAAGATAGACAGCAGAGAGGAGCAGGTATGAATCACTGCTGGCGGTTCATGTTCTCACTGATTTTATCACATCATCATGTTTCTTCACCTCAGCACAGAAAAGTCTCAGAATCATTTTTATCAATATTCAGATTTTCCTGGAGACCAGACTCCGTGAGATGATGGAGGAAGAAGAGGACAGGTTCTGGATCGGCCTGACGGACTCCGAGGAAGAAGGCAGATGGGTTTGGGTGGACGGATCAGCACTGAATGAAAGGTTTGATTGTCGTGAAAACTTTTTGGTTTACATCCAGAATCCAAGTCAAAGTTTTAATTTCTCCTGTTTCTGTTCTTCATCTCTTAGTTTGAGCTTCTGGAGTGGCATAGAGCCTGATGACTGGAAACAGAAAAATCCATCTGGAGAAGACTGTGTGAGGATGGGGAAGAAAGGAGGAACCCATTATGATTGTTGGTTTGATCAGTCCTGCGATGTTCCTCAGAAAAGCATCTGTGAGAAATCAGCTGAACCTGGACTGTGTTCATGTGTTTGTGTCTAAAGTTCAGTTCAGTCTGTGATACAAAGTGAGTCCAGGATCAAGAAGCTGTAGAGATGATTGTTGAATGAAGATGTTGTCAAAAACATGAAAAAAATCCCTTCCAGAAATGTTAAAAATCATTAAATGTTCCATCAAAAATATTTGTATCTAACTTATTTTCTTTTAAAGGTTTTTGTGGCACTAGTGGCCTTTATTTGCAGTATTCAGACAGGAAACAGCCGGGGAGACAAGGGGGGAAGACTGACATGTAACAAAGATCCCAAAGTCGGGAATCAAACCCCGGACAGCTGTGTCGAGGACAAATAACCCCTCTGTATACGGGGCGGTTGCTCCGTCTCTACACCACACTCTGCCCCACTGATTTGTTTTATGTTAAGTTTAGTCCTATTTGCTTTGAATGCAAGATCACCTTTAAAATACAGTATATGAAGCAGATCTATTCCTACCTGCCTGATTGCGTGGGTGGAGGAACACCATCAGGTGACTGAAACAGCAAGGTGTATTATGTGAGGATGTTGACGACAGCTGATAATCTCAGGTGGTGGTACGATAGATATTGTGATGATCATCTGAGAAGCATTTGTGAGTAAAAGCAGCAGAAACCCAGATGTGTTTGTGTGAACTTCGTCTACTCAAGAGCTTTAGAGGAAAATACATGTAACCATGTATTGTGACACAGAGAGGTAGGTTTTGGCTGTGAGGTAGGTTTTGGCTGTGAATAATTATGAATAGATAAAAAAATGTATGTCAAAATTACCAAGTTTGGGGCACCATCTGGGATCCAGGAAATTAATAATAATAATAATAGCCAAAATAGTTCAGTCTCAGTTGGTTACCTGCCTGATAAGGCTGAGGTAATTAAACAATAGATGCAGGAATAGGTTCTTGGCGTACTTTGAACAGCAAGGTACTACACATGTATGTGGAAAAATAAACGATGACTTCCAAAACACAAACGTTTATTACAAAAATAATTCAACTTTCAGTCAAAATGCTTTAATCAACAAACTCACTGAGCTAGTAAACCCCAACTAATACTACTAATTAAAAGGAAGAATGAGTAATAAAACTAACTACCAAAAGTACAACCGTAAAATGGAGAAATACGGAAAGAAGTAGAAACAATGACCGATTAATTGATTGTGATGTCACAGTTCAGTATGTATGCCTAAAGACCAAGGCTTCTATTGAAGAGTTTGGGGAGTAAAGCTAAGTTAGTTTAAACTAGTTGTAATTAGTTTAAGACTAATTGGTACTTTTTGGTATGTTTACAAACCACCAATTCACAATACAAAGCAGAAGTGAAGACAAAAAAAAACATACTTTGGATGAAGTAATGTTTCATTAAACCATTTTCTGAATTATGAATCAATAACCTTTTGGAGAATTGTTTCTATTTTAAGGATCGGTCACCGCAGTGATTAATCTAATGTAGTACTTTGATGTACTAAGAAAGGGGATTTCAAAAACGACTTATTCGATTAGTTTTACGATCTATTTTACAGCAGACCTGTATTTTGAATACAGTATATAACAATCTTTATTGTTTATGAAGCGCTAGGGGTCTGCAGAAGCAGGCCACACTAATCAGATCGAGCAATTATTTCTGCAGGGTTTTGAACAAGTCATTCAGGACTTTCATCAGCCGAATACAGTTCACCTGATCAATCCGAGGCTCTGGTGCAGATGACTGAGGTTATGGTGTGAATCCTGATCCACGGGTGGCGGCAGAGAGAACGTGGGAGAGCGGGCAGGCTGATTGAATGAGACTAAGGCTGCAGAAAATATGACCTCTGACCTTAATAGAGCCAAATAACTCTTGCAGAGAGTTATTTAGATGTTTTTCTGGATTCTTCTGTGACTCCTGGATGAGACATTGTGATGGGAATATTTCAAAGGTAATGTGTGATTGGTTACATGTTAGTAAATGCATCTAGGGACTATGTCAGTGAGGAGCAGAATCGAGCAGCACGCCCTCTGACCTCATTCCCTCTACAGAGTGAAATGATTTAACCTAGTGGGACCAGACATCAAGACTGCGTAGGACGGACTGAGGGAGATAATGCTGGACTATTACATGCTATATGGGTTAGGAATAAGAGGGTGAGGGGGGAGTTCAAGCATGGCACACGTCTGGTAATTCTGGCCTATCTACTTGTAAAATATCAAAAAAGCCCAACAAACTGCAGCCTCATCTTTGTTAAAGGAAGTAGATATTTTTTACCCCCCATGACAGGCATTGAGTCATTGTAGGTAACTCAGCCTCTCCTGGGAAGATTCACCACTACTCCCTTGTTTTTTCCATTTGTGAATAAAGGTTCTTAGCTGAGCTTCTCTGGAGTCCCAAACACTAACATTTCTTTAGGTATGTTGTTAGAACTTAGCTGAAGCCACCGCTGTCTTAACAGAGATTACAGAATCTGTTTCTTTCTTTTTGTCTTGTCTTTATTTAATGTTCGTCTCTCGTCACCACCAGATTTATTCTAGAACAAACATACAACTTCTTATGTCCCAACTCAGGCTAAAAAAACAACAACAAGAACTCTATTACTGCTTAGATTAAGCCACTGCTGCCACCTAGTGGACAGAAGGAAATATAAAGAACTCTGAATCCAAACTAAAGTAATGGATAAACTATTACCATTTGCTTATAGATTAAATCTATTACACAATATAACCATAAATATGTAGCAACATCTATAACAAAATCTGAAGTAGGGACACTTCTTGAGACCTTTCAGCCTACTTCATGTTCTCAGGCGGGTTCTATAAAGGGAATTCATTATTCATTTCTAATTAAAAGCTGCAACAAATTCTTTCTGGTGAAATCCTGTACTAATCAAACTAATAAACAGTTTAACCTCTGGGAACTGTATTTTAAGCCACAAATAAGAGGAAAAAATTACAAACATTTATTTTACAATTTTGATGTTGAAATCATGAAACAGAGCGTCTTCAGTCGGAGGCTTCTTCAGTTTCGCTGCAATACAGGCCGCTACAGGAAATCCTTCCTACCCACAGCCATCATGATCTACAACAACTCCTTAAAGAATTAATTATATGAGCTACAACAACACTTAATTTCCCTCTGGGATCAATAAAGTTTTTAAATTTTTTTAATATTCATATATTTATTGTTCTTTTCAGACTTACATAAACACAACATTACAGATTCCACATATACAGAAAAATAAAAAACAAAATCACATAAACTTAAATACAAATAATACAAGAATTTATGATATACCTACCAAAGATAGGACATATAGACGAGTACCAGTACATTCCCACTTATTCAACAGTTAACCCTTCCATGTTGTTGGGATCCTGTGATTTGCTGGTGTTTCTGCTGTATGTTTGCTCTCCCACCTTCTCTGCAGGGGCGAGGCTGATTGGCGGCAGGTGCAGCTCGTCTGAACTCATCATCTCCAGCTTTAAAAGAGGAACTGGAGCTGCAAGCTGACACCAGATTGTTCTCGCTGCTAGCGTGGTAAACACGGCCAACTTAGCTCCAGAAGGTACGTTTGTGTGCGCTTACGTTCCCTGGCATCTGTGCAGACCATGATCCAGATTCCTCTGTTCTCCAGTCTTCCTCCTTGGGTCTCCGCTCCGTCGGAATATATCCCTGGAAACAACTTACCTGCAACTCTGGATTTCCTCCTGGTCAGCCTCTGCACTGTTGCCTCTGCTGTTCTCCGCCCATCTGCCTGCTCCACCTGCAAAACACACAACAATCATGACTTCCGTCAATCACCACCTACCTCCGGTACAGGATCCTACTTACCACCTCCAAAGATCTGAACCCACTATCTTCCTGTGAGTAGCCACCCATTCTCTGCCTCACCTTCCTGTCTTCACTGACTACATTCCTTTTCTGCTGCTGTGGACCCATTTCCTGGTGCTCTACCAGAGACTTTCACATTTTACTATTTGTAAATAAGCATATGTTTATCATGTCAAAACCTCTGACCAGTGTTCTGAGTTTGTATTTGAGTCGTGAAAGCCCTGGAAACATGACACTTTTCTTAATTCTAGAAATGTTTGCCAAATATTGTAGGATTCCAGGATTCTCTTTCTAACTGAGTTTCTCAAGCGCCAGGCTTGAGATAAGATTATTTAACCCTAGATCAGGAGATGGGCCACAGACATTCTTCCAGTGCAATGCAATCGAGCATTTAGCCTGTGATAAACGGAGGTCAGTCATTAGTAGTGTCGAGAGGAGATTCTTAAGTGAGAGTCTGCGCCTCGTGCTGCTATGCTACCAGTCCCTGACCAGCCTGCTGTCAACTCCTCTCTCACGGTTTGTTTATCCTGTGGCAGAGTATAAAAACAAATTACACATTCACACAACATATGTTTGGGCATGCATGGGGAGAGATTCTTACCAGATCATCTCCAAAGAACTCTTCCTCCTAAATGCCTTAATTTACAAAGTTAATACAAAACATTCTGAGAGACAGCCTCTCTTACAGGATCCAATCGGCTCAATAATGCATATTCAAATAGATGCAAAGTGTGCCTGTAGTCCGTCCCTAATAGGTTAAGCCCCTTTTAATGTATTCCTTTTGGTTGCTAAGCAGAATACCTTCCTTCTCCCAACAGACCATTTGCACGATCAAACAACCAGATGTTTCTCTTTTTTTATTTTTTATTTTTTATTTTTTTTTTTTTCAGAGAATCCTGACCCATTGTCTAACTCATATCCTGTTAACCGTTTTGTCTATTTAATCGTGAACGTTCCTTTCTGACCCATTGGTCACATCCTGTGCTAACACTTTTCTGCATTTAGTTAATTATTATTTTAGCACACAACCCCTTAACCTTTTGGCCTGTGTATTCATTCAATGCTTGTTTAAAAGTTTGTATTTACATTAGTAGAAAAATAGCAGTTGTCTGGTTGCCTAAACATACATAATTTTGGACATAAGGGAATTGGAGAGGATGCAACTAGAGAAATATGCTTAATTACAGCATTCCAGAATTTCTTTTTTATCTTGTCATAACTCTATAGACAATGAAATGAAGAACCTTGATGACTTTTGCATTTGAAACACAGGTCTGGAGTAGTTGAGTTAAATTTATGCAATTGTCAAAGTATTTTTGAATTGAATGTTAGATTTGAGCTTTTCTTACTTGTAAAGTTTAAAAAAAAGAGACCCACCTGAAAAAACCCTTTAATCTGGTTTGAGTGAAACCAGGAGGTAGGAGCTCATCCTGTAACTGGAGGGTTGCTGGTTCGAGCCCCCGCTCGGTCTGTTTCGGTCGTTGTGTCCTTGGGCAAGACACTTCACCGGTGGTGCCTGTGTTTGGCAGCCTCTCTTCCGTCAGTCTGCCCCAGCTCACCCTCACCAGTACGTGAATGACTGAATGTAGTGACGTGATTTGGGCTCCCCTGGACAAGATAAAGCGCTATAAAAGTTCAGGCCATTTACCATATTACAATGTCGTTGCTCAGGTTTATCTGTCCCCTCCCTGCATGCAGGAAGTCTTTAAAAGCTGTCCGTCTCTCCTGACCTGCAGTTCTATTTCAGACACCCATCGAAAAACATGTCTGAAGCTGATGTAAAGTACACCGATGTGACATTCACAAAGTCAGTGCCCAAAGGTGAGTTTATATATCTTGCATTTCTGTATTTTATGTGAATATCGGAACTCATGTTTGACTCCACCAGATTGATTTCTTCATGGGTTTCTTTGTGCAGATAGTGTTTCTTCATCAGCTGACAACGCCTATGCTGAGGTCAAGCTTTCGAAACTGGAAGGTTTGAACTAAAATCTGATTATGAAGTCCGCTTTTGTGCAAATAAACTGTTAAATGCTGCCAAATGCAATGTCCTATTTGTACCAAACTGTGTACCGTAGCAATAAGTTTTACTTTAGTTCTCTAAAAGGTGATACTTCCTGAAATTATATTGGTATGTGTAAAACAAAAGGGCAAAATCTCAGGTTTATTTACAGCCAGGTTGAGGGTAGGATTTACTTTTTTGAAAAAGGGAAATTTACTGTGGAAGTCATGTTGTGCTTTATGTGTGAAGACTTTTGTCATATTTTCTTTTCTTAGTATGTTAAGACTCTTTAGCTGTAAATTCTTGTGTTGGGATTTACTCATTGTTTGTCTGTAATATTCAATGTTTTTATACTTGGAGAGGAGTTAGCACTAAAAGGTTTTTAGTCCCCACAAGGCTCTGATTTTGGTAAAAAAAAAGATTGCAACATGTCAAAGTTTTTGGGTATTTATATTCTCAAATCAATTCTGTGAATTCGCTGGCCCTTTTCTTCCCTACAAGGGTTGTTCTGGTTATTTAACCTGATAGGATGTTTCTGGTTCATTGCATTTGATATGTGATGATTCTTCCTGCATATTACTGTTTGTCTTTATTATTGCCTACTTGACATGCTTTCTATCTATGAAATATGCCAGTGCAGGGAACAAAGGGCTTAACTTTCCTGTTTCTGCAAAAATGCACTTGCCCTCCGTCCCTCTGGCGAGGAATTGGGACCAAAATTAAGACTTTTACGCACCCAGTGGTGGCTAAGTCCTTGTTGCCGGTTTACTTATGTGGTCAATTCAGTTTATTTATATAGCACCAATTCACAACAGATGTCATCTCAAGGCACTTAACAAGAAGTCATTTCAATACATTTATACAAACATTCCAATCAGTTAAAAAGTTTCCTATTTAAGGAATCCCAGCAGATTGCGTCAGTCATTGGGGTGAGGTTGGGCCCCGTTGATGCAGACTTTCCAACCACAGCAATCCCTCATGCTGAGCAAGCATGTAGCGACGGTGGAGAGGAAAAACTCCCCTTTAACAGGAAGAAACCTCCAACAGAACCAGGCTCAGTAGGAGCGGCCATCTGCCACGACCGTCTGGGGGTTCAAGAAGACAGAACAGAAACACAGAAGATCTGATATAAGAGAACTTTCTGTTACAGAAAGTAAAAAGTTGATAACAGGACACAGTGGATGTTCAGTTACTGGGAGGATCATCCCAGTCGATGCCCCCCGTCCAACAGGGCATTGGAGCCAATCTTCTATGGAGAGAAAAACAGAGAGAAAACAAAGTTAACAGTCGAAATAACAGAATGTACTGTAATACAACTGGAGAGTAGTAGGAGAAAAGGAAGTAGCAGAGTGAAGAAAATTGGTAAGTCTGTCCTCCAGCAGTCTAAGCCTATAGCAGCATAACTACAGAGATAGCGCAGGATGACCTAAGCCACTCTAACTATAAGCTTTATCAAAAAGGAAAGTTTTAAGCCTGGCCTTAAAGTAAACAGAGTGTCTGCCTCACGGACTAAAGCTGGGAGCTGGTTCCACAGGAGAGGAGCCTGATAACTAAAATCTGCCTCCCATTCTACTTTTAGAGATCCTAGGAACTACAAGTAAACCTGCAGTCTGAGAGCGAAGTGCTCTGTTAGGAACATATAGACTAATCAGATCTCTGATGTATGATGGAGCTTGATTATTAAGGGCTTTATATGGAAGAAGAAGGATCTTAGATTCTATTCTGGATTTAACAGGGAGCCAATGAAGGGAAGCTAAAAAAGGAGAAATGTGATCTCTCTTTTTAATATTCATCAGAACTCTTGCTGCAGCATTTTGGATCAACTGAAGGCTTTTAATGGCATTTTGTGGACTACCTGATAGTAAATAATTACACTAGTCCAGCCTTGAGGTAACAAATGCATGGACTAGTTTCTCAGCATCACTCCTGGACAGGATGTTTCTAATTTTAGCAATATTCCGGAGGTGAAAGAAATCCTAGAAACCTGTTTAATATGGGATTTAAATGTCAAGTCTTGTTCAAAAATAACGCCGAGGTTCTTTACGTTATTACTGGGGGCCAATTTAATGCCATCCAGATGAAGTGACTGACTAATCAGTTTCTGTTTAAGAACTTCTGGTCCAAAGACAGCAACTTCTGTTTTGTCAGAATTTAAAAGCAAAAAGTTTAGGGTCATCTATGTTTTTGTCTTCCAGACATGCCTGTAATCTACCTAACTGACTGGGTTCATCAGGATTTATGGATAAATATAGTTGTGTATCATCTGCATAGCTGTGGAAATTTATCCCATGCTGTCTAATGATTCTACCAATTGGGAGCATATATGGTGAAAAGAATTGGTCCAAGCACAGAACACTGTGGAACTCCACAAGTAACCCTTGAGAGTGAAGAAGATTTATCATTTAGATGAACAAACTGGAATATATCAGACAAATATGATTTAAACCAGCCTAGTGCTGTTCCTTTGATCCCTGCAACATGTTCAAGCCTTTCTAAGAGAATATTATGATCGACTGTCAAAAGCAGCGCTGAGATCTAACAAAACCAGAACAGACACCAGTCCATTATCTGAGGCCATGAGAATATCATTAGTAACCTTCACCAGTGCTGTTTCAGTGCTATGATGAGCTCTAAAACCTGACTGAAACTCTTCAAACAGCTCGTTACTGTTTAGATGATCATAGACTTGATTAACAACAATTTTCTCAAGGACTTTGGATAAGAAAGGAAGGTTAGATATAGGTCTGTAATTCACTAAGTCATCTTGATCAAGGGAAGGTTTCTTGAGTAAAGGTTTAATTACAGCTATTTTAAATTCCTGTGGCACGTATCTGTTTACTAAGGATAGATTCATCATATCCAAAATGGGGCCAGGAACCAAATGGAACACTTCTTTAAATAATTTGGTTGGAATTGGGTCCAACATACAAGTTGAAGGTTTAGATGAGGCTAATATTTTTGATAATTCCAAAAGCTCGACTGAATCAAAACAGCCTAAGCACAACTGAGGTTCTACAGTTCTTTCCGATTCTGCCTCATTTACTGAGGAAGAAGTAATCATGTTTGGGAGGATGCCAATGATTTTATTTTTAATAGAATTAATTTTATTTATGAAGAATCCCATAAAATCCTCACTGCTAAGAGCTGGGGGAATAGTTGGCTCAACAGAGCTATGACTCTAAGTTTGGCAACTATACTAAAAAAAACCTAGGATTGTTTTTTTTTCTCGCCTCTATTGATGAAAAATATGCTGTTCTAGCTTGTCGAAGGGTCTCTTTATACAGCAGTAGACTGTTATTCCAGGTTAAATAGGAATCCTCTAGATGTGTAGAGCGCCATTTTCTCTCCAACTTCCTAGTATTCTGCGATAAACCAAGGAGTCAGCCTCCTATGGCTAGCCACTTTCTTTTTTTAAGGGGGCTACACTATCTAATGCCAAACAAAATGAGGACGTAACGCTGTGAACCAGATCATCAATTTCTGAAGGGTTAGAGATAGACTTGCTGCCATCCACTGTTACTCTGAGACACTAAGGAAAGTAAGAATGGAACAGATTCTTAAAAAATTGTTACAGCATTGTCTGATAAAGCTCTACTATAATGACATTTTCTTTCAGCTTTGAGATGGTCAGTTAAAGTAAATTCAAAAGTTAAATGTCTTTATGATGAGACATGGTATCTTTTCGCCTCTCATCCTGTGCTCAACGGTCAGCAGATGTTCAACAACCTGGACAGAAACAAAAGCTTAGGGTGTCGCCCCAGCAAGTGGTCCTGGTGGTTCTAATCTCTCTCTTGGCCGCTGCTATGTTTGCTCTGGGTGTCAAGTTTTAGATTTTTATTTTTATAACTTAGGATGTTATTGGCTTTCATTTTTAAAGCATCTATAAATAAGTTACATGGATTTAAATGTAATTCAAAAAATAGTTAAACCTTTTATATCTTGTCAATTTGATTTTAGTAGATGGTAGGTAACCACTTAAAAAAATAACATATCTGTTGGACTTATTTATTTAAAAATAAATAAATGTAATTTTGCATTGAACTTATCATAATTAAGAGTTTATCTTGTTTTGACCAGCAGTTTTTTTTTTTTTTGATGAACGGAGTTCTTCAAACCCTGAAAGAGGAGAATGAAGCTCTGAGGAGAAACTTCTCAGGTGAGACTGTCAGGGTTGGAAAGTGACTCATACTCCAGACTAAAACATTTCATTCAGTGCAGTCAGGTCTGGCTTTTTGTTTGATTTTAAGACTTTTTAAAACCTTCACATATTTTCATCCACAATAAATGTTTTTTAATTTAGTGAAAAGAATTGGTGAAAATATTTGTTTTCTGTTGAGGCTCTAAGAAGAAAGGAATCTAACATTATTTAGTTCAAACATTTATTGTTAAATTTGTTTAAACAGAAAGTAGCACAGACCTGCCTACATGTCCACCACCAGCAACCTGTCCATCTTGTCACGCTGCTCCTTCCTGTCCATCTACTTCCAGAACCACCAACTCCAACATGTCCTCCGCCTCCAGACGTAAAAAGTAAGTCCAGGGTTTGATCTTTGTCCCATTTCTGTCCTCTTATCATGTTAAAGAGACATTGATTAACTGACAGAAACAGGATGTTTGATTGTAGCTGCAGGACAGAAGACGCCTCCAGATCACACAAACATTTACATCTCCCTCCTGACTGAATAAAGTCTTTGTTCTGATCTGTTTAAAGATGAAACATGTCTGAAGTGTGAAGCAGGCTGGGAGCAACATGGAGGAACCTGTTATTATTTCTCCACCAATAAATCTTCCTGGAATCAGAGCAGAAGTTCCTGTAAAGAGCTGGGAGGAGACCTGGTGAAGGTAGACAGCAGAGAGGAGCAGGTATGAAACACTGCTGCAGGTTCATGTTCTCACTGATTTCATCACATCTTCATGTTTTCTCATCTCAGCACAGAAAAGTCTCAAAGTCATTTTAATCATCTGGTTCTGCTCAGGAGTTCCTGGTGGGAAAACTGCAGGACATAATCAGGAATGGTGACGACACATTCTGGATTGGTCTGACGGACTCTGAGACAGAAAAGATCTGGTTGTGGGTGGACCGATCTCCACTAAACTCAAGGTCTGATTGTTCTGAAAACATTTTGGTTTATTTTAAGACATAAGTCATTTAGATTTACTGAAGTCTGTCTGTTCTTGTCTTAGTTTGACTTTTTGGGCCCTTAAACAGCCGGATGCTGAGGGTGGAGGACCATCATCAGAGGTGGACTGTGTGAGAATGCTGAAGGCTGATGATCTCAACTGGTGGTTTGATAGATATTGTGGTGATCATTTGAGAAGTATCTGTGAGAAAGCAGCAGAAACCCAGCTGTGTTTGTGTGTGTGAAGCTCAGTTCAGTCCAGAAAAAGTCTCAGATCCCTGCACAGAGACAAATTTATAAAGATGATATAAACCATGGTAACATGCCCCACCCCTACCGCAGCAGGTAGCGCTCCACTAACTACCGGTCAGTGGGAGTAAGAGAATAAAAAATGAGCCTTAAAAAAGGCAGTTTCTATAAATGAAAGAGAAAGATTAGTTGACGTGTTTATGAAGAAGCCATCAATCTATTGTTTTAGTTTTTAAATCACCAAATCATATAAAGCTTCTTGAATTACCCTGTTGTTGAAAGTGTGCTATACAAACAAAATTGCCTTGCCTATTGACACGTTCTGTGTAAACCACATGGAGGAAAATCAGCAGGATGAAGACATCGTGGACGATGGTGCACAGATTAGATTCACCTTCCTAAATGGACCGCGACCGGCCTGACTCTGAGCTTATCAAAATCGTTAACGTTATTAAATTCACCATCAATGGTGGCCATATACTCCCAATTATGCTAACTAAAACGTCCAACCAGTATTTATATCAGTTGTTCACTATATCTTAACCATGGTCTTATATTGCAGAACATTCATGGTCACAGATAAAAAAACTAAATAAAACTATTTGGTTTGTTTGATCTTGAATTTCCCTTTGGGGATCAAAGTATCTGTCTATATATATCTAATGTAGAATGGAGCAAAGCCTCTTGGGAATGAGGAATGTGTTTAGGTTATCCAATGAACCGATTGCAGGTCAAGTCTGAACGTCTCAGACAGCTAGTTGCAGCAAGTTCGAGGAAAACTAAATTGTTTGGCAGTGGACTGCGTGGTTTTTTGCTAACATTTGAACGTTTTATCAATGGAAGGCAAGAAGAGAAAGGAGGGGCCGAAAATAGTGTAACTATAATGTATAGCCTAATGTTATTAGATGCGCCAGTTTTATTCAGCAGGAGACCTCTGTGAGAACTGTCAGGAAGCGCCATCTAACCCCTGAAGTGGCTGCAGGTTTTCTGGAAATTTTTAAAAAGAATCCTATTGTTTTACCTACCCCCTGTGATTTTTATTGTCAAGGATTTTAACGGAAGGCTTCAATCCACTCTTGACCGGCTTGCTCCACTACAAGTTAAAAGTTTAAAATCTAAAGGTGCAACGCCGTGGAAAAATGAAAACCTCCGAAAAATGAAGAGAAATTGTAGGGCGGCAGAGAGAAAATGGAGGAAAAGTAAAACAATAAACCGTCAAATATACACAGATCTTCTCAAATTATACAACAATGCAGTAAAAAAATTCAAGAAATTCATACTTCTCCAAAATCATCTCGGAACATAAAAATAATTCCAAAATCCTTTTTTCCACCATTGATAAACTTTTTAACAGAGCTACTACTGCATTTCCTAAAACCCCCTCAAACACTCTTTGTGAGGAGTTTGCAGACCACTTCAGAGGGAAGGTAGACACCATCAGATGTAAGATTTTATCTTCTCAGAGTCACATGGTGTTTTGGACCCGATTCCCACTTCCTTTTTTAAGCAATTTTATGGATCTTTTAGAGATTTTAACCATGATGAATTGCTCCCTTCTGACGGGGGTCTTTCCTGCCGCCTTTAAAGGGGCGGTAGTGAGGCCCCTGTTGAAGAAGAGCAATTTAGATTTTAATGATTTTAACAATTTTAGACCGGTATCTAACTTATCTTTTTTAAGCAAAATTTTAGAAAAAATTGTATTAATTCAACTTAATGATTTTATTAATGTGCACAATGTTCTGGAGAAATTTCAGTCTGGTTTTAGGGTGAATCACAGCACAAAATCTAAAGATTTTAAATGATTTTAGATTAAACTATGATGCACAGAGGGTGAGAGTGTTGGTTCTACTGGATCTAAGCGCTGCCTTTGATACAGTAGACCACACTATTCTCTTAACCCGTTTAAAACAGTTTAGCCTCTCTGGTGCTGTTCACAAATGGTTCACATCCTATCTCACAGACAGGACTTTTATGGTAAGTTTAGATACCTGCTCTTCTAGGGTCCATAGGATTACATGTGGTGTGCCCCAGGGTTCGATTTTAGGCCCATTGCTTTTTAACCTTTATACGCTCCTTCTTGGCAGCATCATCAGAAGACATGGAGTCAACTTTCACAGTTATGCTGATGATACACAGCTGTACATCTCAATGTCTCCTGACGACACACGGCCAATGAATGCACTTTTTAACTGCATTTTAGACATCAAATCCTGGATGGCAGAAAACTTTCTCCAGCTCAACCAGGAAAAAACTGAAGTTTTAGTCATCGGTCCTGAGGCTCAGAGAGAGAAACTTTTACCAAAACTACAATCACTGTCTTTTAATCCCTCTTTACAAGTGAAGAACCTGGGCGTGATTTTTTGACTCTGAGCTGACTCTTATTCCTCACATAAAAAATATCACTAAAATAGGTTTTTATCAACTAAAGAACATTGCCAGAGTCCGTCCCATTCTCTCTTTGGCCAATACGGAGACACTGATGCATGCTTTTATCTCCAGTAGAGTTGATTACTGTAATGCCCCGCTTTCTGGTCTTCCCAAAAAGAGTATATCAGGTTTACAACTACTACAAAACTCAGCAGCACATGTCCTGACGAAGACCAGGAGGCGGGAGCACATTACACCGGTCTTAAAATCATTGCATTGGCTCCCTGTACATTTCAGGATCGATTTGAAGGTTCTTTTAATGGTTTTTAAGTGTCTTAATGGTCTTGGGCCTTCTTATCTCTCTGAACAGCTTTTACCATATAAACCTTCGCGGTCTCTGCGCTCCTCTGGCAGCCGTCTCCTTGTCACCCCAAAAGTCAGGACACACACGCATGGCGAGGCGTCTTTCCATTATTATGGCCCTCACCTCTGGAACAGGCTGCCAGAGGACCTCAGGGCTGCAGAGAACGTTCATGTTTTTAAGAGCAGGCTCAAGACTCACCTTTTTAGCTTTTAACTGATTATTATTTATTACTGTTTGTTTATTTGCTCTGCATGTTTTATATGATTATATTCTTATCAGTTTTACTATTTAATCTAAGCACATAAATTTTCTGTTTATTTTTATACTTTAATTTAGCTTAATCCCCGTTCCAGTGTTTCCTCTGTGGGAGCCCTCTGCCCTGGGAGCGGTGGTCGGCTGTGGCTCCCTGGGTGCTCTCCAGGTGGAGCTTGGGTGGAGGTGGGGGTCTTGGCTTTGACTCCATTGGGTGCCCTGTGTCGGTGCCTCGGCTGCTGCTGTTAATCTACTGCTGCCGGGGCAGATGGCTCCTCTGATGGCGTTTCCTTGTATGGTTCATCTGCACTCGGCCCAATGTCCATTTTTACTTTTGCTTTTAACTGTGTGTGTGCATGGGAGATGGGTTGGGGGGAGGGGGGTATAACTGTGATCATGCTTTTAAATCTGTGGGGGAGGGAAGGGAAGGTGGTTTTATGTGGGGTAATTTTAATCTGTAAAGCACTTTGTGATGCAACTTCTTGTATGAAAAGCGCTTTATAAATAAAGTTTGATTTGAATAAGTAAAGTTCCTTCCTATAAACAGCAGAGGAAATGAAAGCAAATCATCCTCAACCCCTTTATACTTGCAGGGTCACAGGAGGTCTGAGTCATTGGGTACATCCTGGAGAGATCTCCAGGCCATCACAGGACAAACAACCCAAGGGCAATTAAAAGAGACCAATTAACCTAACATTCATTTTTTAGACTGCAGGAGGAAATCAGAGTAGCAGGGGAGTACCCATGCATGCAAAACTCTATGCAGAAAGACCCCAGTCTGAGATTCAAACCCAGGACCTTCTTTCTGGAAGATAACCCCATGTAAATATGCTCCTTTTATAGTTCAACTTTGCAGTTTGCTTAGACACATAAGTGTACCGGAACCAAAAACTGCTTTTCCAGTCTGACTGGATTAGATGACAACAATAATCCTCGTTCTATTGATTTACTTGACATTTAAAGCCACAGAGCATAATATCTCTCAGTGACCTTCAGGGACCACACCTTTCAAAATGTTTTGTGTAAATATTCAGGGAAATTCAGTGAAATTCAGTTTGCCTAAAAGTACCTCGTACTCCATCGGCTCTGGTGCTTGATGGGGAAAAAAAAAGAGCTGAGAATTACAGCAAGAAAAAGATGATCTCAGATCAGAAAAGAGAAACATCACTTCTAAAATAGCTCAAAGAACTGACATACAAATGTTTAAATATACATATTTTTTAAGGTTGTAAAATACGTTCAGGTTTGCTCTTTAAACTCTGACCTCGTCCCTCCATGTAGCTCAACGTGTCATGGAGTGATGAGCAGTGTTGGTCAAGTTACAAAGAAAATACTGTTTGGGCTAAACGTGGCTCTCACTGAAATTATATTTGGTTTTGCATAAAAGCACTGACCCAGGGTAAATGTTACTGCCTGCAATACATCTAATAATTTAGATGTGGACCAAATACGCAGCTTTTTGGACCTTGACAGAGCCACATAGAACCTGCTCTATATGCCATCAAACGTCAAAAAAAGCAGAGCTTTGGGCCCAAATGTGTCAGCTACATTTATATGTCTGAGTCTGACACGCAGGTTTTGGTGAGGAAACCAAAGCTGATATGATCCATGATGGTGGGCTCCCAAGATGCTAATTTTTCTTTTGTTATGATCAGTTCTGTAGTTTTTATTACCATAAAACAGCTGAAAATAAGATGTTCTATTTGTTTATTCAAACATATTAAATAAAAAGGCAAGCTGTGTTTGTTAACCAACTCCCTTTAGTGGTGCTATGGTCATAGAAAATGGTGAACATGTTTTTTTAATTTTATTGAAAACTTAAAATTAGATTAGATAATCACAGTAACAGATTAAACTCATCTAGAGTAATCATGATTATGATTGTTAAAGTAATTCAGATTTTTTAATATCTCTCAAATAGTGATTGCACCTCAAATCAAATGAATTACTACCTGCCAGTTGGATAAAAGTTCTCCTCCGAAGGAAGTCCAGACAGTTGCGATTTTTCATTCTGAGAGGCATGTGGTGACAGTGGAAATTAACAAGTCACTTATAATGAGGAGACCCATCCTGCAAAACCAAGCTCAGCACGGGAGCTCCTTTGTTGTGGCTGACAGGGGCTTGATAAGAAAAAGAAGATACAGAAAAAAAGCATTGGTCAACATTGTATGGTAAAGAAAGTACAGTAGCTTCATTAGTAGCTTGATCTAGAATAACAGAGTTAAACAAATAAGCTCTGAGTCAGGAGTCAAATCTGGCTGAATAACAGAATAAAAATAGTCAGAGGAGCAGTAGCTCATTCAATGGCTTTTTGCATAAGAGTGACAGTTAATGACAGTTGTGTCAGATAATTTATTCCTAAACTATGAACATAAACAGCTCTGGATCCGATCAGCCTTATTTTCTTACAGTTATTAACCTGAGTTTTAACTGAACAACCTTCATGATTTAAAAGCTTTCACTTTCATTTCAACATGATGCAATCTTCTTCCATTACAGCCATCAGATCCTGTTGCTGTCCCTCCCACCTCTTCTGCCTCCATAACAGCTGAGTTGTTCAGAAAGCAGCTCACCTGTGTTACAGTCTGCTGTCTTCACACGATCAGAGTAGACGCTCCTCCAACACTTTGGACTCTGAATAAACTGTAAGTTTACTTTATTTCTGAACTTTATCTTCAATAACTGATCTGTTTGCTCTATATGCCAGCCAAGGCCAATCTACCATTGAGGACACCAAGGTCCAGCCCTCTGCATTTGTCTGCTGCATATTTAATTAATAAAATAACATAACTAAAAGAATGCTTTCGAACTGTGGAGGGATGACAACGCGATGCAGTAAAACTAAATGTTCATGACCACGAAGAAGAGTGCAGTTCAATAAACACAGGAAAAAGAAGAAACAGGAAGAACAGTGTTTACGACTCTTGATTATGTTAAACATAACAGAGTTAACTTCATCACAACAGTCTGTTAAGCTTAGTCGTTACTGCCCATTGATGACATAGTTTGAATTCAGTTTTGGTCTCTATCTTATAATTGATACGCATGGGATAATTGATGGTGGCCCTCGATATTTTTGCAACTCTGGATACGGCCTTGATGCCATATCCATTCATGTTCAGAAAGCAGCAAACCTTTTTTACAGTCTGCAGTCTTCACACAATCAGAGTAGCCAACCCAGTATCCAGACTGGGAAGGCCACTCCAGAAACTTGAAATGCTTTTTACGTAGCCCCTCCTTTGTTGTTTGGGATCATTGTCATGCTGGAAGATCCAGAGACTTTTCTTCTTAAATGCTCTCACTCATGGAAGGTTTTTGCCCAAAACCTCACGATACATGGCCCCATTCATCATTTCCTTAATACGGATCAGTCGTCCTGTCCCCTTTGCAGAAAAGCAGCCCCATAGCATGATGTTTCCACGCCCATGCTTCACAGTGGGTATGGTGTTCTTGGGATGCAGCTCAGCCTTCTTCCCCCTCCAAACATGGCGAGTGGCGTTTATACCAAAGAGTTCTATTTTGGTCTCATCTGATTACATGACATTCTCCCAATCCTCCTCTGGATCATCCAGAGGGTCTCTGGTAAACTTTAGACGGGCCTGGACATGTGCTGGCTTAAGCAGGTGGACGTTTGGAGCGCAGCAGGATTTTAATCCATGATGAACTAGTGTGTTACTAATAGTAACTTTTGTTACTGTGGTCCCATCTCTCTTCAGGCCATTGACCAGTTCCCCCCGTGTAGTTCTGGGCTGTTTCCTCACCGTTCTCAAGATCATGTGTTCCCCACCAGATGAGATCTTGCATGGAGCTGGCCACAAAGCGCTGTCAAATTTGCAGAATAAAACAGAGGAACTTTCCACCCTCCTAAAATTCGATCAGGATTACCGACAGATCAGCCTCTTCTGCTGCACTGAGACCTGGCTTACAGAGGACATAGAGTTGCAACTGGATGGCTTCAACATCATTCGCTTTCCACAGGAATGCAGCGAGAACCATTAAATCGATTGGAGTCAGGCTCTGTATGGCTGTCAACAGGGAGTGAGTCAAAAACTACACAGTGAGAGAGACCGGGAGTTGTAAGCACTAAGAGCTGATGACAGTGTCTTTCAGACCACATTATTTACCCCGAGAGTCATGTCACATCTACCCGATCTGGAATAATATGTTACCACTCTTACCAGAATTGATAATATGTTGGACTTATGTTATGGAAACATCCTGAACACATATGCATCAAAGGCACGCCCCCCTCTCGGCTGGTCCGATCACAATGTCCTCCTGCTGCTACCAAAAAAATACAGATCACAACTAAAAACAGGGGAGGCAATAACAAAAACCATTACAGTTTGGAATAATTAACTAACGGACACACTAAGAGGTTGCTTTGAACTCACAGCCTGGAAACTTGTTTTTTAATGACTGTGATAAGGATTTGGATTTGATGGCAGATGTACTGACCACATATATTCTATTCTGTGAGTACAGTGTAACTCCCACCAAAAAAATAACAATTTACTCTAATAATTAAAGAATGGGTTACCAAAGAAATTAAATTCTGCCTGAACCAGAAGAAATTTGCTTTTCTTCAGGTGGATAAGCAGAAGGTGAAAAAACTGGAGAGGGAGTCCAGGAGGCAGTCTTTTCTTGCAAAAAGCAACTATGGCAAGAAAGTAGAGGAGAAATTAATCTGGTAATGTGAAGGTGGCATGGAAGGGATAAAATATTACGATGGGCCGGACTACTAAACCCGTTGCAACAGGCTGCACAGACCATGCCTCATTTGCAGAAGAATTGAACATCTTCAATAGGTACAATCAAAACAAATCATTAGAAAGCTTAATTTTAACAGTCAGACCAAAAATCAAGACCTTATTGTTCATGAACAGCTGGTGACCTCGGTCTAGCAAAAAGTGAACCCGTAAAAAGCCTCGGACCCTGACAGGCTCAGGGGTCAGGGTGCCTAAAAGCTGCACTGCACAGCTGGGTGCGATCATCACCAGATTGTTCCTTGCCTGTACTCTGGCTGTGTTCCCAGGCTATGGAAGGAGTCCTTAATAATCCCCATTCCCAAGAAGGCCTGTGCTAAAGACAAATGACTTCAGGCCTGTGCCTGCACATCAACTCTGCAAATACATGGAGAGAGTTGTGTGTTATTTTTTGTCTCACATCCTGTCTGAAAATCTGGATCTGCTCCAGATTGCCCACAGGGCAAAACGACGGGTAGAGGATGCAAGTTTGACTCTTTTAAACATTGATGCAACATACATGGGCATTACATGTAGCAGGGAGTGAATTAGTCTTTTAAAATATGTTGATGATGTGGCCCTGGAGGCCCACATGGACAGTATGGAGGCTCTTACCCAGTACCAACTTGTAGTGGATGACCTGGTGCAGTTATGCTGTGCAGGTAGAAACAGAGCAGCAACTACATTTTAAACCCTTGTGTATTCAGGGAGAACAGGTTAAACAGGTGGAGTGTTTTAAACATTTGGGAACACAGATGGACACTCGTCTGTCCTTCCAAATGCACTCAGACTTAATTTACAATAATAAACTCCAGCGCCTCCATCTCCTCAGGAAGTTAAGGAATTTTAATGTTAGGAAAATGATTTTAATCATGGTTTACCGGTCACTGTAAGAATACAATCTCACCTTTAAAATCACTTCCTGGTACAACTTTCACACCAGTCAACAGAAAATAAAAACTGTCACGGATTACAGATCAAGCGGGCAAAATGGGTTCAACACAAACTCCACCGGTCCATCTGTATGAACGCTCTGTGATCTCGTCTTTTTAAGTGGGACAACTTGCTTAATCGATGGCTGCCAAATATTTTGCCCCACTGTATCTCTATGTATAGATATGGAAACCTTTAAAAAACCAATGCATGTGAAAGATGCAGTTGTTGATGTGTAAAGACGTTAATCTAAAGAGGAAAGAAGGATTTCGTTGTTTGAAAGATTTCTATGACAATCAGATTTAATTCACTTTGCTTTTTTGTAATTAGTGTTTTTCAGAAAGTTTCTATTAAATGGTACAGCCTATTTAATTAAATTTTTAATAGCGTACTCTCTGACATTTTACAATTTATATTTAAATTATCTTAAAAAAAAAAAAAAAAAAAGTAACTTTGTGTCCTGTCAGTAGTTTCATAATATTACGTTGTTCGGATGTTCTCAGCTGTCCATAAACTTATCAAACAGGCTGTTTTTTTTCTTTTTCTTTTATTTAGCAGAAATAATTTAGCCCAAACAAACTGAAATACATTTGTCACATTTTTCTGATGTTACTTATTAATTTTGTTTAATAAAAGATCATGTTGTTCATAACAATTGATAAAACGCACATGTTGTATCATGTGTGTATTGGGCTGCATCTGCATGACTTCATCTGTATTTCCTCCGCAGGTGAAGGTATAAAGTATGAGACTAATGTGGATGTGAAATCAGCAACATGGATCAGTATGAAGGCCGAGAGGAGGGAGTCCATACTTCTAAAACCACTCTTTATGGGGAACATGAGAACCAGAGCAATGCTCAGTGGTGAGATCAACATCTCTAACTGTCCATCATGACTCCTCTCCGTGTCAGAACTCAGCTCCCACACCAACAAACACTCTTTATTCACAGGAAACAACCTGAACAAGAACCAAGCTGTGTGTCCAATAGGAGCAGCAAGTCAATGGGGCTTCCTTATAACTTTAAACAAAGTGGTTCATCTGATAAAAAGTAAGTTCCTCACAATATTCTTAAATGGCTTGATAGTTTTTAAAATTCTAAGATGGAAAAAATCAAATGCATCAGAAATAGAATGTTTGTATAGTAAAAAGTTATAAATTTAAAGGGATTTTTTGTCTGAACCTACATGCTCACTGACTGCAAAACGGCTGAAACACTGAATTCCTCTAAATCAAGGCTTAACGCCTTCTGATTAGAACTGCCCTTGATCAATATTCACTGAAACAAAGACTAATTCTAGTCTGGATTGCAGCTTTTCATTACCTCTTTATTTTCCCATTTTTGTTTGCTTATTTTGTTTTTATGATGTAAAGCACTTTGAACTGCCTTGCTGCTGAAGTGTGCTATACTATACAAAGACCTGACCAGAGCTGGAACAAGTGGCTGGAGAGAGGGAAGTCTGGGTCTCTTTGCTTAGGCTGCTGCCCCCGCGACCCGACCCCGGATAAGCGGAAGAAAATGGATGGATGGATGGATGGAAAAGAACGCAGTGGTCACTTGGGCAGAGTGCTTGTGCTCCTTAGTGGAGAGAGAACCATGTACAAGATCAATAACTGTCAATGCTCACCAACTATGGCCAGACAGAAGCTACCTTATTGCAACCCATTTTAATTTTGCCTTGAAGGACTTTGAAAACATGTTTGCACTTTGTCATGACAGGTTTAATAAATGGAAATAGTTTCTCTTGTGAGCGAACATCTGGAGCTATTTGGTGTAGTAAGATTATACATTTACTTGCATGTAAGCTGAAAAGCTCCCCAGCCTGAACTAAAAATGCCATCTGAATTGGATCCCGGTGCAGCCTTGAAAGGCTAGACATCACAAACTCCCCCTGCAAAGAGAAGAATGTAAATGGCCGCTCCTACTTCCACACCATCCCCCTTTGTTTACATGAGTCTGCGAGAGAGTTCACAGTCTTACCTACTTACTGACGCACACATGCGCACGGACCTTCACCCCACAACAACAGAAACACACGCTCCCTGAGTTCAATGTCCTCGTTGTTAACCTTACAGTCTCATGCCCACTCTTCGGACAGTGAAAGGATGGGTGCGCTCTGTGTGGGTGCGACTGGTTTCTCTGTGCAGGGGGTTCCCGAACCCCCCCGTCCCATTTGTGTTCTCACATGTGATGACTGACACATGTGCTTATATGTTTTGCAGTGGGGTTTTTTCAGCACCTCGGCTCGGCTCCCTGGAGGGGGCTGGGCAGAGTTGGCCATTTCTTCCCCCTGTTCATACCCCCTACCTTCTATGAATCCTTTCTATCTGCTAAAAGGGGCACTGGGAAAGCCTGGCTGCTTCCGCGGTCTTCCAAATCCTGTACTGTGTTAATGTTTGTAAGTGTTTGTATGATCTTGGATTGGTTGTACTGAAATTTAATTTCCCCACGGGGATTATTAAAGTATCTCTTATTCTTATTCTGTTAGTAACTGTTAGTAACTGTGGTAAATATCAAATATATTTTTAAAAACAAAAGTATTAGGAGCAGCCTTTGTGTGCAATATACATTCTGAGCTAATGGTTCCTGATTCCTCCACAGAGAGGACCAGCAGAGCTTGGACCTTCTCAGTGGTCAGTCTGCCCAGCAGCATCAAATACCGCTGGTCTGTACATGTACAACAACTACTTTTCCATCTGTTCTGATAACAATCATATCTGTGCTGCATTTATTAGAGCAGTGGACTAAGAGTCTGTCCAACGTGGATCTGATCTTTAGCTCCATGATTTCAGTCTGTTGGCTCAATCAGATTTTCACTTTGTTCTAGCCGCCTCTTTCAGAAATATTTCCTACATCTTGTCAGCGAAAACTAAAATCTTTTCTGAAGAAGAGGTTCCAGTGTGTGTTTGAGGGGATCGCAGGAAGTCCAACCCTTCTGAATCAGATCTACACAGAGCTCTACATCACAGAGGGAGGGACTGGAGAGGTCAATGATGAACATGAGGTCAGACAGCTTGAAATCACATCCAGGAAACCAAAGAGACCAGAAACACCAATCAGACAAGAAGACATCTTTAAAGTTCCAACTGGAAGAGATCAACCAATCAGAACAGTGATGACAATGGGATTGACTGGATTTGGGAAAACAGTCTTAACACAGAAGTTCACTCTGGACTGGGCTGAAGACAAAGCCCACCAGAACATCCACTTCATATTTCCATTCACCTTCAGAGAGCTGAATCTGAAGAGAGAGAAAAAGTTCAGTTTGGTGGAACTTGTTCATCACTTCTTTACTGAAACCGAAGAAATCTGCAGCTTTGAACACTTCCAGGTTCTGTTCATCTTTGATGGTCTGGATGAGAGTCGACTTCCTCTGGACTTCCACAACAAGGAGATCCTGACTGATGTTACAGAGTCCACCTCAGTGGATGTTCTGCTGACAAACCTCATCAGGGGGAAACTGCTTCCCTCTGCTCTCCTCTGGATAACCACACGACCTGCAGCAGCCAATCAGATCCCTCCTCACTGTGTTGGCATGGTGACAGAGATCAGAGGGTTCACTGACCTACGGAAGGAGGAGTACTTCAGGAAGAGATTCAGAGATGAGGAGCAGGCCAGCAGGATCATCTCCCACATCCAGACATCAAGAAGCCTCCACATCATGTGCCACATCCCAGTCTTCTGCTGGATCACTGCTACAGTTCTGGAGGATGTGTTGGAGACCAGAGAGGGAGGAGAGCTGCCCAAGACCCTGACTGAGATGTACATCCACTTCCTGGTGGTTCAGACCAAAGTGAAGAAGGTCAAGTATGATGGAGGAGCTGAAGAAGATCCACACTGGAGTCCAGAGAGCAGGAAGATGATTGAGTCTCTGGGAAAACTGGCTTTTGATCAGCTGCAGAAAGGAAACCTGATATTCTATGAATCAGAGCTGACAGAGTGTGGCATCGATATCAGAGCAGCCTCAGTGTACTCAGGAGTGTTCACACAGCTCTTTAAAGAGGAGAGAGGAGGGCTGGACCAGGACAAGATGTTCTGCTTCGTCCATCTGAGTGTTCAGGAGTTTCTGGCTGCTCTTCATGTTCATCTGACCGTCATTAACTCTGGAGTCAACCTGATGGAAGAACAGAAAACAGCTGAGAACTCTGAAATGTCTGCTACCAAGTCAGCAGATTTTTACCAGAATGCTGTAAATAAAGCTTTGGAAAGTCCAAATGGACATCTAGACTTGTTCCTCCGATTCCTCCTGGGCCTTTCACTGCAGACCAATCAGATACTTCTACAAGGTCTGATCAAAAAGGCTGACAGTAGTTCAGAGACCAATCATAAAACAGTCAGCTACATAAAGAAGAAGATAAATGAAAATCTGTCTGCAGAGAAAATAATTAATCTGCTCTGGTGTCTGAATGAACTGAAGAATAATTCTTTGGTGAAGGAGATCCAAGAGTCTCTGGGATCAGGACGTATTTCATCAGCTAAGCTGTCTCCAGGTCAGGGATCAGCTTTGGCCTTCATCATACTGTCATCAGGAGAAGATCTGGATGTGTTTAACCTGAAGAAATACTTTGCTTCAGATGAGGCTCTGCTGGGGCTTCTCCCAGTGGTTAAAACCTCTAAAAAAGTTCTGTGAGTGACAACAAATCTAAAAAAAGAAGAAGTTTTGAAAAGAATCTAGAAACACATTTTTATGAAACTGTCTGAGTTATATTTTGCATGTTCACAGGCTTAGTGGCTGTAACCTTTCAGAGGGAAGCTGTGACCCTCTGTCATCTTTTATCTGTTGTCCGTCCTCCTGCCTGACAGAGCTGGACCTCAGTAACAACGATGTGAAGGATTCAGGAGTGAAGCTTCTGTCAGCTGGACTGGAAAGTCCACATTGTAAACTGGAAACTCTCAGGTCAAGAGATTTTTTTCCTTGTGTGTTTTTCCTTTTTTTTTTGCAGAGAAACGGTTGCTAATGTTTAAGGGCGATTATATTATTTTCCTTAATATTTGTATGATACAGTGTGTGCTTTTATTGATCCAGGTATTTTCTTATAAGACCAGATTTACATGGTTTTGACCTGTAAACAAAAGTAAAATGCGGTCTAGTGGTAAAAATGAAGGTCCTAAACAATTTTTATTTTACATTTTAAAATGTATAGTAGATTAACTAGATCCATAATAGTTGTAAGTGGTAATGTTTCTCACCGCTGAAGGAGGAGCAGCCTCTCTTGATCTTTTGCCTTATTTTCTATTTTTGGCTGTTCTAATGCTTTTTTCTTAGTTATTATATATACCTAGCTTTTGCTGTTACTCTCTAAAACTGGATTACCTTTGAATTAAGGCCTGTGGGATAACAAGATGCATTTTTGCTCAACTGAGGACTTTAAAAGACTTCTCCAGAGAATGGATGATTTCGAGATGAAGATTTGTCATCTCAAAGTGAATGTGGAAGTAAATACAGGATACAGAAACGAGACAACTTTATTGATGATTGCTAACAGTGAGAAAGAACCGGGCAGCACTAGGGCAATCAACGTTCTGTTACTGGAAAACGGTGTTTCTTCATCCCAAAAAAATGTGGAAGAAAGGTGGAAAGTGGAAGAACACCACACCTGGAGGAAAGATGACCCACTCTTCTGCAAAACAATGCATCAACTCCCCGAAGAAGAAAAAACATACGAAATTTCCTTCAAAAATGAACAACAGCACTATGTCTGGTAATAACAGTACTGGAATCCCACTCAAAAACAGATTCTCAGCTTTCGGTCCACTGTCTGTGTCTCCAAAGGACAACTCAGCCCAGGGAAGGTCGCCAGATGGAATCTAGTCATAAGAAGCATTTTCACAAGAAGGAAAGAAATATTCTACCAAAGGTACTAATCATTCATGATGGCATAATAAGTGGCATGGAAAAAGTTTGCAACAAGAATAGCACGAGAGTTATCAGCTGCTCTCGTAATATGGTGAGAAACATTTCAGAAAAAATCCTGACAATCATAAATCAACATCCAAAACTGGAAAAGCTCATCACTCACACAGGATCTATAGATGTAGCCAAAAAGCAGTCAGAAATCCTGAAGTAGAATTCTCTGATCTGCTTCATAAGCTTGAGGGACTTAACATTAACAACTTTATCAGCGGACTAGTCCCTACAAGTGGTAAGATTTCGCAGACTCTGTGTGCTTAATAAATGCACTGACAGCCATATAACATGTAACATCCCCTTAGAGAAACTGAATGCTATCCAAACAGAGCTGGATTAAAACTTCTGACGTCTGACATTTTCTGCGACGTCAACCAGGAACACCAGAGACTGGATGTTCCAAAGCAGCAGATAACAAGGCACAATGCCTCTGAAACACCACCGTGGACATAAGTAAAGAACAAGTGCCCCCGAAGCAGCAACAAGCATGGAGTCATCATCATCATCATCATCATCATCATCATCACCATAACCATCACCATAACCATAACCACCACCAACAGACTTGCTTCTAAGCTTTCCTTGACAGCTTGAATGCACAAGTGAGACTGGGAGCCTAGCTAACACAACGACTTGCACTACAGCAGGCCTCCGGGACTAATACCAGATGTATTTTCCCACCACCACCACAACTGTTAATTAGAAAAGCACTCAGAAGGCTCAGAGCACCGCTAGGGACACTCATCAACCCCCCCACCCCCATCCATATGTTGTTCTCTAATTCTAACTTTTGGTACTTTTCCAATAAAATGTCTATTAATGAGACGCATGGCAGTGTTCGTGGTGTCGCTGTGCTCTTCATCCAGAGAGGGAAGATTCGCACATGCACAATTAATTTGCTGTGCATATGCCTTACCTTCTGCTGAGCGTGGTCAGCTGTCTGTGAGCTCTCTGAGACGGGAAAGGAGTCCACGATAGCACCACTGCTGTGGTGGATACACGCTTAACGGCCGATCAACCCCAGAATTGTATCACTTTTCCCTGGTCCTATTACAGACATTTCCTGAGCATTTAATCCAAATCTGTCAATAACTTTTTGAAATATGTTGATAATTAACAACCAGACAGGCACGAAAACATTACCTCCTGGCGAAGGTAATAGCAGACAATTGAAGTAGAAAGGTATCAAACACTAATTCTACATCCATCATCTCCCAGAATGTGTCTTTGGATAGAAGGATCGCATTTCGTATAAGCAGGAGAATCTCAAAATGACCAGCTGTCAGAAGGTTCAGTTTTCCAACAGAAACCACCTAAACTAGCTTTATTAAAAATAGATAATTGTCAGGGATGTTGTTTCCAATGAATGACTTCATCACTTAGTGCAATTACCACATTCTGTTTTTAACCAAAACCTGCTTAGACAGAAATACTGAGACACCTAAATTGACGGAGTCAAAACCTCCAAATTACAATGTTCTAAGTGAGAGCAGTAAAAACATAGATGTGGCGGAGGAGTGGCCAAACTTTTTTAGGACTCAATAAACTTTAAACAGGTTTTCCTGGGTAATTTGACTCTTGAGCATCTGGCTCTCCGGGTTTATAACTTTATATAAACTCCAAAAGCTTAGCACTAATTTCTTCAATGACTTTAGTGACCTTCTGTCTATAATATGTATCAACTATGACCAATTAATAATTGTGGGAGATTTTCAGCATCCACACTGACAACCTCCAAGACAGAGGGGCAAAAACTTTATGAGACACTCTTCATAACTTCAGTCTGACTCAGCATGTCAAATAGCCAACTCACAATCAAGGACACAATCAGGACTTTATTATCAAAGGCAGCAGTCGCATTAACCAAATATTTTCAGTATTTGAAGCAAAACCTGAAGGCCATCCGTCATTTTGACAGATTAGTACTCACACCCCTGACCACTTGGTGCAAATGCGCAGACATTTTCAACTTTACGCATGGAGTACAGGTGACAAAATCAATGAAAAAAGATTGCTACGAAAGCATCTGAACATCATCTCAGACCTGGGCACCATACTCAATACATCGCCCCAACTGGGAGCTGAGAGTGCACTGAAGAGTTACTGACACTCCCAAGAGCCCAGTGTTGTGACAAACACTGGTGCATGCTGTGGAATTTCCTCCCGCTGAAACGATAGCTTGCAGGTCAGGAAATGCCTAATTCAGAGAGTCTTTCTGACTTCTAATCACTTCAATTAGAGAAATGTTCCCTCATTTCAAAACTTTGGCTGAAGTGGCGCTTAATTTTAATCTCCAATGTGGCAGCGGAGCGCAGATTCAGCCTACAGAACAACATCATCAAAACCCCAATGAGAAATCATCTGTCTGAGGCTAAAATCAAAAACGTCATGACAATAACCTCTGCAGCATTGATCCATCCATCTCAATATAAAGCTTTTGACCATAGACGAGGGTAGGAGCGTAGTTCAACTGGTAAGTGGAGAGCTTCCTTCCAGCTTTCACCTCGACGGATTGGTACAGTGCCTGCATCACTGCAGACGCCACACAAATCTGCCTATTAATCTTCTGCTCCATTTTTCCCTAATTTAGGAAAAAGACCCCAAACAACTCCTCCACTTGGGGCACGACATCCTAAGAATCAAAACCAAACACGTGAAGCAACATTCCGTATCTATGATCCTCTTATCTGGAACAAACTTCCAGACAACTGCAAAACTGCTTTAACATTAAGTTCCTTTATATAAAAGCTAAAAACCTAGCTGTTTAGAGGTGCCTTTGATTAATTGATTAATTACGACTGAAATTTCACAATGGTTGTATGTTTTAATGTTTATGATGTCTTCGAAGTTGTCTTTTTCTGTCTTCATTGTTGTTTTTTTGCTGCTCTTAGGTTTTCCCTAATCATCCAAAAGCACCTCTAATTGCCATGTTTATTGAAAGTGTGATACACAAATAAGTTTGTCTTGCCTTGCCTAGTTTCATATTATTTTTGATAAACTAAATTTTTACAATTATTTACCAGTGGGAAATAAACTTTTTGTGCCAAAACATTAAAGAAAGGGTTAGAATTGAAGACTTGGAGAGACTTTATCTTATTTAGCCACTGTGTTTGTGTCTACAGACTGTCAGGTTGTCTGATCACAGAGGAGGGCTGCGCGTCTCTGGCCTCTGCTCTAAGATCCAAACCCAACCATTTAAGAGAGTTGGACCTGAGCTACAACAACCCCGGAGAAACTGGAATAAATTTGTTTTCCTTTGGACCAGAGGTTCAACACTGCAGACTAAAGACATTTAGGTAAGGACATCTACAGGCATCTGAAACATTCAAGTACTGGAAAACCTGGAAACATTTCTTTATAAATTAGTTTGATCTAATAAGAAAAACGTGTGTAATTTGTTTCAAGAAATGGTGATGAAAACTCGTTATTCAGATGTCGAAATTTATTTCAAAATGAAGCTTGATCTCATTCATCTGAAGGCAAATGCTAATAATCATTCTTCCCCAGTTTTAAGTACCCCTTCACTGCAAAAAGCTTTAGTTCATCTGGCAGGTTTTTTGTATTAAAAGGCAATAGTTATAACAATGTGCCAAAGGACAGAGGTGGGCCGTAAAGACACCGTGAGCCTTTTTTCTATGTGCCTTAGACCTTTGAGTGCTCTATTACAGCTGTGGGATTTTAGTTTTTTATTACTTGCTCATTTGGTTAAGTCAGGGTTCCTAGAGAAAGAAAACAAATTAAATTATAGATGTTCTCACTTCTACCATTGGATATGAAGGCTTTAGCTTGGATGCAGTTTGATGTTTGCTTATTAAAAAAGAAAAGATAAAACAAATTCTCCTTTTGCATGCTATAAGAGACTGATAGTCTGACCCCCTCCTCTTTTCAGGGTGGAGCCTTCTGGAGATCGATGGTTGACACCAGGTCTGAGGAAATGTACGTGTATTTTTCGGTTGATTCATGACATCAGAGCAGCTCACATTCAACCGTCTTCAAACAGTTTAACCACTCATTCAGGAGTCATCATCAAAGTGTCAGTTAATGACGAATAACTGCAGCTAGATTGTATTTGTTCTCTCCATCAGATTCCTGTCAGCTCACAATCGACACAAACACAGTGAACAGATACCTTCAACTGTCTGAAGGCAACAGGAAGGTGAATGGAGTGGAGGAGCTTCAGGCACATCCTGATAATCCAGACAGATTTGAGGTCTGGCCTCAGCTGCTGTGCAGAGATGGTCTGACTGGTCGCTGTTACTGGGAGGTTGAATGGAGAGGGAAAGTAGTTATAGCAGTAAGTTACAGAGGAATCAGAAGGAGAGGAGAAAGTGTTGATGGTGTGTTTGGATCAAACTGTCAGTCCTGGAGCTTGACCTGTTCCGGTGATGGTTATACTGCCTGTCACAATAACATAAAAATATGGCGCGGTATAAAAATACCAGTTTTCTCCTCCCCCTCTTCCTCCTCCTCCGCTGGTAGAGTAGCAGTGTATGTGGACTGTCCTGCTGGAACTCTGTCCTTCTACAAGGTCTTCTCTGACACACTGATTCACCTCCACACCTTCAACACCACATTCACTGAAGATCTTTATCCTGGATTTGGGTTCTGTGTTGGGGCTAGAAATAAGTTCTTGCCTGGTTCGTTTGTAAGTTTCAAGTAAGTTTAGGACCACTGGCACCCTCCTGAAATAAAACTCCTCTCTGTAGAAAGACCCTGAATCCATTAAACAAACTGGTTTTCTCTGCAGTCTCTGTATGAAAATAAAAGGGAAAATATTAATGATAGCTTTATAATGAGGAGGTATGTAGACTTTGGTGTGGATTTGTGTATATTTAAGCTAATAACAGCCAATACAAACGTGTCCGAGCTGTTTCCACTGACCAACTAAACAGGGAACACATCCAAAAAGGCTGCTGTGCAACATCTGCAGGAACAACTACCAACCTAAATAATTGTGCAGCATAATCTCAGTCCAGCATGGTGATAGGACTCCACCATTGTGGCAGCCCCACCTCAACAGGTTGGTGACTGGGTCCTTAAAACCTGCAAAGAACTTTCTACAAGAACATACAGTCTGTGAGGCTTTTTTCCCCTACTAGACAGCAACTCGCAGAGAACCAACAACCAACCAGGCACAATGGATCACTGAATTGGGTTCTACTACAGCCCTTTTGTTGAGCCACTCCTAGAGACCCTAAGATGATGTCTTAACTAGCAAGATAGAGATATAAAGAGCTTCTTGTCATCAGATTGATGCTAATGTTAAGGCTGATTGGTGTCTCATTTTTTCTGTAAAGACAGAATGTTCTCTGGAATATTAACTCTTCTCTCTAAAAAGACTAAATGGACAACTGGTATTTTGCACTTTGGGACTTTTAATAAGTTGGTCGATAATTGTTTCTGTTGTAAATACTCTTTGAAAATGTAACATGTCTGTGGGAATCTGACATGGAAATGATCTGCATGCATATTATTTGAATAAAAACCTAAACTGATTAGTACAAAAATATCCAATTGTCAATTGTTTGGTCCAGATGGACTACATCTTAATAGACAGGGTGCCCGCATGCTGTCAATGAGCCTGGCATGCCCCCCCCCCCCCCCCCGGTCTACCACACCAGCCCCAGCTGCACCTGCCCTCCATGCCCCTTCTGCCACATCCTGATGTGTAGCTGGTCCCTGCTCCTATGAACTCAGTTCTGATTTTAACAGTAATTCACATATCGGACTTGGACCTTGCCCTAAATCATCTATACCCGTTATTATCAGCAGAGAGCGGACAAATAATAAAAAACGTAGCAAATGCAACTCTATTAATCTCAAACAGTTACCAAAAGTCCTACCCCCAGTAAATCATACAGTCACTCCATCTCCAACCACTATTAATATAGCACTTTTAAATGTCCGCTCTCTGCTGAATAAAACTTTTATAATAAATGACCTAATTTTAGATCATAATATACATTGTTTATTTTTAACAGAAACATGGCTGAGTACAGATGCCCCTGTTGTTCTTACAGAGGCCTCCCCACCAAATTTTAACTTCACTTATTCCACGAGGAGTTGCAAAAGGTGGAGGCGGAACTGCTTTTATTAGTTCTTCAACGCTTTCTGCCAAACCTGTTTTATTTGATAATTTTAGTTCTTTTGAATATAATGCAACTGTTTTTAGCACTCCTCAGATTGTATGTGTCACAGTTTACAGGCCATCCTTTTATTCAAGAATTTTCAGAGTTTTTATCAATTTTGTACAACTCCTTTGAAAGGATCATTTTAGCTGGTGATTTTAATCTACACATGGATAACCTTTTAGACCCTTTATCAACAGAATTTTTAAATATTTTGAATTAAATGGATTTTAGTCAGCATGTCATGCAGCCAACTCACAACAGAGGACACACCCTGGAGTTGGTCATCACGCATGGCCTGTCCACCCGTGTGTCCTCTGTTGTTGACTTGGCTGTCTCTGACCATTACTGCGTGTTTTTTAACATCACCAGTTTTATCCAGCAGGAGACCTCTGTGAGAACTGTCAGGAAGCGCCATCTTACCCCTGAAGTGGCTGCAGGTTTTCTAGAAGTTTTCCAAAAGTTTCCTCCTACTCTCAAATCCTATAATAATGCTGTAAGAAATTCAAGAAATGCTTACTTTGCAAAATCATATCGGACAATAAAAATAATCATAAAATTCTTTTTTCCACTATTGATAAAAATTTTAACTGTATTACTAATGCATTTCAGAAAACCCCATCTAACAATCTTTGTGAGGAGTTCGCAGACCACTTCAGAGGGAAGGTAGACACCTTCAGATGTAATATTTTATCTTCTCAGTGTAACATGGTTTTAGACAAATCTGAATGTGTGTCTCTACCAGAGGAAACGCTGGACAGTTTTGTCCTGGTAGAAGCTGGGACTCTTGATAAAGTTTTCTCCTCAGTGAGGCCCACCACATGTGTTTTGGACCCGATTCCCACTTCATTTTTTAAGCCATTTTATGAATCATTTAGGGATGAGATTTTAACCATGATGAATTGCTCCCTTCAGACGGGGGTCTTTCCTGCCGCCTTTAAAGGGGTGGAAGTGAAGCCCCTGCTGAAGAAGAGCAATTTAGATTTTAATGATTTTAACAATTTTAGACCAGTATCTAACTTACCATTTTTAAGCAAGGTTTTAGAGAAGCTTGTTTTAATTCAACTTAATGATTTTATTAATGAGCACAATGTCCTGGAGAAATTTCAGTCTGGTTTTAGGGTGAACCACAGCACAGAGACGGCCCTTCTGAAGATTTTAAATGATTTTAGAATAAATTATGAGAAGGTGACTGAAGTTTTAGTCATCGGTCCTGAGGCTCAGAGAGAGAAACTTTTACCAAAACTACAATCACTGTCTTTTAATCCCTCTTTACAAGTGAAGAACCTGGGTGTGATTTTTGACTCTGAGCTGACTTTTATTCCTCACATTAAAAATATCACTAAAATAGGTTTTTATCAACTAAAGAACATCGCCAGAGTCCGCCCCATTCTCTCTCGGGCCAATACGGAGACGCTGATGCATGCTTTTATCTCCAGTAGAATTGATTACTGTAATGCCCTGCTTTCTGGTCTTCCCAAAAAGAGTATATCAGGTTTACAACTACTACAAAATTCAGCAGCACGTGTCCTGACGAAGACCAGGAGGCGGGAGCACATTACACCGGTCTTAAAATCATTGCATTGGCTCCCCGTACATTTCAGGATCGACTTTAAGGTCCTTTTAATGGTTTTTAAGTGTCTTAATGGTCTTGGGCCTTTTTATCTCTCTGAACTGCTTTTACCATATAAACCTTCGCGGTCTCTGCGCTCCTCTGGCAGCCGTCTCCTTGTCACCCCAAAAGTCAGGACACGCACGCATGGCGAGGCGTCTTTCCAGTTTTATGGCCCTCACCTCTGGAACAGGCTGCCAAAGGACCTCAGGGCTGCAGAGAACGTTCATGTTAATTAATTTACTGTTTCTTTTTATACTTTAATTTATCTTAATCCCCGTTCCAGTGTTTCCTATGTGGGAGCCCTCTGCCCCGGGAGCGGTGGTCGGCTGTAGCTGCCTGGGTGCTCTCCAGGTAGAGCTTGGGTGGAGGTGGAGGTCTTGGCCTTGCCTCCACTGGGTGCCCTGTGTCGGTGCCTCGGCTGCTGCTGTTAATCTACTGCTGCCGGGGCAGATGGCTCCTCTGATGGCGTTTCCTTGCATGGTTCATCTACACTCGGCCCAATGTCCTTTTAACTTTTTCTTTTAACTGTGTGTGTGCATGGGAGATGGGTTGGGGGGAGGGGGGTATAACTGTGACCATGCTTTTAAATCTGTGGGGGAGGGAAGGGAAGGTGGTTTTATGTGGGGTCATTTTAATCTGTAAAGCACTTTGTGATGCAACTTCTTGTATGAAAAGCGCTTTATAAATTATTGTAAATAAAAACTTTTAAACAAGCATTGAATGAATACACAAGCCAAAAGGTGAAGTGGTTGTGTGCTAAAGTAATTAACTAAAGGCAGAAAAGTGTTAGCACAGGATGTGACCCAGGGGTCAGAGGAGAATGGGTCATGATTCTCTGAAAAAACAGGACAACATCTGGTGTTTGGATCGTACAAATGGTCTGGTGAGAGCATGGGACAAAAGAAGAAACGCTTTCTGCTTAGCAACCGAAGAGGAATATATTAAAAGGGGCTTAACCTATTAGGGACGGACTACAGGCACACTTTGCATCTATATGAATATGTATTATTAAGCTGATTGGATCCTGTAAGAGAGGTTGTCTCTCAGAATGTTTTGTAATAACTTTGTGAAGAAATAAAAGGCAGTTATGAGGAAGAGTTCTTTGAAGATGATTTGGTGAGAATCTCTTCCCATGCATGCCCAACATATATATTGTGTGAATGTGTAATTCTTTTTTATACTCTGCCACACGATAAACGAACTGGGAGAGAGGAGTTAGCAGACAGCAGGCTGGTCAGGGACTGGTAGCATAGCAGCGCGAGGCGCAGGCTTTCACTTAAAAATCTCCTCTTATCAAAATAAAGTTTGATTTGATTTGAAATAAATATATTCTTCATGTTTCAGAAAAACCTCTAGAATATGTGTATAGAAAGGTTCATCCTAGTAGTTATGAATAGAGATTATAAACAGATTAGTGCTGTAGTGCAGTCTAGCTTTCATCATTTTAGGCGAATTAGTAAAATCAAGCCCTACCTACTTTATTCTGGTTTTGAAAGGGTGATACATACCCTTATAACTTCGAAGTTTGACTATTGCAACTCTCTTTATTCTGGGATAAATAACTCTCTCTTACGCCGTTTGCAGCTCGTTCAGAATGCTGCAGCTCGTTTCTTAATGCTGCAAATTATGTGATCATATCTGTCTGAGCTCTTATACCAACATGCTCCTAAAAGGAAACTGAGATCTGACCATCAGGCTTTTGGTTGTTCCCAGATCTCGGCTTGTAACCCGAGGTGACGGAGCCTTTTCCGTTGCTGCTCCCAAACTTTAGAACGCTCTCCCTCTTATTATAAGGATGGCTATTTTGCTACAAGATTTTAAATCACTTTTAAAGACTTATCTTTTTAAATTGGCCTTCTACTCCAGCTGATCAGAAACTGCAATAAAATATGCCTTGTGTTTTTAGCTTATTTTCTTATATGTTGTTTATCTGTTTCTTTTTTATTATTTTCTTTCCTTTGGACACTTATTCAGTATTCCATTGACTGGTCTGTACACCACTTTGGCCTCCTTGGATGTGTAAAGTGCTTTATAAATAAAGGTATTATTATTTTTATTATAATCATGAATGTAAAAATTACTGTCTTTGCTGGTGAACAGCAGCTGCTAAAACAAGAGATAATATATATTAAATGTATCTTATTTGAAGCAAAACATCTCTTTTGGTGGTTTGTTTATATTTTTTGCTTCCAGCTGTGTGATTTTACAAGTAATAAATAAATTGTTCACCTTCAGAAAATCAAGACGTCTGCTAAATTTATGCACACTACATCTATCAATTTATCCATTGTGTACATTAGAGGTCTCCAACCCTACTCCACCTTGGCCCACTGTCCTGCATGTTTTAGATGTTTACCCACTGAAGCACAATTGATTGGGATGAGCGACTCAACAGGACAGACACAACGGTAATGGCCAGGACAATGAATTCACGGATAACGAGACCAAACAACGTTAACAGGGGAGGTCATGGAAGTAATATGTAATTGCAGAAAGATCTGCAAGAACACAAAAGGCCTTAAAATACACCAAGGCAGGACCAAATGTGGAAAGAAGGGGTCACAGATGCAGCGCACAGTGGTAGGTCCTGGAGATCTCTCAGCACCTGTGTCACCTCAAAACCTAAGGAGGGACTCTTCCAATACCTCCCTAGAGAGTCAAACCCACCCTTTGAGAGAGCGAATCAAATGGCCCAAGGTGGGCGACCCCAAGGAATGGGACCAACTAGACCAAGACTTCGACAAGGTACTGGAAGCTATGCTAGCTGGGACAGTAGAGCAGAAAGTCAACACTCTCACAACACTGACGTACAATCTGGCAAGGGGGTGGTTTGGATCGGAGGACAAGAAGGAGAAAATGAAGGCTGCACACCAACCAAGCAGAAGAGAAAGGGAAATCTACCGCTTAAGGGAAGAAATCAAGGCACTTAACAAGCAGTTCAAAAGATCCCCGGTTTACGAAAGGGAAGGCATTGAGGACCTGACGAGTCAACTCCGAGAACGTCTCTGCAGACTTTGAAGAGCAGAAAGCACTCGGAAAAGGAGGAAGGATAGGGAGAACAAAAGATCGCAGTTCACCAAAGATCCCTTCCGATTCACCAGAACACTGCTGGGTGAAGCAAAATCTGGAAGGCTGACTGGCCCTAGAGAAGTTGTGGAGACATTCTTGAGAGAGACCCACAGTGACATCTCCAGAAACCAGGCCCTGGATACCAACCCAAACATCGACAGTATTTATACACCTGTAAAGGAACTCAACATTAGCAAACCATCCTGGAAGGAAATCCAAGAAGTGGTGAAGAAAGCCAGAACAAGCTCTGCCTCCGGCCCAAGCGGCATACCCTATAAGGTATATACAGTGGCTTGCAAAAGTATTCGGCCCCCTTGAACTTTTCCACATTTTGTCACATTACAGCCACAAGCATGAATCAATTTTATTGGAATTCCACGTGCAAGACCAATACAAAGTGGTGTACACGTGAGAAGTGGAACAAAAACAATACATGATTCCAAACATTTTTTACAAATGAATAACTGAAAAGTGGGGTGTGCGTAATTATTCACCCCCCTAAATCAAAACTTTGTAGAACCACCTTTTGCTGCAATTACAGCTGCCAGTCTTTTAGGGTATGTCTCTACCAGCTTTGCACATCTAGAGACTGAAATTCTTGCCCATTCTTCTTTTCAAAACAGGTCCAGCTCAGTCAGATTAGATGGACAGCATTTGTGAACAGCAGTTTTCAGATCTTGCCACATATTCTCGATTGGATTTAGATCTGGACTTTGACTGGGCCATTCTAATACATGGATATGTTTTGTTTTAAACAATTCCATTGTTGCCCTGGCTTTATGTTTAGGGTCGTTGTCCTGCTGAAAGGTGAACCTCCGCCCCAGTCTCAAGTCTTTTGCAGAATCCAATAGGTTTTCTTCCAAGATTGCCCTGTATTTGGCTCCAGCCATCTTCCCATCAACTCTGACCAGCTTCCTTGTCCCTGCTGAAGAGAAGCACCCCCAGAACATGATGCTGCCACCACCATACTTGACAGTGGGGATGGTTTGTTCAGAGTGATGTGCAGTGTTAGTTTTCCGCCACACAATAGCGTTTTGCATTTTGGCCAAAAAGTTCAATTTTGGTCTCATCTGACCAGAGCACCATCTTCCACATGTTTGCTGTGTCCCCCACATGGCTTGTGGCAAACTGCAAATGGGACTTCTTATGGTTTTCTTTTAACAATGGCTTTCTTCTTGCCACTCTTCCATAAAGGCCAACTTTGTGCAGTGCACGACTAACAGTTGTCCTATGGACAGATTCCCCCACCTGAGCTGTAGATCTCTGCAGCTCATCCAGAGCCACCATGGGCCTCTTGGCTGCATTTCTGATCAACGCTCTCCTTCTTCGACCTGTGAGTTTAGGTGGACGGCCTTGTCTTGTTAGGTTTACAGTTGTGCCATACTCCTTCCATTTCTGAATGATCGCTTGAACAGTGCTCCGTGGGATGTTCAAGGCTCGGGAAATCTTTTTGTAGCCTAAGCCTGCTTTAAATTTCTCAATAACTTTATCCCTGACCTGTCTGGTGTGTTCTTTGGACTTCATGGTGTTGTTGCTCCCAACATTCTCTTAGACAACCTCTGAGGCTGTCACAGGACAGCTGTATTTGTACTGACATTAGATTACACGCAGGTGCACTCTATTTAGTCATTACCACTCATCAGGCAATGTCTATGGGCAACTGATTGCACTCAGACCAAAGGGGGCTGAATAATTACGCACACCCCACTTTCAGTTATTTATTTGTAAAAAATGTTTGGAATCATGTATGATTTTTGTTCCACTTCTCACGTGTACACCACTTTGTATTGGTCTTTCACGTAGAATTCCAATACAATTGATTCATGTTTGTGGCTGTAATGTGACAACATGTGGAAAAGTTCAAGGGGGCCAAATACTTTTGCAAGCCACTGTAAGAAGTTCCCAATGCACCTCCAGAGGCTATGGAAGCTGTTCCAGAGGATCAGGAAGAGGGGAAACATTCCATCGTGTTGGAAAAGAGCAGAAGGCTGTTTTATGCCAAAAGAAGAGAACTCTTCAACCATAGATCAACTCAAAACAATCTCACTGCTAAATGCAGAATGCAAGATCTTCTTTTCTGTGCTGGCTAAAAGGATGACCTCATACATGACAGAGAACGGATACATCAACACCGCTATCCAGAAAGGTGAGATCCCAGGCTTCTCTGGATGTCTGGAACACACGGGAGTTCTCAGTCAGATGATCCAGATGACCAAGGCCAGTAATGGCAACCTAACCGTTGTTTGGCTGGACTTGGCTAATGCCTATGGATCAATCCCACACGCCCATGGAGAACTAGACCATTACTTCATCCCTCAGCACATCAAAGGAATGATCATCAGTTACTTTGGCGGAATCCGGCTATGATTCAAGACAGCCCATTTTACCACCCAGTGGCAAATCCTGGAAAAAGGGATCGTAACTGGCTGTACAATCTCCCCCAACCTCTTCGTCATGGGAATGAACCTCATAATAACAGCTCCTGGGAAGGAAGCCCGAGGCCCAAAAATGCAATCGGGTATCCGACAACCCCCAATAAGAGGTTACATGGACAACCTTACTATGACGACCACAACCCATGTGGAGGTGAGGTGGGTACTAACTGTTCTGGAACGCATGGCAATGTGGGCCAAAATGAAGTTCAAGCCAAAAAAATCCAGGTATATGGTGATCAGGAAAGGTAAACTGACAAACAGAGTCACGCTGCACGTGCAATGGGAAGTGATTCCATCGAAAGAGGAAAATTATCAAGTGCCTTGGGAAGTGGTTCGACCATTCACTTACCGATAGGAATAACATCAGCAGTACAGAGAAGCAGACATAGGAATGGCTGAGGAAGATCAAAAAATCAGGGCTCCCGGGGAAGTTCAAAGCATGGCTTTACCAACATGGATTGCTGCCAAGACTCATATGGCTGTTAACGGTTTATGAAGTTCCCATGACAAGCATTGAAGGAGTGGAGAGAAAGATCAACAAGCACCTCTGGGTGGGTTGGGAATCCCTCCAAGCTTCACTTAAGTAGTCCTCTACATAAGATCAGGGCAGCTCTAACTTCCTCTGTCATCCGTGGGGGATGAATTTAAGGTAGCAAACTCCCAGGATGAACAAATCAGGCATGCAGACATCCTCACAAGATCAGGACGCAAGTGGGCAGCTGATTCATTTGTTGCACAAGCTGAAAGTACGTTGAAGCTACGTGACATCATTGGAACGCCATGCACAGGAAGACAGGGTCTTGGAACTTCCCATATCCAGCAATGGGGGAAGGCTGGATCCAGGAACAGAAGGGCCATGATCCATGAGGAGATACGGAACCTGAAGGAGGAAGGACGAAGAGCAAGGGCAGTGGAGCTAGCATCCCAGGGAGCATGGACCAAGTGGGACCTACCCAAGAGGAAGATCACATGGGGAGATCTGTGGAGATTGGAGCCTTTCCGCATCTCATTGATGCTAAGATCAATGTATGACACACTCCCAACTCCGACAACCTTGCACAAGTGGGGCTTGAGAGAGAACCCATTATGCAAGCTTTGTGGGGAGAGGGGTACCATGGCACACATCCTGTTGGGGTGTAAAACAGCAATTGCCCAAGGAAGATACAGGTGGCGCCATGACAAGGTGCTCATGACACTCGCCAACACCCTGGAGCAAGAGAGATGCAAGAAACACCAACCACATGGGAGATCAAAAGCATCAATCAAGTTTGTAAGAGCGGGTCAAAAGCCACCAACCACAGTAGCAACAAGAACCAATCTCCTGCAAATGGCCCAAGGATGGGAAATGAAGGTTGACCTGGGGGGAAAACTTGAATTCCCCCCGGCTGTCCAGACAACCCTGGCCAGATGCAGTGCTGTGGTCTGAAGAGGCAAAGAAGATCATCCTCATTGAACTTACAGTCCCATGGGAAGAGGGTTGCGAGCAAGCATTTGAGAGAAAAAGCACCAAATTCCAGGATCTCTTGCATGACTGCAGAGGGAAGGGTTGGCAGGCATGGCTCTTCCCTGTCGAGGTCGGCTGTAGAGGATTTCCCGCCCAGTCAGTGTGTAGAATGCTCACAGCCATTGGGGTGACGGGGAGGGAGAGAAAGACGGCAGCTCTCAGGATGGGGGAGGCAGCAGAGAGAGCCTCTTGCTGGTTATGGAGCAGGAGAGAGGAGCTTAGCTGGAACCAAATGTTGATGGGCAGTGATTTGGCCACCACTGCTGACCCACCAATGTTGAGGGTGTTGCGGTTCAGAGTAGAAACACCCAATGATTGTTGGATACCACCTGATGACATCAACATGATTTGTTCATCCTGGGAGTTTGCTACCTTAAATTCATCCACCACTGATGACATCTACATTCACCAAAAGTGAATGAAGGAGAAACATCCTTGGATGTAATTGTAACCTATAAGCTTGAAATGTTACATTTTTATATCCATAAACTGTGGTTGACCCTCCACAGTTATGTGCCATCTTGAAATATGGTAGCTGTTTAGGGACACACAATGTACAGTATAATGCTCTGCGTTGTGCTTCCTCTCTTGAAAACACAGATCTTCGAGAAGTTGTAGCATTTTCCTTCTCCATCTAAACGTTGCGTGGGGGATGGTGCCAGTTCTCTCCGTGGCAGCCTGGCTGGTTTAGAGATGGCGCCGGTTCTTTCTGTGTCAGCGTGGCTGGTTTGAGGATGGTGCCGGTTCTTTCTGTGGTAGCCTGGCTGATTTGGAGATGGCGCCGGTTCTTTCCGTAGCAGCCTGGCTGATTTTGAAATGGCGCCGGTTCTCTCTGTGGCAGCCTGGCTGGTTTGGGGATAGCGCTGGTTCTTTCCGTGGCAGCCTGGCTGGTTTGGGGATGGCGCAAGTTCTTTCCGTGGCAGCCTGGCTGGTTTGGAGATGGTGCCGGTTCTTTCCGTAGCAGCCTTACTGGTTTGGAGATGGCGCCGGTTCTCTCCGTGGCAGCCTGGCTTGTTTGTGGATGGCCCCGGTTCTTGCCATGGCAGCCTGGCTGGTTTGGAGATGGCGCCGGTTCTTTCCGTGGCAGCCTGGCTGGTTTGGAGATGGCGCCGGTTCTTGCCTTGGCAGCCTGGCTGGTTTGGAGATGCCGCCGGTTCTTTCCGTGGCAGCCTGGCTGGTTTGGAGATGGCGCCGGTTCTTGCCGTGGCATCCTGACTGGTTTGGGGATTGCGCCAGTTCTCTCCGTGGGAGCCTGGCTGGTTTGGGGATGGTGCCGGTTCTCTTCGTGGCAGCCTGGCTGGTTTGGGGATGGTGCCGGGTCTTGCCGTGGCAGCCTGGCTCATTTGGAGATGGCGCCGGTTCTTTCTGTGGCAGCCTGGCTGGTGTGGAGATGGCACCAGTTCTTGCCGTGGCAGCCTGACTGGTTTGGTGATGGCGCCGGATCTCTCCGTGGCAGCCTGGCTGGTTTGGGGATGGCGCCGGTTCTCTCCGTGGCAGCCTGGCTGGTTTGGAGATGGTGCTGGTTCTTTCCGTAGGAGCCTTACTGGTTTGGAGATGGTGCCGGTTCTCTCTGTGGCAGCCTGGCTGGTTTGGAGATGGCGCCGGTTCTTGCCGTGGCATCCTGACTGGTTTGGGGATTGCGCCAGTTCTCTCCGTGGGAGCCTGGCTGGTTTGGGGATGGTGCCGGTTCTCTTCGTGGCAGCCTGGCTGGTTTGGGGATGGTGCCGGGTCTTGCCGTGGCAGCCTGGCTCATTTGGAGATGGCGCCGGTTCTTTCTGTGGCAGCCTGGCTGGTGTGGAGATGGCACCAGTTCTTGCCGTGGCAGCCTGACTGGTTTGGGGATGGCGCCGGATCTCTCCGTGGCAGCCTGGCTGGTTTGGGGATGGCGCCGGTTCTCTCCGTGGCAGCCTGGCTGGTTTGGAGATGGTGCTGGTTCTCTCCGTGGCAGCCTGGCTGGTTTGGAGATGGTGCTGGTTCTTTCCGTAGGAGCCTTACTGGTTTGGAGATGGTGCCGGTTCTCTCTGTGGCAGCCTGGCTGGTTTGGAGATGGCGCCGGTTCTTGCCGTGGCATCCTGACTGGTTTGGGGATTGCGCCAGTTCTCTCCGTGGGAGCCTGGCTGGTTTGGGGATGGTGCCGGTTCTCTTCGTGGCAGCCTGGCTGGTTTGGGGATGGTGCCGGGTCTTGCCGTGGCAGCCTGGCTCATTTGGAGATGGCGCCGGTTCTTTCTGTGGCAGCCTGGCTGGTGTGGAGATGGCACCAGTTCTTGCCGTGGCAGCCTGACTGGTTTGGGGATGGCGCCGGATCTCTCCGTGGCAGCCTGGCTGGTTTGGGGATGGCGCCGGTTCTCTCCGTGGCAGCCTGGCTGGTTTGGAGATGGTGCTGGTTCTTTCCGTAGGAGCCTTACTGGTTTGGAGATGGTGCCGGTTCTCTCTGTGGCAGCCTGGCTGGTTTGGAGATGGCACCGGTTCTTTCCGTGGCAGCCTGGCTGGTTTGGAGATGGCGCCGGTTTTTGCCGTGGCAGCCTGGCTGGTTTGGGGATTGCCCTGGTTTTCTTTGTGGCAGCCTGGCTTGTTTGGGAAATTATGCTCCTTCCTCTTGGATAGCTTACCCTGCTTCAACTGCATGTGACAATCCTCTGCCTCTCTGTGCTCTACCTCGGTGTGTCTGTGTCCTCTGCCTGTCTCAACTGATGCTTAATCATTGGATGATATCTAAGTCTTCTTACAGACGGGGGAAAAATACTACAGACTCCACTACCTTGTATATATCCAAAATGGCAAATAATCAAATAAATAGCTTCAAATACATAAATTAAACGAAACAATATAGTTTGCTTGTTACCTTAGCTTGGAGTCATTACAAAGTTGTGAGTTGCTGTTAGCCATGAAATACAGCAAACATAATTAACATCAACATAGGTAACATAAAAAACAGTTTTATTACTCAACACTTATTCATATAAAATTTAGAAAAGAGTACAGATTAAAAGAACGGACCTGATCGCTGGATTGAAAGCTGGAAGTCGTTGATGACATATTGCCTATATATTCGTAAACCCTAGAATATATATTCGTTTGTACTTTTTGTTTTAAAAATGATCTTAGATTGTAACTAAACACACCAAGGTCAACATCACACTAGCGCTGTTTGGTCCATTTTAAACAGACCAGAATTTATTTCAGTACATAGTCCGCTTTGTTTGAGCAGTTATTAAAACCCATCTGAACGTTGTTGCGACCCAGACAAAAAAACTCTGGCCCACCTGAGAATCTTGGTCTCATGTTTTCTAAAGGTTATTTCTAGTGTTTGTTTACAGTGAGAAAGCAAACAGACTCAATCAGTGACCCAAAGAGAGGAAGAGACATCTCTTGTACTCTGGAAATATAGACATATGTGTGACCTGAACAGTTTTAAATCCTTGTTTGGCATCTAACACAACATCTATGATGTCTTTCATACAAAAATAAAAAATAATCAGTTTTCTCTCTGATAAATGGGGAGAAATACGGAAATAGACAGTTGATTAAACATCCTTATCCTTCAAGTTTAACAGGAAGTTTTGTCAATACAAAGCTGTGAAAACGGAAGTTGTCGTACAGATAAGAAATCTACAGAGGAGAGAGGACACATTGAGTGACATCGTCGACATCAAATCCGGTCGTCGATCCACCACACCCACTTGCCACCCACAAAAAATAATCGCCCAAATAATTGTTTTAAAAATAATCGTTTACCCCTAACCCTACTCTGCGTACAATCATACCTTCCCACATGTTGCGTCGTGACACGTAGGAAGGCATAATTGTGTTGAAATTATTCCTTTATAAAAGACTGGGTGATTACCTGTTGAAAAAGGGTGGTGTCTGACTTGTTTCACTAAAATAAATTCTAACTTCATTAATAAATAAATAACTATTAAATCATTGATCATAATTATAAATGGTTGTGTGAGCCAAACATTTATGCATTCGTGTTGCAAAACATCAGGAATTAGGGAAAAATGGAGCAGGAGATTAATATGTGCATTGGTGCTGCATCTGCAGTGTTGTGACCGCTGTACCCATCTATAGTGGTGATGAGAGAGCTCAGCCAAAAGAAAAAGTTTGTGATATAATGGTTGATCTACGTTCCAACCCTCATCTACGGTCACATACTCTGGGTAGTGACCGTAAGAACGATATTGTGGATCGTGGCTGAAATTAGTTTTGTTTACATGTTGTCCGGGCTCTCTCTTAGTGATAAGGTGAGAAGCTTGGTCATTCGGGAGGGGCTCAGAGTAGAGCCGCTGCTCTTCCACACCGAGAGGAGCCAGTTGAGGTGGCTTGGGCATCTGGGTAGGATTCCTCCTAGATGCCTGGTGGAGTGTTCTAGGCAGGTCCCACTGGGAGAAGCCCCAGAGGAAGACGAAGAAGAAACTGGAGAAACTATGTTTCTCGGCTGGTCTGGGAATGCTTTCGTATTCCCCGGAGGAACTGGCACAAGTGGCTGGAGAGAGGAATTTAACATTCATGATTACTTTTTTGTGATACAATTTGCAATTTGAAATAAAACCCTTCGCTGTTAAACTGAAGCCATGTCTGCCCAGCCTTGTCCCCTGAAGTACCTAACATCATACACAACAGTGTCTACAAGGTTCCCTTCATGGATCTAATTTAGTGTAGAAGGCCACGCAAGACCAGGCCTAGTTCTGGTTGTACGGAAGGTGACTTTCTGTTACAAAGGAGCCCTTCATGTTTGTGGCGGCTGAAGGAGAAACAGCCTCTCCTGACCTCTCGTGTTATTCTCTTTTCTTATTTTCTTTTCTTTTCTTTTTTCTCTTTTTTGGATTACTTTCTGAACGACTGTGGATTACCAAAATGGCATTTTGCTCAGTTGAGGACTTTGAGAAACTGCTCCAGCGAATTGGAACAATCGAAACAAAGTTACACCATCTTCAGATTAATTTTGATCTAAACACCGGATATGGAAATCAGACAACTTTACCGATAACTAGACGCAGGGAGGAAGAACCTGGCAGCTCAGTCCAACAGTCTAGCACAGAAGCCACAGAACAATGCTACTCCCTCAGCCAAAAGCACATTGGGTATGCCTATTGGGTAGAACACAACCTATTCACAGTTTGATGAAGACTGGCCGGCTTTAAAGTGCACTGAATCTACACCTGCTTTCTGTGCTCCGAGAAAGAAGAAACAAAAGAAACTGCAACCCAAGACAAGAGATGGCACTCCCCCTGGAATACCGCTGAGAAACAGATTTGCAGCCCTCAGTTCCCTGAAAGATGACACAGCACCTTGGACCAGTCAAGGTCACCAGGAGAAATCCATCCACATGATGCGGACACATAAGAAATCAAGAACCCCCAGCGAATGTTTTCATCATACATGGCAGATCAGTTAATGGTATAGAAGATTTTTGTAGCCAGGTCATTAGGGTTATCAGCTGCCCCAAGAACACAGTGAGAGAAATATCTGAATAAATCCAGACAATCTTACAACAACACCCTATCACCAGTCCAGACAACTGCACGGACTGACAGAGAACAAACACTTCCTACCACACCAGCAGCAAGTAAAGATGTACACTGCTCAGCAAAGTGTTCTTCAAGTATTTCAATATCATCAGATTCATCGACACCGAATGACTCTCCGTTTAGAGATTTCTCAGATAGACTAAAAGCAAAAATTAGAATTGGGTCACAACTAACACTGAAACATGGAATACATCAGGCCTCTAGGACTAACACCGGATGTATTCCACACATGCCCCCACTGGTAATAACAGACATCTGATATAGAAGGCAACCGGACAGTAATTCTACTCCCACAGTCTCTTAGAAGTTGTCCGGCCACCCAGAAAAAATCATTCAAGTCATTATAAGCAACAAAAAACTAAAGCCAAATGCTGTTATATTAAAACAAATCTCAAATTGATCACCTGTCAGAAGGTTCAGCTACCCATCATCAAACCACTTAAGTTAGCATCATTAAATATTAGGTCTTTATCAGGAAAGTCATTCCTAATCAATCAGTTCATCACTGAACATAAAATACATGCCCTTTTTTGTATCAGAAACCTGGCTAGATGTAAATAATGAAACGTCTGTATTGATAGAATCTACTCCTCCAAGTTACAATTTTTTTTAAGTGAGAGCTGGAAACACAGAGGAGGTGGAAGCGTAGCCACAATTTTTCATTACTCAATGAACTTTAAAAAGGTATCCCTAGGGACATTTGACTGCTTTGAATACCTAGCCGTCCAGATAAATGAGCCTAAAAAAGCTACATTTCTAAGTTTATATAAACCCCCAAAACTTAACTCTTACTTCTTTAATGATTTCAGCGACCTTCTTTCCATAATATGTGTCGATTATGACCAATTAATCATTGTGGGGGACTTCAACATCCATACTGACAACCCTCAGAATAGACTAGCAAAAGCATTAAGTGACACCCTTCACAACTTCGGCCTGACCCAGGATGTCAAACAACCAACACACAATAGAGGACACACTCTGAACTTGATCATCTGCAAAGGTTTAAACGCCCTATGACTGCTGGAGATAGGCACCGGCCCCCGCAACCCTGCATAGGATGGACAGGTACAGATAATGGATGGATGGAAGGTTTAAATATATCTGACGTCTCGGTAATCGATATTGCACCATTTCTGTGTTTTCTTTGAAAGTACCATCTCTGAAAGCACCATCTCTGCTAAACTCTCAAGCCACAGTGAGATAACTGTAAAAAAGTGTTTTCTCATTGACAGTTCAGTTGAAACCTTTAAACGTATTTACCCTTCCACCGCGTCCCCTCATCTCCCAACTCCATCTCAGTGAATATGTTGGTAGATAATTTCCTTACGAAAATCTCAGACATCATTGATTCCATTTCTGAGAGAAAATGTCAGTTAACTTTAAAAGATGCTAGGGAAACTTTCTTCTCTGAAATCATTAAAGGAGTCATAACCTAGTATTATCTTGGATACCCACGCTCTATTATAGTCTTTCAGGCCGTTCTAAAAAAAAAAATTGAAAAAGCATACAATAGCCACATTAGCAGTTAGCTGCTGTTTGTTACACACAGTAGAGCAATAAAAACACAGCCTTACCGTTTCAATTGCAGGCAAGTCTCTGATTGTTGGAATAGCCCCTTTTTTCAAATGGAGCTTCGATGCCAACTTCGCCTGATATTGTCCCAAATTCGTAAAGGATTCCGGCGTAAAAAAAAATTGAAAAAATATTTCCATGTTGATTCTGGCAGTATACAACAGAGCAACTCATTTGTGCGCTACGTTTCTGGTAGAAATGGTTTTAGCTGATGTAGCTGATTAAAATAAAAGGCTGACACGAATATGTCTTCTTCATGCATCATTGCGTGAAGAAACTTTCTGCATCTTTCACGGTGGAGTTCGTACTTCGAATCGATGATTTGTCGGTCGCGAACGAACCGGTTCTAAGAGCCAACTCTTTGAAGTGAACGATTGGAGGTGGCTCGTCACTGGGAGCCGTTTTTTTATTTTTTCATTCCCCCCTGCTTGTTTTGGTACATTTGGTACACATCGTTTTGCATTAATTTTGGTAATAAATAAATTTTAAGCAACAGAAAATCTGAGGAGCCGAAAGAGCCGGCTCTTTATGGTGAGCCAAGCCTAAAGAACTGGCTCTCCAAAAAGAGCTGGAATTCCCATCTCTAAAATTCAGTAATGGCGGCGCTCGACTGAATATGAGGGGAAGAGGAGCGAGGGGGAGGGCGAGCTTCCTGCAGCATAGGTAGGTCTGCGATGTCTATATATGATATATCCTGCGCCGACTTGACGTCAAGTCACGCCAGAGTCCGCCCCATTCTTTCTCGGTCCAACACGGAGACACTGATGCTTTTATCTCCAGTAGAATTGATTACTGTTATGCCCTGCTTTCTGGTCTTCCCAAAAAGAGTATCTCAGGTTTACAACTTCTACAAAATTCAGCAGCACGTGTCCTGATGAAGACCAGGAGGCGGGAGCACATTACACCGGTTTTAGACTCACTGCATTGGCTCCCTGTATGTTTTAGGATTGATTTTAAAGTTATTTTAATGGTTTTTAAGTGTCTTAAAGGTCTTGGGCCTTCTTATCTTTCAGAATTTTCTTTACTATATGAACCTTCGCGGTCTCTGCGCTCCTCTGGCAGCTGTCTCCTTGTCATCCCAAAATTCAGGACACACACTAATGGTGAGGCGTTTTTCCAGTTGTATGGCCTCACCTCTGGAACAGGCTGCCAGAGAACCTCAGGGCCGGAAAACGTTCATGTTTTTAAGACCAGGCTCAAGACTCACCTTTTTAGCCTAGCTTTTATTTGATTATTATTTTTTAGTATCTGCTTAATTGCTTTGCATTTTTACCTGATTAAACTTTATCAGTGTTTTACACTAAATGATTCTAAATTTTAATCAGAGTCAAAATTTTAGCCGTGTTTTACTATTTAATCTCATACTTATCTACTCTTTATTTTAATATTTTAACCTGTTATTTTAATCTTTCTTCCAGTGTTTCCTCTGTGGGAGCCCTCTGCCTCGGGAGCGGCGGTTCTGCTGTGGCTGCCTTAGGGTGGGGGTGGGGGGTGAGGGGGTTATATGTGGGGTCATTTTAATCTGTTAAGCACTTTGAGATGCTATTTTGTATGAAAAGTGCTTTATCAATAAAGTTTGATTTGATTTGATCTTCATCATCAATAACAGCACAGTTGTAATTTATTGCTGTGTTTATGAACTAAGAGTTGAGTCTGTCTGAAGTTGTGAACTTTATCCTTTTTTCACAGAAACAAATCCAAGCAGCACATGTCCTCCACCTCCTGAAGTAAAATGTAAGTCCAGTAGTTTACCTTGGTCCCATTTCTGTCCTCTAATGATGTTAAAGAGACATTGATGGACTGACAGGAAGTTAGATTGTAGCTGCAGGACAGACGGCACCTCCTGCTGCCTCCAGATCACACAAACATCTACAAAGATTTCTTCCTCCTGACTCTTTGCAGTTGTCTTTTTAAAGATAAAATGTGTGTGAAATGGGCCAAAGACTGGGAGCTACATGGAGGAAAGTGTTACTGTTTCAACATCATCAAATCCTCCTGGACTGAGAGCAGACGTTCCTGCAGAGATCTGGGAGGAGACCTGGTGAAGATAGACAGCAGAGAGGAGCAGGTATGAATCACTGCTGCAGGTTCATGTTCTCACTGATTTTATCACATCATCATGTTTCTTCATCTCATTTCAGAAAAGTCTCAGTCATTTTAAACAACTTCTGCTATTTAGGTGTTCCTGGTGGAGAAACTGGGAGAGTTCATGGAACACGATGAGGACAGGTTCTGGATCGGACTGACAGACTCAGAGGACGAAGGCAGATGGTTGTGGGTGGACGGATCATCTCTGGATACAAGGTCTGACTGAAGGGAAATATTTTTAGTTTGATGGGCAACCTGATGACAAGAGTGGAAACATCCCAAGTGCAGACTGTGTGAGGATGGGGTGGAAAGAAGCTAAAGATCTGAAGTGTTGGTTTGATCGTTCCTGTGATCATCTACAGAAAAGTATCTGTGAGAAACCCCCAAAACCTGGACGAAATCCATGTATTTCTTTCTGAAGTTCAGTTCGGTCTATTACAAACATTCAAAGTACTGCCATAATGGGCGAATAAAGGATGCACCAAGTGCAGAGATCTTACAAGCTGAAGATCAACTTTATTTCTTCACATGTATTAGACATAGGAAGGAATCGAAATTACGTTTCTCTCTGTCCCATGCGCAGAGACTCAACAACAAAATAATAACAAGTAGTGCAATAATAGTAATCTCACAGCCTGGTGGATGAAGCTGTTGGTGAGTCTGGTTGTGCGGGAGCGGAGGCTCCTGTACCTCCATCCAGAGGGCAGGAGGCTGAATAGATTGTGTGCTGGGTGACTTGCATCGCTCACAATTGTGATGGCTTTACGGGTGATACGGGTGGTGTAAATGTCTATCAAGGAGGGGAGTGGTGCGCCAATGATCCTCCCAGCTGTGTTCACAATGCGCTGCAGGGCTTTCCTGTTGTAATCAGTGCAGCTCCCACCCCACACAGTGATGCAGTTGGAGAGGATGCTCCCCTTGGTGATGAGCCCCACCAGAGTTGCATCATCTGCAAACTTAACAAGGTGATTGAAGGTGTAGGTTGGTGTGCAGTTGTGTGTCAGCAAGGTGAAGAGCAGAGGACTCAGCACACAGCCTTGGGGGGCACCCGTGCTCAGAGTGATGCTGCTCGAGGTGTTGTTGCCAAAACGTACTGCTTGTGGCCTCTGACTGAGGAAATCTAGCAGCCAGTTGCAGAGGGAGGTGCTGAGGCCCAGTTTGTCAAGCTTGTAGATGAGTTGTTGTCGAAATATGGTGTTGAATGCTTTTGTCCATCCACACTATGGTGTGAATGGACAAAATAAAGAAAACTTACTATAATGATCGCAGGAGGGCACAGATGAAATCCAGGAGTAGACACGGGGAATTTACATGGAATGTAACACATGATAACGGAGGTAAAAACAGAAGGAGTGAGAATGAGCAAGCTTATTCTCTGAGGAAGGAGTGGAAAGAGAACGAGAGGAACTGTTTGGAGGATGAAGTGGAAATAGTTGAGGGGGAGCACAGGCAGAAGAGGAGGAAGAGGTAACAAGCAACAGCTGAGCAGAGATGCAGGCTGAGGGGAAAAAATAGAACTAAATAGAACTACCAACTACAGGAACCTCGTTCTAAATGTACAATAACTAATAGTTCAAGATTTACACACCTTAAGGCTGGTGCAGATATGATGTCTTTATGTACACAATGTAAAGTTAATTTCCAGATTGTCTGAGAGAAAATAAAAACCATGGTGCATAATACCTTTATATCTGACTCATTTTCTTTTTGATCTCATTGTTGCCCAACCTTCCTAATGACTGTAAAGGTGCAATGTTTAATCTTTGTTTAGATTTTCGTCACATTTCACATCTTAAAACAATATTTAGCATCTATCAAAGAACCAAAAGCCTGATGCAAAACAAAAACATGTTTTCAGTGATTGAATTCATTAAAAAAATTCAAGCTATTCAAAACATCCTGGCTCTGTAAATCGGTTGTTCCTCCCTTGGCAGCAGCAGTTACTATTAAGGGGTTTGTGATATCAGGCAATGAGTCTTTAAAATGCTTGTTAGGCTTTTACATGGCCGTTAATATCTCGTTTGTGAGATATCCGTGGTTTATATTATTTTCTATAAGATACAAATGGACCACAAACTTATGAGCAAACATCTGCTTTCCATCTCTGGTCTAAAACATAAAGAAGAAAGAAAGAAAGAAAGAAAGAAAGAAAGAAAGAAAGAAAGAAAGAAAGAAAGAAAGAAAGAAAGAAAGAAAGAAAGAAAGAAAGAAAGAAAGAAAGAAAGAAAGAAAGAAAGAGAAAGATCCAGGTTATTTGAACAATTTTGAGTTGTTTTCACTGGGTAATACCGCCCGTCCCCCACCTGCTGATAGTTTAGGTTATGGAGTTTTTTTCATGGTAACTGGTTAGGTTCAAAGGACCTGTTTTCATGTACAGTCCCATCTCCTGCTTTTAATTTGTCCAACCAAAAATACAAAAATACCCACTAAATGGTTAAATTTTCAACCAGTTTTCTACACCAAATAATTAAGAATGTAGAATCATGTTTTCACTGAGGATCTTTTAAATTGATTGTGATTGTATTTTTTAAATTAAATCCTTCAGCTTTATTGCAAGGAAATGCTATTTTAAAAATGTTTTTATTCATTTTCTTATTGTGCTGAGTCGTCTTATTTTACAGCACTTTGGTCAGCTGTAATGTTGCTTTTAAAGCACTTTATAAATAAAATGAAATGGAATAAGAAAAAAAAAATCCTCTATGTACCTTAGGGGGCTTGGCAGCTGGGATGCTTTGGATTTTTGCCCCGCTGCATACACTATAGGTGCCTAAACTAAAAGTCACAAACTGATGGTTGGACCTTTTCCCTCAGGATTTTCAGCTGGAGAGCAGAAGTCGTGATTCTGTTAGATAGCGCGAGTCATCCAGGACCTAAAGAAGCAAAGCAGCTTGAGAACACTACGCCTCACAGCAGTTTTACAGCTAAAAGTTTTACATTGAGCTGTAAAACGGAATTCATCAAGATGTTTTTCAGTAAATGCGAGACGGGCCATGGTGTTCTTTAGGGTCAGCAATGGTTCTGGCCTTGGAACTGTGTTTGAAGGCCATTTTTGCTGAGCCTCTTTTTCTTTTCTTTGTTGAATTATGAACTCTGACCTTAACTGAGGCAAGTGAGGCGTGCACAACTTTTCATATAAACCACATAAGGTCTAGCAGCAAATGTGGTTATTTCCACCTAAAACACACCAGAAAAAAAGAGCTTTTTGTCAAAACAAGACATAGAAAAACTAAAACCTCTACATCAGTGGTTTTAACCCCGCACATTGCCCTGCATGTTTTAGAGGTTTCCCTGCCTCAGAACACCTGACTTCATTGGATGACTAATTAACTGACTGTTGCTGATATACAATCATCTGAATCGAGTGTTTTAAACCAGGGAAACATCTAAAGCATGCAGGGCAATGTGCCTGGACGATCTGGGATGAAGAGTCACTGCTCTACATAAAGAAACTATTTTAAGCCTGTTGCTTTAAAGGGGCTATATGCAATTATCTGAAATTTAAACTCACGACTGACACATGTGGCCAAAAAACGGAACTGCTCTTCCTTTCCGCTCGCTCTCGCAGCGCCCGCTCGTACGCCGGTCGCTCTCAATCTTCGATCTTTTTCGGGCACTTGTCAGGGGTTTAACTTTCTTAGTCTTATGTGGAGTTACTGTTGGTGTCAGAGTTGTCCTGGGTCTCTTCTGTGTATTCGCACAATCCATTGAACTGCTTGCGAGTGCTGACTAGCGGTGGTGGCAGAGTGATCTGAAACGTTTAACATGAACGTGCTTGACGTCACATCCGCAGACAGCGCGGGAAAATCCGACCCGACAGAAAATAGAAAAAATTGGATACAGGCTTATAGGTGCACCCACTGTGAGCTGATAAGGTGTCAGTATGATCATCAGGAGATGTTTGAGTCATAAATGGTCAAATAAAAAGGCTATTGTTACGTTTATTTTGGGGAAATAGTTGCATATAGCCTCTTTAACACCGCTACAATTTGCATACAGGCCTTGGTCAGTTTATTAGACCTCCTGAATCATCAACTAGAGATGGTACCAAAGCTCAAGATTAGCTCATATTTACTGACTTTTCTGCAGATTGCAATACAATCCAGGTACGTATTTAAGCTGATAATCTTCTAAACCAACCTTAGCTTGATTTTAATCTTGTGGGTTGGAGTTTAAGCTTTTTAACTGACAGAAATCAGCATGTGAAAGTCAACAACTGTTTTTCCACTGAGTTGCTCCTATCTACTGGTTCACCAAAGGGTGGTTGTCTCTCTCCCCTATTATGCATTTATATACTAATGACAGCCGAAGTACACAGGGGTATTCAATAAATACTTTGCACTAATAGTGGTAAATGGTGCTCCCAATGAACTGGTGGATTTTCAGAAGTATTTAGGGCTGATCCATCTTTTGAGTCACCTTCTGCTGCTACAAGATAAAAAAGTTCCAACTAATGCTGTAATTTGTACGGACATTTAGTTTTATGTTTCATCTGATAAGAGGAACCATCACAAGTTTTATTGAATCTGTTTTAATGCTTTGTATCATTGCTTGATTCTGAGTTTGGAATCTGTCTCCAGCCAATAAAACCAGACTTTATAACCTGCTTCAGGGAGCTGGTAAGACTTCGGGGAGGACACAGGTCCAGCTTGGGGACCTTTATAACCGGCAGGCACTGAAGAAGGCAACGTATGTCATGTTATATTCTGATCATCCTCTCTTCAGAGACTTTTTTTTACGTCTTCCCTCAGGTCGTTTGTATAAAACACATGCAAGGGAATAGAGAACCGATTCTCGTCAATGACGTAAGTTAATCTGGATGCTTGAAACTCCATCCATCCAACTTCAAAAGTTTAGGTTTGTGTCGTTCTGTTGCACTTCTTCAAAAAGTTTGAAAGTTTTCTTTAAAAACATTAGCATGATGAAGGTTAAACAAAGTTAATTTTCTAGAACGTTTTGTGTTTTACTGGAAAACATTCATAGTAATTTAAATCATTACTTAACTATTTTAAAGAAGGTAAAGAAAGTACTGAGGAAGTAGATATGTCTTTACTTGATAAGTATGGTGGTATGGAAACATCATGTTTTCTGTTTATCAGCATTATCAGAGAATATCATATCTGTGGTACGAGTTGATTCCTGTTCTTTAACTGCTCACATCATCGTCACCGTTAACTTTACTGATACATGTGGTTACTTCGAACATCCTGAAGAGTTATTAACGGCTCTGATGTTAAGTGTGCCTTTTATGCAGAACACTTGATTTGATTTCAGACCAAACTTTCATCTCCACTGAGTGAACAGCTCACCTCTAACCGGACAAACGGCACGAATCTGCAGCTACAGCCTCTGTTCCCACAATCAGACTGAAGATTGGTTATCCATCGCTCTTCTGTGAGTCCTCCCAGACTTTAGGAACTTCTGAACACCAGCTCTTTTTCAGACTCACAGCTCCAACATGTCTGGTGCTGAGGTAACATACACGGATGTAAAGTTCTCTAAATCGAAGTCCAGAGGTGAGTTCATCTGTCTCTGTGTTTATATATTTATTATTGAAGGAATCACATTTCATCACAAATCGGCACAAACTGATCGATTCATGTTTTACATTCAGGTATTCTCTCTCCATCAGGTGAGGTCACTTACTCTGAAGTCAGGCATTTGAAAAGACACATAGCAGGTAATTGATAAAAATAAGAAACAAATAAGAAATAAATCTGTTAAGCTGAAATGAACAAAATTGCAAAAAAGTTAGTTTTTCCCAATAATTCAAAAATAATTTGCTTTTTTCGGGTCCTTAAAATTACCTGTTGGAATATTTTAATTAAAGATAGCAAAGAATTTCTATCAGAAATACAAATTTGCCACAAAAGCAATATTTAACTGCAATTTTTTTGAAGCAATCACCTAAGCCACAGAGAGGTGGATGAAGTTCTTAGTAACAAATGATTCAAGTGTTAAACTTAAGTTAAAGAAAAGAAAGAAGTTGTTGATAGGTTCCCGCTGTTTTCATCCTTACTTTTGGCTTCCTACCTCAGAAACCAGCTCAGTCTTTGCAAGATAAACACACTACATTTAAAATAGTCTTTTCCACTCTTTGCAACAATCAATTAATCAATTAAATTTTATTTATAGAGCACCCTAGACATGACATAATAGTCAACCAAAGTGCTGTACAGAAAATACACAGGTAGGTAAAATAGAAAGGTAAAAAGTCATAAAACGGAATATATAAAATTGTCAAAAAGTGCAGTGATACTAAGCATTGTGACATTACAAACAACAGACAAACTCTAGATTACAAGCTAAAGGTAAAGATATGTTAAAAGCTATAGTAAATAAGTTTGTTTTTAAAAGCAATTAAAGAAGTGAACTACTTGACAGGAAGAGGGAGGTAATTCCAGAGTTTAGGGGCATCTACTGAGAAAGCTCTTCTCTCCTCTAGATTTGGCGCACACTTTTGGGAGCTGGAGGTCAGCCGACCTGAGCGCGCCAGAGGGCTGGTGCAGGGAGGTTAACTCTGGCACATACACAGGGCATGTAGAGCCTTAAAACCAAAGGTGCAATATTTAAGAATTTTACAGTGAAGTAATCACACAACAGTCTAAAGTCTCAATCATGTTGGAACAAAGGTTACACTGAAACAGATTTCTTCCTCAGCCGGCTGGGTGGTTGCAAGTTTTTGTCATTTGAGCAAAGCCGCAGAGGGACTTAGTCATTGTTTACAATCTGTCCCGCTTCCATACTTCCTGGTTCCAGAGCCAATCACAAGTGAGGCCGCAAGGTTGCCACGTCTTCAACACAAACACTACACCGGCATTTGATTCGACACTGACAGGGCTAGAGGCTAATGCTGTGCTAACAATGCTGGCAGTAAATCAGAAAAAATAGTCGGCTCTAAAAATATCTCAAACTACTTTTTTCAATTACCAACAGCTTGATATTGCAGTGAAATGTATTTATCTACTTATCAACTTACTGTGTAGGACTCGTTTTCGATCGCCTTCTTCTGGCGCTGATCCGTAACTGGTATGATCTTACGAAGGGGAGGAGCTGTGACCGCATTGTTCTGGATAAATACAGTCAGCTGGATCAGACCTGACAAGATGGAGCTTTCAGCAGATAAGGCACTCTGACTGGCTTATCTGTTGTTACTCTCACACACAGGCTTTAACACAGAAAAGTATGGTTCTCTTGGTGCATTTCGTGACTGAACAATCTTCAGGTAATCTAATTTGATAATTAGGTGTGTCAATAAGGTCAATGGAGAACTGAGAAGGTCAATAAGCTCAGTGACCATCTTATGGATTGTATGTAATGCATCCGTGATGTATCTTTTTGGGACAAGAAAAAACTGTAATGTTATTTACTGACCCACCATTGTAATCTTGTTGAGACGTTTTTGTAGTGTTTAAAACTTAGTATTGTCAATCAACACATTTTCCTGCCCTTTCCTGAGCATGATGTAACTGTCTTGATTCTTCAAATAAATCATCTGGAGAGGAAACCAACTGATGATTACCTTCCTTAATTAAACAAATGTGCAGAGTCTTAAAAGATTTAACATTGACAGATGGATTCACGTCAGAATATAAACTTATTTACATGCAAAAGAGTTTGCACACCCACGTAATTTATAGAGAGGTAAGTAAAGAAGATAGGTTGCTACCAACTTAAAAACATATCTCTGAAAAATCCATAGTTTAAAATCGTGAAAACTGCATAAAATTTTATTATTCTTATGTATAATCAAAAAATGTATCAGAAAATATGAAGTGATTGTTCATTCATACATGATTCCAGCCAAAAACAAAAAATAGATTTTAACTAATAAAAATATGGAGAAAGCAGCACTTTGATACTGTATATTTATTGAGTATTATGTACATAATAAACCACGTCTTGGTGTCTCCTCAGATTCTCAACCAGCTGATTTAAGCAAAATCAAGAAATTTCAAGCAAGACTGAAGAAAAAGCCTCGTGTCACCATAGAGCGAGTGGCTCTGCTGGTTCTGAGCGTTCTGTTGGCAGCTGCCATCATCACCCTCTTCACCCGTGAGTTTCAGTATTAATGCTGATTCATTATCATTTTAAAACAAACTGACTGGTTGAAGTCACAAAATCATAGGATTTTGTGATTTATATCATAACATGTATAATGGACTTTAGAGCAGAATAATTTAGCTTTGCAGCCAAACATTTTGAGAACTAAAGGTGCATTTTATTTCGAGAATGCATTGAACTATTGAGTATCAATACTGTGCAGGAGCTTAGCCAGGTTTTTGATGAGTGGTTTTGATCCGGAAAAGGCCTTCAATGGGTCAGGGATGAGGTCCTCCCACAAGTGGAGGAGTTTAACTATCTCAGTCTTGCTCATGAATGAGGGAAAAATGAAGCAAGAGGTCGATAGGTGATTTCTCTGCAGTGATGGTAGATGGTCTGAATTTATATAGCACTTTTCTAGTCATACGGACCACCCAAAGCACTTTACACTGGAGCCACTTTCACCCATTCCCACTCTCAAACACACATTCATACACCGATAAAGAGCTCAGTATGTAACTTGTAGTTAAGTGCCTTGCACATCGATAGGCGACAGGAGGAAGCTGGAATTAAACCTACAACCCTCCGATCGCAAGACAACTACGCTACCTTCTGATCTGTCGTGGTGAAGAGCAAGCTGAGCTGAAAGGCGAAACTCTCGATTTACTGGTCAATCTAAATTCCTGCCCTCATCTATGGTCACGAGCTCTGGGTAGTGGTGGAAAGAGTTTCCTCTGCAGGGTGTTTGGGTTTTCCCTTAGAGACAGAGTGAGAAGCTTGGCTCAGAGTAAGGCAAGGCAAGGCAATTTTATTTGTATAGCACACTTTCAACAGCAGGGTAATTCAAGGTGCTTTACATGATTTGGTGATTTAAAAGAAACACATAAAAGAAACACACATTACACATGATACACAATAGAAAAAATAAAAAACAAGCAAGAGAGCATGAACACATTTCATACATATAACATCAAGCATTTACTCAAAGGCAATTCTAAACAGATGGTTTTTAGTCTCGATTTAAAGCAGTTCAGAGTTTCAGCAGCTCTACACTCGTCAGGAAGTCTGTTCCAGATAAGGGGAGCATAGAAACTGAAAGCTGCTTCTCCATGTTTAGTTCTGAGTCTAGGGATGTTTAGTAGGCTAGAGTTGGAGGACCTGAGTGGTCTTGGTGGTTTGTACCGTGACAACAGGTCTTCAACATATTTTGGCGCTAAGCCATGTAATGATTTATAAACTAGTAAAAGTATTTTAAAGTCTATTCTCTGAGCTACAGGGAGCCAGTGTAAGGACTTTAGAACTGGGGTGATGTGCTCTACTTTCCTGGTTCTAGTGAGGAACACGAGCAGCAGCGTTCTGGATCAGCTGCAGCCGTCTGATTGACTTTTTAGGCAGACCTGTGAAGATGCTGTTGCAGTAATCAATCCGACTAAAGATACACGCATGGATGAGTTTTTCTAGGTCGTGTTGCAAAATCAGTCCTTTAATCCTAGAGATGTTCTTCAGGTGATAGAAGGTTGACCTTGTTATTGCCTTTATGTGACCCTGGAGGTTCAGGTCTGAGTCCATTACTACACCTAGGTTACGAACCTGATCAGTAGTTTCTAGCTGTATTAATTGAAGCTGTGTGCTGACTCTTGATCGTTCCTCCTTGGGTCCAAAAATAATCACTTCAGTTTTGTTTCTATTCAGCTGGAGAAAGTTATGGCACATCCATCCATTTATTTGGTCAATGCATTGATTTAGGGTTTGAATGGGTTCAGAGTCACCTGGTGACATTGTAATGTAGAGCTGAGTGTCATCCGCGTAGTTATGGTAGCTAATGTTATTGGTCGCTATAATCTTGCCTAGTGGGAGCATGTAGATATTAAATAAGAGGGGCCCCAGGATGGAGCCCTGGGGCACCCCACATGTGATTTCTGTTCGTTCTGATGAAAAGTTTCCTATTGAAACATAGAAGTCCCTGTTCTTTAGGTAAGACTCGAACCAGCCAAGTACTGTACCAGAGAGTCCGACCCAGCTCTCCAGTCGTTCCAATAAAATATCATGATCAACAGTGTCAAATGCTGCACTGAGGTCCAACAGAACCAGCACTGTGGTTCTTCCACAGTCTGTATTTATGCGGATGTCATTAAATACTTTGACGAGGACAGTCTCGGTGCTGTGGTGAGCGCGGACACCAGACTGAAAAGCATAAAAACGGTTTGTCATTGTTATGAAGCCATTTAACTGCTGAAACACAGCTTTTTCAATAATCTTACTGATGAATGGGAGATTAGAGATTGGCCTGTAGTTCTGCATTAACGTGTTGTCCAGATTTTTCTTCTTTAGCAGTGGTTTAATAACTGCTGTTTTTAAAGCCTGAGGGAAGACACCTGATAGCAGTGATGAGTTCACTATTTGAACAAGATCAGAACCAATAACAGGAAGAACCTTCTTTTGAAAAGCTGTGGGTAGGATATCAAGACAGCAGGAGGAGGAGCTTAATTGGATAATGATTTTTTCAAGGCTGTTCTGGTTTAATTCGTGGAATTCAGACATTATCTCTACATTGTTGTTGATTGGGGATGGCACTGGTTGTGGGTTCGATATTGAGGTACAGATTGACCGTCTAATTGTTAGAATCTTTTCAGTGAAAAAGCTGGCAAATTCATTGCAGGCCCTGGTAGAGTTTAGTTCAGGGGCTACTGTCACTAAAGGATTAGTTAGTCTTTCCACTGTTGCAAATAGAGTCCGTGCGTTATTAATGTTTCTGTTGATGATTTCAGAAAAGAACGATTCCCTAGCATCTTTTATAGTTAGCTGATATCTATTCAGTCTCTCTTTGTAGATCTCACAGTGAACCTGGAGTCGAGTTTTCCGCCATTTTCTCTCGGCTTGTCGACACTCTCTTTTTTCATTACGTACCAGTGGATTACTTGTCCACGGAGACTTCTTTCTACCTCTGTGGCTCAGTGGTAGAGTAGAGTTGGCTTGCAATCGGAGGGTCGTAGGTTCGATTCCAGCTTCCTCCAGTCACATGTCGATGTGCCCCTGGGCAAGGCACTTAACCCGAAAAAAAAAAAACATCGTCCTACCAAGCCATGTTGGGTGTCGGTGTATGAATGAGAGTGTGAGTGGGTGAATGTGGCTTCAATGTAAAGCGCTTTGAGTGGTCAGTATGACTAGAAAAGCGCTATATAAGTTCTGTCCATTTACCATTTACCATTTCTACCTGACACTACTTTCACTTTAGTTGGGGCAATGGAATCCATGATGTCTGAGATTTTCGCAAGGAAATTATCTACCAACTTACTTACTGAGTTTGAGTTGGGAGATGAGGGGGATGTGGTGGAAGGATAAATACGTTTAAAGGTTTCTACTGAACTGTCCCCTAGAAAACGCTTTTTTATGGTGGTCTTACTGTGGCTGGATAATTTAGCAGAGATGGTACTTTGAAAGAAAATACAGAAATGGTCAGATAATGCAATATTAATTACAGAGATGTCAGAAATATTTAAACCTTTGCTGATAATTAAGTCCAGAGTGTGTCCTTTATTGTGTGTTGGTTGTTTGACATGCTGGATCAGTCCGAAGTTGTGGAGAGTATCATCTAACGTTTTTGCTTGTCTATCTTGGGGGTTGTCGGTATGGATGTTAAAGTCCCCCACGATGATTAGTTGGTCATAGTCGATACATATTACAGAAAGAAGGTCATTGAAATCATTAAAGAAGTTAGAGTTAAGTTTTGGTGGTTTATATAAACTTAGAAATAAAGCTTTGTTAGGCTCATTTATCTGGGTGGCTAGATATTCAAAAGAATCAAACGTGCCCAGAGTTACCTTTTTAAAGTTCATTGAGTTGTGAAAGATGGTGGCTACACCTCCGCCTCGTTTGTGTTTTCTGTTCTCGCTTAAGAAATTATAATTTGGAGGACTGGATTCTATTAATGAAGTTGTTTCGTTATTTTCATCTAGCCAAGTTTCTGATAAAAAAAGGCTGTGTAAATTATGCTCAGTGATGAAGTCATTGATAAGAAAAGACTTCCCGGATAGAGATCTAATGTTTAATAAAGCTAACTTAAGTATTGTGATGATGGGCAGCTGAACCTTCTGACAGGTTATCAATTTGAGATTTTGTTTAATATGAGAGCGTGTGGTTAACGGTTTATGTTTCCTGCTGCTGATAATCACTGATATAGCCTCAGGGGTGCCGGGTGAATTCTGGGAGACGGTAGGGGGTGGATTTATTGCCCGGTTCCCTCAAATATCAGATATCTGTAATAATCAGGTGGGGGGGGGGAAGCTCCCAGGCTTATGGACACTAGTCCCAGGCGTTTGGTGTAGTCTAAGTTTAGGTGTTAATTGTGTCCCAAATTTGATTTGCTCATTCAGTCTGTCTGTAAAGTTTCTAAATGGAGACTCATTTGATGTGGCTGAGTCACAGGAAGATGAGGACTTAATCTCTGATGGTTGTTTATCTGTTCAGTCCTGTGGTGTCATCATGACTTGCTGTTTTTGTTCTCTGATATCCATGGGCGCCTCAAGGTCAGCTTTTGGGAGCAAGTGTTTTCCTTTCTGATGTTGATAAGAAAAAATGTTGCCAGCTAACAGCCTTACTCCGGCCTTGTTAAGATAACGTTGGCCTGCTTTGAACAGATGATTCGCACTTCCAAATACTTTGAAATTATTAATAAATGTGAACCACTTCTCAACTGATTGTTTCTTCAACCATTTATGGAGCATGCGGAGTCTGCTAAATCTTTCATCATTCCCTTCAGGGACTGGTCCGCTGATGAGGATGTTTACGTTAAGTCCATCAAGTCTCTGTAGGAGATCAGAAAAGTCTCTCTTCAGAATCTCTGATTGTCTCATCGCGATATCTGCTGATCCAGCGTGAATGACGAGCTTTTCCAAAGCAGGATGTTGGTCCAAGATTTTAGGGATTTTTTCTGATATTTCTCTCACTGTATTTTTGTAGCAGCTATAAACTTTGGTATTCTTGCTACAAAAAGCCTCAATTCCATTAATTGATCCGTCTTGTATGATAACAGTCTTTGCTGTTGGCACTCTTACTTTGTTATGTGTCTGTTTGATGCGGCTGGGTTTCTCCTGGTGGCTTTGACTTGTCCCGGGGGATGCGTCATCTTTCGGGGAACTCAAGGCTGCGAATCTGTTTTTCAGCAGGATTCCAGGTGGAGAAATATCTCTTGTTTTTGGCTGAAACCTCTTTTGTTCACTTTTAGCAGAAGCGGCAGTTCTGGGTTCAGAGGTTTCTCTGTGTCGGAGTTTCTTTTGTTTTTTCTTCCTCGGAGAAGGGGCTGGGGTTGATTTCATGCGTTTTAAAGCTGGCCAGTTTTCATTATAGTGCGGAGTTCTGCCGCTCAGACGCCTGTAGGGAGTCTCTGTGACACGATGTAACACCGGGCTGATTGTATTCAACGGTAAAGTTGTGTCATTTTGTCCATAATCAGCGTGGAGATCAAAATTAATTTCCAGACGACGTAGCTTCGTTTCAATGCCCTCAATTCTGTGGAGCAGTTTTTCAAAATCCTCAGCTGAGCAAAAAGCCATGTTGATAAGTCCATAGAAAAGTAATCCAAGAAGAGATCTGGTCCAATACAGTAACTCCAGGGGCTGGGAAAATAAAGTAACTAAGAAAAGGTTAAGAAAGAAAACAAGAAAAGCAAACAGAAAAGAAAATAAGTGAACGGATCTGGAGAGAGACAGAGAGCTGATGCTCCTCCACGTCAAGAGGAGCCAGGTGAGGTGACTCGGGCATCTAGTTAGGATGCCTCCAGGACGCCTCCCTTGTGAGGTGTTCCAGGCACGTTCCACTGGAAGGAGACCCAGAGGCAAGGCAAGGCAAGAATATCTGTGAAGCACACTTTCAACAACAAAGCAACTCAAGGTGCTTTGGGTGATTAGGATATAAATTAAAATAAAAGCAGCAATAAAAGCATACAACACAACATTAGAGACACACGTGACACATTTAAACATGTGACATTCCAGATATTATTAATCACTTACTCAAAGGCAGCTCTAAACACATGGGTTTTTAGCTTTTATTTAAAGGAACTGTGTTTCAGCAGCTTTGCAGTGGACATGCTGGAGGGATTATTTGTTTCTCTGCTGGCCTGGGAAAGCCTTGAGAATCCCCCAGGGGAGCTGACCCAAGTTGCTGTGGGGAAGGAAGTCTGGACCTCTCTGCTTAGGCTAATGCCTCCGCGGTCCAACCCTGGAATAAGAGGAAGCTGATGGACAGACGGAGAGAAAGTCTTCACACATGTCCAAGCCTCGGGGTTCAAGGTGAATTTAAAAAAAAGCAACCTCAAGCTGATGCAATGCACAAGTGTCTGGGTCTATGCCTTAACATTGGCACAATGATGGCTTTTATTGAACCTAACAGGGCGAAGAGGCTCTCAGCCATATTGAAGGGATTTTTTCTTAGCAAGTGCCTGACACCGTCTCTGTTTCAGAAGTTGTTGTGATTAACCATGGCTACAAAAGCTCTTGTCTGTTTGGACCTTGCTCAAAGCCGAGAAGAGTTGGTGGAAGGCTGTTCATCTCAGTCCCAAGCTGTGGGTCACTCGCTCATTTGTCTGGGCACTGCACTCTCAGATAGACAGACTTCTTTTGATCCAGAGAGGTCACCCTGACAGACATTCCATTGCACCGGAGGGTGGTCTCTGCCATCTCTCATTTCCATGAGACAGCTATAGGTGTTCTTTCATGGCAGATTTCTTCTGGTGGGCCAATTCATCAAGAGGGCTTGCAGCCTTTTCCCAGAAAAGATACCTTGGTTCCCTGCTTGGAACCCCCTTTGGTGTTACGCTTGCTGACTAGGGCCACACACGAGCCCATCAAACATACAGAATTTATATTTATTTCTCAAAAAGGCTTGTTTCCCTTGGCTCCCTATTTGTTAGATAAAGAGAGCAGGTATATACTATATCATGATTTATGATGGGTGCCAAGGCTTCCAAAATGTGTTGAAGGCGTAATTGGACACATGGAAAGTACCTGATGCTCCTGATGTGCGTTGCCCTGGAAGCTCTGAAAAAAAATCTCCTTAGGTAGGACTGTTGGGATTGAAAGTCCTCAAGGTCCAGTCTAAATGTTTCATTCAGTACTGACAGATCGCTTTCATTTAATTGGATTAAATCTGGACTTTGTGACAGATTATTTTAATGTATTATTCCAGGTTTTTCCCTTCTCATTTTTTTCATTTATTAGAGACGAGATACTTTTACTTCTGCTGTAACAGCTGGAATTTCCGCCAGATGTGGGAAAAATAAAGGACTATCTTATCTTATCTTATTCCGTTTAGGTTATGATAACGAAGTGAGACTGACATGAAAACCCTTTTTTGTGTTTTACAGAACCTGGGTGCAGCCAAAAAAAGCAAGAAAATGCTACATCTCCACCACCTCCTGCAGTACAAAGTAAGTTCTGGATTTGAGGTTTGTCAAATTCCTGTCCTATAATGATGTTAAAGAGAATTGATGGACTGGCTGTTACACAAACTTAGATTGTAGCTGCAACACCTGCTGTGTTCAGATCATACAAACATCGACAGAGATTTCCTCCTCCTGACTCACTGAAGTATTTGTTCTGATCTGTTTGAAGAGGAAACATTTCTGCAGTGTGAAGCAGGCTGGGAGCAAGATGGAAGAAACTGTTATTATTTCAATACCACCCTATCCTCATGGCATGAGAGCAGAAGCTTCTGCAGAAATCTGGGAGGAGACCTGGTGAGGATAGACAGCAGAGAGGAGCAGGTATGAAACACTGCTGCAGGTTCATGTTCTCACTGATTTCATCACATCATCACGTTTCTTCAGCTGAACTGAAAAGTCTCACAGAGTCATTTTCATCAACTTCTTCTGTTTAGATGTTCCTGCTAGGAAGACTGAGCAACATAAAGTATAATCTAACAGAGAAGTTCTGGATCGGACTGGTGGACTTAAAGGAAGAAGGCAGATGGTTCTGGGTGGATGGATCAGTGTTGAATGAAAGGTTTGACGCCTCTGAAAATGTTCTTTTGTGTTCTAACAAATGAAGTTTTATTAAGCTTGTTTATTTCATTCCAGTTTCTGGAGTGATGGCCAGCCTGGCACCAAACATGAAGAAAAAAATTCTACTAGAGGGCAGGACTGTGTGAGGATGGGAAAGAGAAAATATCCTGAAAATCTGAAGAGTTGGTTTGATCGATCCTGCCGTGATCCTAACAGCAAGATCTGTGAGAAAGCAGCAAAGCTGCGTTCATGTTTTTGTCAGTGAAGATCTGTTCAGTTTATAAAACAACCTGAGTCCAGATTAAAACGCACCAGAGATGCTGGTTTTATGAAGGCACAGACATTTTATCAGTTATTTCAGGGGCTTTCACAGGATTCTGTTGGAAAAACAAATCCAGAAAGGATTAGTGGTGCTTCTCTATCTGCAAGATTACTTTTTCATTATTGTATTTTTGTATTAAAATGTTTAATTGCATTTGTCTGTATGGTTTCATTACCATTTAAGTAATTCAAACACAATAACGCTGAATCTGCATCTCCACAGCAACCCTTTGGTGGCTCAATTAGTCTGTAGGAATGCTTTACCTAAAAATGATGACGAAGTTACTTACCTATCGTACTTATTAAAGCTAGAGGAAGATTGTGCTACAGGTATTACCAAAATTCATGGCGTGTCCTAATGTCCTAATGATTACTGAAGATGTCTTGGTTTGAACTCTGACTTTGAAGTCTGGTACGCAAAGTTAAGTAATTGTTTTGCCCACTGGTGTAGTGAGCTGGTCATGTGACTCGAAGATCCAGCTAAATTGATTTCTGAAAAAAAATCATTTATACAGTCGGTAATTTTTCATTTTTTTAAGCATCAACATTAATGCTCAATCAACACCAGTTCAGTTTGGACAACTTAAAGTGAATTTCTAAAGTTTTTAAAATAGTAATTCAGTGGAAAGGGTGTGAGCGGTCAGTATTTTAGCTGCTGTGTAAAATAAATCAAACCAATATCGATTTTTAGTCATAGTAGAAAAACCCTAATCATTCCTCAGTGGTCAATGGGAGTTTTTTTTGCATTGAAGATCATGTTGATCAATCATCTGTGTTGGTAACAGTCAAGGGTGGTAGGAGCTTGTCCCGTAACCGGTGGGTTGCCGGTCCGAATCCCTGCTCCGTCCGTCTCTGTTGTTGTGTCCTTGGGCAAGACACTTCACCTGCCTTGCCTGCTGGGGGTGGCTAGGGGGCCGTGCCGCCTGTGTGCATGGCAGCCATGGGTACAATGTAGAGTGTGAATGTGTGTGTGAGAATCGGTGAATGACTGAATGTAGTGTAAAGCGTTTTATGGTCCTCAGACTGAACAAGCGCTACACAAATGCAGGCCGTTTACAATTGACCATTCAATGAGAAACACATTGTAAAATGGAACCTGTTGGTCAAAACAATAACCAAACAGTGCCCTTTTAATTCAAAACTTTACAGGATTTCTTTGCAATAAAACATGTATTGGGGGAGTTTTAAACATGATTCTGACAACATTTGAATTTCTGTTTCGTCAGCCCCCAAATTAAATGGCTTACTTCCACTAGCCGAACAAAGATTATGGGTCGACATGACGCCAGTATTGTAGGGTAAAGTCTTTGCTTTTATACATGTTAATTACTGCTTAAATAAACCAAGCAGGAAGCAGCTTTAAGGCGGAATGAGCAACATCAGAAAACATCAGATTTCTGTGGTGACAGAGTGGTATTCTACATTTTAGGTTCCCACGAAGCAGTTTTATATGCGTCAATATTCACTGCAACTTACTGGTTTAATATAATATTAATAAAACCCTCTATTCAGATCACTAAATGTTCACTAATGCACAATAAATGTTATTTCAACTGAGCAGATGAACAGCTTCCATATAAACCTCATGCGTTTTGGAACTTCAGTTCAGCCTTTAAAACAGTCTCAGATGAAGACAAATGCACAGATGTTTTTTGAGTGCATCAAAAGTAACACTTTCTTGGGCTTATTCAGTAACTTTTATGTATTTAGATTCAAAGGAATAATTTCCTGTTTTTCTAAGAAACAGTTGATGTGATACTAATACAAAAAACATGCATTTGTATAAAACATTAACTTTGAAAGCATTTTGTAATAACAAAATAGACCAGACGATGGCAGCACATCATATCATGTGATTTAACAACTTGCATGAATTGAAATAAACCCTGTAATAAAGTGGATTATCAATGATGATCACATGCTTGTTGAAATTTGTAGTAAAGGGAAAGAAGTTCATACTTTTGTCTAAATTTTATGAAAATTAACACAATTATTGGTGCATTTGGAAGTAAAGGTTAGATTAAGACGCTCCTTCTTATCCACTAAGTGTTAAAACATAAATGAGTTCAGAATTTGTTTCCACAAACAGATGTTTAAGATAACGGCTCAATGTCATGTAAGAGCTTCGTGTGGCTGTGGCTATTCGACAAATAAACACAGTATTGCAACACAGATAGATGGTTAAACTCCGAGGACTGTAAAAAATGAGCCGACTGCAGAAGAACACCGAAGGTAAGTGCTGGTTACTGTAACTGTTTGGCCACATTTACTGTTTAACATCAGTAAATTATAATATTTAAATATTGGAAGACATGTTTGAGGGATAGGTAGAATAACAGTTTTGTTCAGTATATACAAAATACATGCAAATATTATGAAATAGTTAAAGCGAACTATGCATCATATATCCTCAGAGATACCATCACCATTCAAATCTGTATGTATTTTCAATAAATATATTTAGAAATTTGATTTCAATAACATGTGATCTCAAGGATTTTAATTTGGAGAAAAGAAACTTACAGGAGAAGGAGAAGTCGACCTCAGAGACCAACTGAATGACTTCTATGGAAAGTTTGAGTCTCTGAAAAACAAATTTGGAATGAATACCACCTGCCTTCAACTAGAAGATGAACTCCGAGAAAAGTAACTTAAAGTTACAGAAACTGGATTCTAGAGGACATATTGAAAGAAGGTGGCTGAATGAGATTCTGAAAAACCAGAGTCTGTGGATTAGGGTTGCAAGATAGTTTTCTTTAATTTAAGCAATAAGCGAAACAAAGAGAAACAAAGTTAACAATCTTTTCCAGACAAGTTGGTAGAACATCAAATCATTTCTTTAAATATGGCTCTATATTCTATGTCAAACACTTAGTAACAAAAAACTCATTTGGCTTTTGATTTATCTTTGATTGTTTCTTCTAATGAATCAATCAAAAACCTTTACATGAACAAACTCTAATGATCACAGGGTCACGACATAACCAGGCAACTGCAGAATAAGATGTCATATCTGGTCTAGAAGAAACTGTTGTTCATGACTTGAAGTGAACGCACCATCACAATAATCATGGGTGTGGTGTCTGCGAAGGCATAATGGTGAGGGGCCATTAGGACCTGCGATGGACATTCAAGCACATCAGTGTGAAGTTGAGGGCAGTTCAACTAGCTTGGGTGGAACTTCTTCAAATCTCTCAGGGGCAGACATATCCTGGCGAGAAGATGGATAGCTTCTCAGCTGTATACCACATGGACAATCAGGGGAGCACTGGGTCTGTGAATTGCCTTCAGGTAGCTCCTGATGTGGGAGTTTTGTCACCTGGCATCACTCAGAGCGATCTGCAGGTCCTTCTCAAAAAATTAGCATATTGTAATAAAGTTCATTATTTTCCAAAATGTAATGATAAAAATTAAACTTTCATATATTTTAGATTCATTGCACACCAACTGAAATATTTCAGGTCTTTTATTGTTTTAAAACTGATGATTTTGGCATACAGCTCATGAAAACCCAAAATTCCTATCTCAAAAAATTAGCATATCATGAAAAGGTTCTCTAAACGAGCTATTAACCTAATCATCTGAATCAACTAATTAACTCTAAACACCTGCAAAAGATTCCTGAGGCTTTTAAAAACTCCCAGCCTGGTTCATTACTCAAAACCGCAATCATGGGTAAGACTGCCGACCTGACTGCTGCCCAGAAGGCCATCATTGACACCCTCAAGCAAGAGGGTAAGACACAGAAAGACATTTCTGAATGAATAGGCTGTTCCCAGAGTGCTGTATCAAGGCACCTCAGTGGGAAGTCTGTGGGAAGGAAAAAGTGTGGCAGAAAACGCTGCACAACGAGAAGAGGTGACCGGAATCTAAGGAAGATTGTGGAGAAGGACCGATTCCAGACCTTGGGGGACCTGCGGAAGCAGTGGACTGAGTCTGGAGTAGAAACATCCAGAGCCACCGTGCACAGGCGTGTGCAGGAAATGGGCTACAGGTGCCGCATTCCCCAGATCAAGCCACTTTTGAACCAGAAACAGCGGCAGAAGCGCCTGACCTGGGCTACAGAGAAGCAGCACTGGACTGTTGCTCAGTGGTCCAAAGTACTTTTTTCGGATGAAAGCAAATTTTGCATGTCATTCGGAAATCAAGGTGCCAGAGTCTGGAGGAAGACTGGGGAGAAGGAAATGCCAAAATGCCTGAAGTCCAGTGTCAAGTACCCACAGTCAGTGATGGTCTGGGGTGCCAAACAGAACAATACAGGCAACATGTCCACCACCTCCTGAAGTCAAAATCAAGTTCTGGATATAATTATTGTCTAATTTCTGTTCTCCAATGATGTTAAAAAAAGACACTCCGTGGGCTTACATGCAGTGGGAAAGAAACGTATTATTGCCTTAGTCTAACTAAATTCAGACTTTTGAAATGCATGTATCTACTAGTGATGTTACCTGTGACATCCAAGGTTCAAAGCTTGAATCACAAAAACAAACCACTACATAAGTGAAGCACTGTGTCGGAGCTTGATTCGTCTGCTGATGGTCACGTGACCAATGACGTTCGTAGCTTCGTTTCACACACCCACCCACCTGACTGCTTCGGATGTTGGTTCAAATCTTTAAAGTGTCCCTTTTTGGGAAGTGTTATTGTTGATGTTTGTGGTGTTGAGATAGAGTATTCACTAAAAAGTCACTGAGTAGCATGTCAGTATTGGAACCTGATGTAAAGAGAGGGCTCTCTGAGATGTGGGAATTTTACAATTTAATTTCTCACTATTTGCCAAACAAGGTTGGGAAATTTATATGGTCAAGTGAAATACCGTTATAGTAGAATATTGAGCTTCATAGCATACATGGACAGGAGCTTTTTAGACTTTTTTATCATTTGACGGTCCTTGTAATTAAAATAAGTTGTAGTTTTGTATTATGTCTTTTAGTATCTTTGCAATTAATAGAAATGTTATTTGGTTATAATAAATTTTTGAGGAGGTTTTAGGTTTGGCTTTGCATGTTGTATTTGCAAGAAATAGTGGACTTTGCTATGTTCTATCCTTTTTTCATGTGAAAGTGTTGGCCCAGGTTGACATGCAAGATATTCGAGTTGAGTTAAACAAAACGGTCAACACAGCTTCAGTTCTGGAATAATGATTTATTAGTTTACGTACCTTCTCTGACCAGGACAAAGCATTGAGGACATACAGTTCTGTCGTCTTCAATTGCCCTAGCAAGACTCAACCTCTATCATTAGCACTCAGATTCTTATACCTAGTTTATGCGTTATAGTGATGCACGAACTGTCTGACAGTATCCAGATGTTTCCTTTCCACAACAACTTTTTAACTCAACAGTCCTCTGAGGGAACACGTCTTCTTAGCCAAGGCTATAATTCAGCTAGGCCAAGACTCAGATCAGGCTGACCTGAGCCTTTCCTCTGGATAAACACACAAATTCCTGCACGTAGCATTTTTTATGGGACCACCTCGGACGTGCAGTATTTACCACAACAAAAGAAAGTTGGTTTGTCCTTACATTACTCTATTTTTATAAAAGCATGCATAAAGTGAGCTTCATGTACTAGGAAGGGGGTGGGGATAAATAATTATATACTTCTGCCTACTAATTTTACAAACATAATACAATGGAAATGTGAAAAGTATAATAGTTTGAATATGTACACAATGTGAATACGTGGGAAATAAATGAATTAATAATCACACACTTATCTTTTAAAAAGCCATCCTTTAAAAAACCTGTATTATGTTTTGTAGGTGCAGTATGTTATTTGTGACCAGCAACTGGCTTACAATAGGTACTCCCTAATTCATATCCTAATGCTAGGTGGAAAAAAGGACAAAGAACAGATAGGGACCCCAGGCGTGATAAGAGCAAAACAGGAGGATCCAGCGAGGAGCAGAGAATGAGGAGCTTGTATACTGAGGAGCTTGGTTGCTTGCACAAAGAGCGGGTGGCTGATTGAGAAGAGGGTGAAGCTGTGAGGGGAGACCAGGCAAGCTCAGGGAAGGAGACTAATGAACATGAAAGGAACTGAGGAGGAAATAAACAATAACCAAGAGGAAACACAGATCTAAGGAAAGATTAAACAAGATCTAGAATGAGCATGAATACTGATAGAAACACAGAAAAACCCAAAATAACCCAGGATAATGAAGCGCATTGTTAAACAAAGTATGTTTTTATTTTGCAAGAACAATAATATTTATTTATTTTTTATATAATATTTAAATAAGGGTAAATATGTTCACCTGAAAAGAGAGATTTATTTTTAATGCAAAAAGAGACATGGAGTTTTATTTAGTATTTACAGTAAGATGATTAATAAACATTGACAGAAAACATCAATTCAGTTGTTGCAGTGAAAGACATTTAATGAAGTCTTATAGCTATCAGTACTAGAAAACTAGTCCTACTTCGTGTTTGATAAAAATTACATATTTAGAAATGCAGATTCCACTGCGCATAATTTTAATTTGCAAACTAGAAATTTGCCACAAAATATGAGTTCATCACTTTTGGTTTGGACAGAAAGGAGAGCAGATCGCTCAGAAACATCTCAATTCCCTCTGAGCAGAATCTGGTAATTTAAAAGTCTCAATCACTTGTGTTTTCAATTCATTTGCTGTGGTCACTAACATAAATGGATGCCTTGTGAGTAATTTTCTGTGAAAAAAAAATGCTCTCGCACTCCTGTTTCAGGGGGTTAGCGTTTTTGAAAGAGTGGGTGGGGGAAAACATCAGGGTTACGAGTCTTACTCATTAATATTCATAATATGCAAACATCTCGCATCTGATTGGCTAACAGCAACAAGACTTAGCGTTACAACCGTTTCTTTCTCAGCTCTTCTTTCTTGGGTAAAACTTCAACCCTGATGTGTTATCTCCATGAATAACACAAGCCTGAACGTGTTCTGCCATGTTTTGGAGTTGTTAACAGTTAGCTTCTACTTGAAGAGACCCACTCTGCCCACTGCCGACTGCAAAATCAATACAGCATTTCTGTGGGCGGTCGCGAGGCAAGGTGGGCAGGGCAATGAATACAAATTTTCTCTGTGATGTAGAAGAGACTAGCCTTTTCTGACTCACTCATTTTTGCCGTCTATCTCCTTTCTGTTGTTGATGTAGGCAATGGGAGTTGGAGAAAATGCTCACGTGCAGCAAGCATATGCAACTCATTGTGACTGATCTTATTTCAAAAAGAACTAGTATTACACGGTTTCTCAATGAACAAGACCTTTAATAATGTCACAACTGGAACTCCCTGATTTGGATGGCACAGACAGGCTGGAGGAACTCTAAAGTTTGAGGCAGTGAATATCAAATGAGGGATAATTAACCTGTGGTTATGATGTGCTCTGCTGAGGTGAACCAACAGGAGAGTAAAACCCCTTAAAGGGGTCTCCTGGACTGTGCCATACCTTAGATGTCAAAAGGTCTGATGGATAGGCCTTTGTTCAAGGATGCAGTGTCTGTCTGAAGGCATTGTCTCTGGGTTGGTGGGGGGGTCACGATGACTGGTGGCTTACTTCCATCTCTCTTGAGATTGTCTATTGCTATCTCTTCCAGTGGGGTTGCCACATTTCCAAAAATTACTTTCCTGGACCTTGGTTCCACAATCTAGTTGCATTGGTGTAGATTCTCAGTCATCCAGGACATGATATTCTTGAGAGTTTAAATGAAGGCAACTGGTCTTTTCTTGTTGTCTTGAATACGTTTCGTCTCTCATCCAAGAGGCTTCTAGAAGCTTACGCAACCCTGATAGCCTCGTTAGGTATAACGATAGCCCCATTAGTGAGCCTTAACCATATTCTTATAAATCTGATGCTCCCAATCCAGTTTTCAAAACCGAAGAAGCCTCTTGGATGAAAGATGAAACATATTCAAGACAACAAGAAAAGTCTAGTTGCCTTTATTTAAACTCTCAAGAACACAATCGGGTTGGCATCTGAAGACGGTATTTGTGCGATCTACTGGTGTGCTGATTTCAGTTGTTGTGTCTGTGGACTTTAATGTATTGAAAACTTCAAAATCAAAGATTGATTTGCAACACAGAGGATTTGTATAACACATTGAAATGCATTGACCCATGTCACCATTGTTGTCTACAGAACAATTTCCGGTTCTTAACCAAAACTGCTTGGTTACCATGTTGCATCACTCCATACAACATGGATGCAAAAATCCATACATGAAAGTGTAGTTTTGTTGCAATTATGTCAGGTTATGAGTCCTCTCCAGGTTCTGAAGTGGATCTCTTCTAAATGCTCCTCAGATGAAGATGCTGCCTCTCAACAAGAAAATCCAATCAGAACCTCCAAACTGTCATCACAGACTACAACGCTGCTGGTTCTGGTCTGTCTGCTGGTTGTTGAGTCCTTCATTATTTGCAGACTCTGTGAGTTCACATTGGCCTATGCTTTCTCCTAATTTTACTTTCTTAAATGTGAAAATGATATTTTTGACTGCAATACCAGGTTTAGGGTTGTGTAAAAACTTTTGTCTTTCTTTACTCAGCTTTTGTCGTTTGGATGACCAATCAAACTATCCACTCTCTGAATGAAGCTCTGAGGACAAATTGCTGCGGTGAGACTGTTTGGGTTTGAAATTATCCACAAGTTTCTGTGTCGGATCACAATAACATGGAGCTCACTATTTAGTTTTACAATATTAGCAGCATTTATCGGGTTCATTTTCACCGGTGTTCATCTGTTTTCTATAACCAGTGCCACAAAATGTATTTTTATTCTGTAGGATTTTAACAAAATGAGGCTGAATGAAACTAAAATGTTCAATTTTTCATGTTTCAAAGCAGAAAGCGTAAATGTTCCACCCCCTGCAAAATTTCCAGGACCACCCCCACCTTCTTCATGTCCACCACCTGCTTCATCTCCTCCACCACCTATAGTCCCATCACCACCTAAATATCCACCGCCTCCTATATCTACACCTCCTCCTAAGTGTCCGCCACCAGCTAAATGTCCACCACCTCCTAAATGTCCGACACCATCTAAATGCCCACCACCTCCTAAATGTTCGACACCACCTCCAACTCCTAAATGTCCACCACCTCCTACATGTCCACCTCCTCCTAAATGTCCGACACCATCTAAATGCCCACCACCTCCTACATGTCCACCACCTCCTAAATGTTCGACACCACCTCCAGCTCCTAAATGTCCACCACCTCCTACATGTCCACCTCCTCCTAAATGTTTGCCACCACCTAAATGTCCAACACCTCCTACATGTCCACCTCCTCCTAAATGTTTGCCACCACCTAAATGTCCACCACCTCCTACATGTCCACCTCCCCTTAAGTGTCCGCCACCACTTAAATGTACACCGCCTCCTACATGTCCGCCACCACCTCAAGCTCCTAGATGTCCACCACCTCCTTCATGCCCTCAACCTCCTCCACCAATTCCCATTCCAAGAAGGAGTAAGTGACTCAATTGCAGAAACATCCAGTATGTCTTCCACCTGATTTGCTGACGTACTTTCTTTGTTGCGTTGATAGACGAGCCACGTCTGAGTTGTGGAGCAGACTGGGACCTAAATGGGGAAAGATGCTATTATTACAATAGCGGATTATTATCATGGGAGAATAGCAGAAGATTCTGCAATGATCGCGGAGGAGACCTGGTGAAGATAGACAGCAGAGAGGAGCAGGTTTGAAACACTGCTGGTTTCACAGAATTAATTATGTTCCTTCATCTCAGCATCATTTTCATTAACTTCTCCTATTCAGTTGTACCTGCAGAGAAAACTCAGAGACATGATGGTGGAGAGGGATGAGAAGTTCTGGATTGGACTGACAAACTCAGGGAGAGACGATAGATGGTCTTGGGTGGACGGCTCACCACTGGACACAAGGTTTGATTGTTGTAAAAACACCTCCATCTTTAGAATAAAGGTAAACTATTTTATATGAACTTTTCCCTTTTGACCTTTTAGTTTGAGTTTTTGGAGTTCTGGAGAACCAAATTCCCGGACATGTGTGCAATCTGATGGGACGCGGGATAGAGGACAGGGTGATCATCTGAGGTGTTGGTGTCAAAGCTCCCATGATGTTTCCTACAAAAGTATCTGTGAAAAAGCAGCAGAAACTGGATAGACTTAATCTGTTTGTGTGTAAAGTTCTCATCAGTCTAGAAAACAGTCTCAGTACAGGTTCAAACAAGGATAATCTTGCCAAGCTTTTGTTTTTGCTCTTTGGTTTTGTATTTAAGATGTGTATCTTGTGTAGCTTCCTTAATTTCTGCTACTTTCTATGGGTTTTCACTGTTTGTTTGTCCTGCCATCTACCTATTCCCGATTCAGTCCCCTTCTCCACCGAGCTGATTCCACTACTAGTTCTATAGCACAGTCTGACTGGGTCATGAGGTCTATCCAGCCCCCAAAGGTCTGGATTATGATACCACTGCAGTCTATGACGATTGGGGCGATGCTTATGGTATCACAAAATAGAAAATTAAACCCACAGTGCAATCTTTGAGGAAAAACATGACACTCAAGGTTTCTATCAACCAACCCTAGCAAATACAGGACATGGCAGTCACTCCTTGTGCATCCAGTGGCGTTCAAAGTTAGTCCTCCAGGGCTGGTACCCAGCATGTTTTAGTTCTTTCCCTGATTCAACACACCTGAATCAAATGATGTTTCATTAGCAGAACCTCTGCAGAAGTTTGACATACTGGGGAAGTAGTTAGACCTTTTGGAAAAGATGTGTTGGATTAGAGACTGTTCTACAACGGGCAGGACACCGGCCCTCAAGGACTTAGTAGTTTGAGATTCTGCAGGAGTTTTTCCTGCTGAAAAATGAACAGAAATATTAGCTGGATTAGAGCCTAAATAAAAAACATGGCTGCTTGCATGTTTGTGTCACTCAAACAGCTGCATTAAGATTGAAAAGTCTTGTGAAAAAGTTTAGTGAAGATAAATCAACAGGAAGTGGAAGCTGTGGTTTGACTGTTTATCATTAACCAAACTGAACTTAACTGCTCATATAAAAAAGTACAAAATAAAAATTGATTTAAATCCATGATTTTAAAGTTTGGACTAGTTTTAGATGTCTGTACAATTTATAAGACAGTAAAGCAGTAAATAAAAAGCTTGCAATGAAGATCAGAGTTTAAGAAAACTCTAAGAAAAGCAGCTTGTTCTGTAGCTTTAGGGTCATATGACCCAAACAGAGTGCAGGTCTTCATTGTTGCTCAATAGTTTCACATTAAAGCTGCTATACCGAATCTGCAAAACAAGCAAGCTTAAAACTTATTTTCTTGCCTCTTAACAACTTTCTAACATATTATAGCTATAAATAAATAAAAAGACAAAAAAATTAAGTGGTTCTGTCATGAGTGAGCATCACTAACTCAGCTTTTTTCTTTTTAAAAGTTGATCAAATACGGTTCTAACATGGGAAAGAAAGGGCTGTGTACGCTCACCAGAGCTCTGGATCATTCAAAGCTGCTGCGGAGGTTCTGACTGCTCAGAGCTGCACTGTGGAAATGTTAATGGCCTGTACTTGTATAGCACTTTATTTAGCCCATGAGGATGGCAAAGCTCTTCACACTACATTCAGTCATTCACACACAGGTGATGGAAAGCTAAATTGTCGCCACAGCTTCCCTGGTGACCTGTAATCACAATAAAGAGAGAAGATACCATCTAAAAAAAAATTAAACGTCAAAATGAAATCTGATGTGGCAGCTATGAAGGAAATCCACAAATTTTCCATTAACATAACATCAAATCTGAAAAGTTATGTGTATAGTCTAGTAGAATAACCTGGGATGACCAGGGAACACGAAGTGAAATCTATAGATTTTATTCTGTATTCTGTCACTAAGCAACCCGCTGTGATCAGCAGCAACACAATGAGATAATCAGACCCGCTCCATCGGTGTCAGAACTTGGTGAAACATTAAAAACTCTCTGCCGAACCGGGATGAATATCTGTCAAAATGCACAACCTAAAACCAACTTCAGTCTGGTTTCATTTGGCTTTTCATGGTGCTGAATCAGACGGCGCGGTAGACTATTCCTCATTTTGAATGACGGGGGCAAAAACCCACCGTCATAATCCATTTTTACCCGTCAATTTTTAAAATGGTAACATATTCAATTGTATGTAGTTTTTTTTATACCAGTTCATTAATATTCAATCCAAATAAGCAGAACAGAGAATCCATTGTGCCATCACACATCAAGCTGTTGAATCAAGGAAGCTGTTTTTCCACAGAGACAAAAATCACTGATTGCGGCCCCAGGAACTACATATAAACAGTTAAATTAAACAATAGTACTTAAAACCTCCTTGGTTCGCAGGGACCTGAAAACAGCAACGTTTTTTGTCATAAATTTGTGACTTTTGCCAGGGACTGATCGTCACCCACTGATGACTTCTCTTGGGGGGTTTGATGATGTTCTAGGGGCTGAATCCGCGCTCTGCTGCCACACTGGAGACTGGAATTAAGCACCACTTCAGTCAAAGCTTTCAAATCCGGGAACATTTCTTCAGTTAAAGCTGCAGTCCGGAGAATATATTTAGGTATCAAAGTTTTATAAATCTTTAAAATAATAGTGGGGTTCAATACTATGCTCCATAACACTTGTTATTTTCCTTAATCCTACCTTCCTCCCGTAGACCCCTATGCATTTCAGACTGAGCGCTGAATTTTTTTAGCCAATAGAATTCAAGTTTCCGCATTGTCGCCTGTCAATCATCTTCCATGCGGAACGTGCAAACATGTGAACATTGGGCCGCGCACACAGATCGCTCCGTGTCTTCCCGTTTACAGTTGCCATATTGTGAGAGAGCATCAGTCATGCAGAAGTTGCTCACCTCTGAAATGTCCATAGCAAAAATACAATCGGGTGGTGCTCAATAGCGCTTGCTGCTTACTTCTTTGACTCGCTGTGTCGCCACAGGTGATGCGCGTGCACAACTGCTGCGGTAGGTGCTGGAGGGAGGGGAGGGGAGGGGAGGGGAGGGGGGAGTGTTTTGGGAGGAGCCTTGGTACGTCGGATTCAAAAAATCTCTCTCCCTCAAATACTCCGGACTGCAGCTTTAAAGTGATCAGAAGTCTGTCTGACTGTCTGAATGAGATGTTTCCTGACCCACAAGTCTTTGCTTATTTGGGAGGAAATCCTCCAGTTCATGCACCGCTTTGGTGCAGGTGATGGACATGACAGTGGGCTCTTCGTAGCGCGCCAAAGCCTCCGTACTTCTTCAACACGCTGTCAGCTCACTGATCGTGACATGTCATGAGATGATGCTCAGATGCTCTCACAGGAATCTCTTTTTTAAATTATTGATTGTCTGCGCCTCTGCACTAAGTGGTCAGGGGTATAAAAACTAATCTATCAAAAGGACAGGCAACCTTCAGATTTATCATTCAACGTTCTTAAAAAACACCTGTCAAATATTGAAAATATTTCGTTAATGTCTGATGTTTTAAGGGGAAAAAAACGATGTTTTGCTTGTTCTTTTAAATCATTCTCAGCTGTTAACTTTCTGCTGCTCATCTAAAATTTGAATCGAAAACAAAGCCGTGCCGTTTGCTTTATGCCCCGCTGTGAGAGAACTGTCCTGCGAAGGAGCCCGGTGCCTCAGAGAGAAGGAGCTGCTGCAGTCGGTGAGAAGAAATGTACAGAATGAAGCCGTCTTTAGTGATTTGTTGATGTGGTTTGCTTTTAAGGGCCACAGCCACCATAAAAATGTGCAAATTCTTATGCTAAGTAATGCTAACAGGGCATTAACCATATCGATATAAACAATCTTGTTGGATTATACAGATATTGTCCAGGATTAGGTGACAATGTTCCACCTTTATGACCACATTTAACAGACATATTTGAGCTGATAGAACAATTGGTGAGATAAGAGACTTACTTTATTTTTGACCAAGTAATAACATTCAAATCCCATATTAAACAGGTTTCTAGGATTTCCTTCTTTCACCTCTGGAATATTGCTCAAATTAGAAACATCCTGTCCAGGAGTGATGCTGAGAAACTAGTCCATGCATTTGTTACCTCAAGGCTGGACTACTGTAATTCTTTACTATCAGGAAGTCCACAAAATGCCATTAAAAGCCTTCAGTTGATCCAAAATGCTGCAGCAAGAATTTTGATGAATATTAAAAAGAGAGATCACATTTATCCTTTTTAGCTTCACTTCATTGGCTCCCTGTTAAATCCAGAATAGAATCCAAGATCCTTCTTCTTACATACAAAGCCCATAATAATCAGCTCCATCATACATCAGAGATCTGATTGGTCCACATGTTCCTAACAGAGCCCTTCGCTCTCAGACTGCAGGTTTACTGGTGGTTCCTAGGATTTCTAAAAGTAGAATGGGAGGCAGATCTTTTAGTTATCAGGCTCCTCTCCTGTGGAACCAGCTCCCAGCTTTAGTCCGTGAGGCAGACACTCTGTTTACTTTTAAGGCCAGGCTTAAAACTTTCCTTTTTGATAATGCTTATAGTTAGAGTGGCTAAGGTCATCCTGAGCTATCTCTGTAGTTATGCTGCTATAGGCTTAGACTGCTGGAGGACAGACTTACCAATTTTCTTCACTCTGCTACTTTTCTCTCCTACTACTCTCCATTTGAATCATTTGCTGTTATTTGACTGTTAACTTTGTTTTCTCTCAGTGTTTTTCTCTCCATAGAAGCTCCACCTGGTCTGGTATCCTGCTTGGCTGCAATGCCCTGTTGGACGGGGGGCATCGACTGGGATGATGCTCCCAGTTACTGAACAGCCCCCTTGTCCTGTTATCAACTTTTTGCATTCTTTAATATAAAAAGTACTCTTTTATCAGATCTTCTGTTTTTTCTGTATCTCTGCTCTGTCTTCTTGAACCCCCAGACGGTCGTGGCAGATGGCCGCTTGTACTGAGTCAGGTTCTGGTTGTGGTTCTGCTGGAGGTTTCTTCCTGTTAAAGGGGAGTTTTTCCTCTCCACTGTTGCTACATGCTTGCTCAGTATGAGGGATTGCTGAGGGATTGCTGTGGTTGGAGTCTGCATCAATGGGCCACAACCTCACATCAACGACTCAATGCAATCTGCTGAGATTGCTTAAATAGAAAAGTTTCTAACTGATTGGAATGTTTGTATACTTGTATTGAAATGACTTTTCTTGTAAAGTGCTTTGAGATGACATCTGTTGTGAATCGACGCTATAGAAATAAACTGAATTGAATTGAACTGGTTTCACCCAATTGCTTGGTTCCCCTCTCCCAGTGACCGTCACTACTGAAACTAACAGCCCCACCTGTTTGAAACTGCTTGTGTGGACTGTAGCAATTTGAGGAATTAAACCTATTATTTATTTATTATGTATTAGTATTTTTTTATTATTAATATTTATTGATTATTGATTATTATTTATTGATTATTATTAATAATTTTTTGGGGGGACAAAAATAATTGTCTCCCGTCTCCCCTGGACTTTCCGGCTATGGTAATAAGCCCAAAATTAAATAGCTTACTTCCTCTAGCCGAGGAAAGAGTTTGTGCCAACATGACGGCAGTTATTCAGGGCTGAAATCTGTGCTTTTAAACAAGTTAATTACTGCTTAAATACATATACTAAATTCAAGCAGCTTTAAGATTGAATTAGCAACATCAGAGAACATCAGATCTCTGTGGTGTCAGAACAGTTTCTTGCATTTTAGGTTCCCATGGAGCAGTTTTATAAGCGTCAATATTCACTGCAACTTACTGGCTTGATTTAAAGAGGCTATATGCAACTTTTCCCCCAAAATAAACGTAACAATAGCCTTTTTATTTGGCCATTTATGACTCAAACATCTCCTGATTAGCATGGGGTCAGTCACGAGTTTAAATTTCAGAAAATTGCATATAGCCCCTTTAACATCAATCAGAACTTTTATTCAGATCACTAAATATTTAATAATTCTCAATAAATTTTACTTCAACTTAACACTATTTGTAATTTTTTTGGCTCATTCCTTAACTTTATATTCAAAGGGATAATTTATTGTTAGTTTGAGAAACAACATGCATTTTTATAAAACAATAACTTTTAAAGCATTTTGAAATTACAAAATGGACGAGAGGAGGAAAGCACATCATATCATGTGATTTAACAATCTGTATGAATTGAAATAAAAAGCACAATATAGTGAATTATAAACAACAATCATACGTTCTTTGAAATGTATTAAAAACCAAAAAGTTTTTACTTTTGTGTAAATTCTATGGAAATAAAAAGTTGCTTATGCATGCGAAAGTAAAGTAAGATTAAGCATCTCTAGGAAGTGTCTTATCCACTTAGCGATAAAACATAAATGAGCCAAGAACTTGTTTTCACCAACGGATTTTAAGATAAATGGTTATTGACATGTAAGAGCGTCATGTGACTGTGGTTATTAAAAAAATAAACGCAGTATTGCAACACAGACAGATGGGTAAACTGTGAGGACTGTAAAAAAATGAGCCGACTGCAGAAGAACACTGAAGGTAAGCGCTGGTTACTGTAACGTTTTGGCCAAATTCATCCGTAAATGATGATATTTAAATATTGGAAGACATGTTTGAGGTATAGACAAAATAGTTTTGCTCAGTATATACAAACCCCAAATAAAAACACCCTGATAGAAATACTATCAAATAGTTGAAGTGAAAGATGTATCATATTTTCCCAGAGCTACCATAACCAGAAAAATCCAAAGAGAGTTTCCTCTGAGGATTTGGGAGAAATTGATTTCTGAAAATGATCAGCATATCATGGATTGGCATTATGACGTATATTTACTGAATCTATCTCCAAATCTAAAGACAAAGCATGAAATCTTTATTATGAATATAGTGTATGTTTCTGAAAGTAATAGGTATGTCATAAATGTACATTTCCGGTGGTTAAGAGAGCGCAACACCAGCCGCTTATTTCCAACAGCATTTGACCCCAGTTTGTGTTCTTGGAGAGCAACATACCAAAACCATACCCACAGTTTCATAAATCGAGGGGACTACATTTTACGACATCAAATTTTATTTTCAGAGCTCCATATATCTTTTCCATCCAATCAGATTATTCCTTAGAAATACTGTACTCAAGAATCAGTACCAGATTTTTTTGACAACTATGTGGACACTTCAGTCCTGCTTTGACTCAATAAAGACATTTAAATAAAAAAGGCTCAATAGAAAATGAGCTCCATTTTTAAATATACTGTGTTATTACAATAAAAAAAGACAAGGTTGGATGAAAGAAAACCCTTAGGATTTAAGAGAAACATTAGAGAATATGACAAACACTTGAATTATGTAGTCTATAAGAATAATCACTTAAGGTTAGCATTGTGCATTTTAGATAATATATTAATACTTTAGGTAAAATTTCTTGAGCTAATAGGTCACTAGTGAAAAACATTTAACAGTAGATTTTAAGAGATGGACCCCGTCAAGCTAGCTCATAACCAATCTCACATCCCCTACACTTTTGGAAAGCTTGCTATGCCACTGGATGTTAAAAAAACCTAATAGAGAAAATAGAGTCTCTAAATGCGCAACATACGTCATGATCAGAGGCAGACGTTTAACCCACATGCAAAAACCAAGTTAAGGATTTTAATAAAGCAGTGAGCTGGAGTTTGGTTCACAGAGGTCCTCTGCACAGGACTTCCTGTGACATCACAGCAGGGACTGTCTAACAGCTGGGAAGAGGCGTGATCCAGTGTGCAAGATGTCAGGAGTGGACAGCGGGTTTTTGTGGGTTTTGACCCGAGATCCGAAGCAGAGTGATCGATGGAGAGCGTGGCAGGCAGGTTGGAACAACAGGGTTGAGTTAGCACCTTTTCTCCGATCAGTGTGGTATGACCATCAGGCGTTGAATGGTTGTTCTGCTGCTGCTTAAGAAGCCACTGAGCTCATCAGAGAAACCACCTGCCGGTGTGTGGGCTGCAGCAGGTGCCCAACTCCTCTCCAAAGACATGCTCTGCAACAGAAAGTGACTCACACACTGAATCACAACAACACACTGTATGTAAGAGCTAAAAAGTGGAATTTGCATGATATGTACCCTTTAAATAAAGCTTAAGAGCTTAGAATGTGGATTAACCCCACCTTCCAGACAGTTTTGTTGTTTGTGGTATACTGGAAGTCTGCATCCATTTCTGCTCCAGTTGTTGGTGTGATTCTCCTCTCAATGCTTCTCAGGTGGAGCTGCTGCCTCTCAGCATAAAAAAACTAAAAGAACATCCAAGCTGCCATCAGATAAAAAGATCCTGCTGGTTCTGGGCTCTCTGCTAGCCACTGCTCTGGTTGTTATTTGTCGTCTTGGTGAGTCCTGATCTATACTATACTAAACTAGGCTGAAAAAATAAGTGGGTCCACTTCAAGAGCCACAGCTGTAGATAGAGTAAACTGAGCCACCCCCTATTTCCAGGCAGTGGTACATATTTGTCGTCATATGACTTTTTTTCTTACAAAATGCAACTCTTTGGATGTCATCTAGACTCCTGCAATAATAGGCAAAAGCCTGTATGAAAGTGTGCACACGCATGGATCTACATAGTATTCTTCTTACAACACAATGATCGCTGTTAATAATTGTTGCTATGAGACGGTTGCAGGTGTTTTTGGGAGGCAGCTATTCCCTGGTGGCCCAATTCTTCAAAACGGCGACATGTCCACGGTCCCTATTTGGGAAATATTAAATATGTTTCTTGGTCTTTTCAGGAACCAAGACCAGCTTTGGGTTGAATGAAAATTAAATAACTTTTGTCTTTCTTGAATCAGCTGTTGCTGTTAGGATGACCAATCAAATTGTCCAAACCCTGAACGAGGAGAAGAAAGCTCTGGGGAGAAACGTCCCAGGTGAGGCTGTCACGGTTTGTACGTGTCGTCAAGGTTCAGACTAAAAGTCTCAAACTGCCTCTTGTTGTTTTCCTAAATGATCAATTCTGACCTGTAAGTGTGGTTTTAATTTATTTGTATTAATGTTTTTGTTGTATATTAATGACCAAAAGGCAAAATGTTTCTTAGTTTTCTTGTTATGAGACAAAATACGACTGAATCTGTATCTCCTTTATCAGCAATTAATCCAAACAGAACAATGCAGGCAACATGTCCACCGCCTGTAATAAAAAGTAAGTTCTGGATTTGATCTTTTTTACATTTCTGTCCTCTAATGATGTTAAGGAGACATTGATAGACTGACAGATACAGGAAGTTAGATTGTAGCTGCAGAACAGAATATGTCTGATTCACTGACGTATTGGTTCTGATCTGTTTAAAGATGAAATATGTCTGAAGTGTGAAGCGGGCTGGGCGCTACATAGAGGAACCTGTTATTATTTCAACACCAATGAATCCTCCTGGACTGAGAGCAGACTTTTCTGCAGAGATCTGGGAGGAGACCTGGTGAAGATAAACAGCAGAGAGGAGCAGGTATGAAACACTGCTGCAGGTTCATGTTCGCAATGATTTTATCTTGTTTCTTCATCTCAGCACAGAAAAGTCATTTTCATCAACTTCTGCTGATCAGATGTTCCTGGAGACCAGACTGAGAGGCAAAATGAAGAATGAGAGTAACATGTTCTGGATCGGTCTGACAGACTTGGAGGGAAAAGACCAATGGTTCTGGATGGATGAATCACCACTAGTTGAAAGGTTTGACTCGTCTGCATACATTCTGGCATATTTTAACAACTGAGATTTTTATTGAGCTTGTTTTTGTCATCCTGAATCCCACAGCCTGAGTTTCTGGAGTGAAAACCAGCCTGGAGGAAATAAAACAGCTAGAGAAGAAGACTTTGTGAAGAAGGGAAAGAAAACAGAAGCTGGAGATTTGAAGAGTTGGTTTAAAAGATCATGTCATGAATCTCACAGAAACATCTGTGAGAAAGCAGCAGAGATGAGTCCATGTTATTGTTTGTGAAGATCAGTTCAGTTTATAAAACAATCTGAGTCCAAATCAAGAAGCTCTAGAGATGTTGGTATAATAAAGTTAACCTCAAAGATTTTTTTCAGTAATGTAAAACAGAAAAGAAATTCGCAACTTTGAACCTCAAATTTTGTCTGCTGCTTTTCCCCCCCACATGGTTTTGTTCTTATTCTATTTTCGGATTTACTGCTTTTATGTTGCACAGTTCACTTTCTACTGTAATAATGCAAATTCTCATGTGGGACTAATAAAATACAGTAACAGCGGAGCTCAGTCTAAAAGATGAACATTTAACACAAAATAAAGCTCTGGAGTCTGTTTCATGCTCTCACATCTCCTCTTAAACACAAAAGGAAACTAGACAACTGCACCAACAACCTCCACACATTTTCTTTATCACTGATTGAGGAGTGGAAGCAGTAAAACATCCAAGTTCTTGAGCTTCTCTGGATGTTTCAAACATTATCTGTCTGATTCTCAGCGAACCACAGAGTCCATTCCTGGACTCCACTGGACCCTGATACAAAGTTTTTACTGTAGCTTATAAAACATTTAAACGGATGGATGGATAGGGACATCACCCAGAGTGAAGAGGACTGAGATAAATTGAAAGAAAAAAGCAGAGACTTACTGTAGGAGGCAGACAGGAGGACCAACGTGAAGAATAAATCTGAGACGTTAAAGAGAAATTTGAGGGTCAGAGATTCAAAACTCAGTAAAAATGTAATCTGATACAGTCGGTTTTTTTATTTGATCTATTAAGTTTCAATTTACCTTTTGTAAACGTTACAATATATAATTATCAATTACAATTTGTTTGGTTTTTCACTTATTCTGTAACATGTATACATTTACATTTGAAGAGATGAATCTCGGATGGTTTAAGAAACGGATGTTTAGATTTTTTCCTGCTACACAGTTTCATGCAACTATTAAAAGTAGATGTTGCACCTGTGCAAAGAATAAGGTAATATTTCAATAAAATGAACTGAGGAAAACATTCACTATGGAAATAAACAGAAAAAGACTAGAGGAGGTTAGAACCTCACTTCTATGTTGCCTGACAATAACATTTTTATAAAAATTGAAATGGAGTGAATTATAAATGAAAGTTGTGGCCTCTTTACTAGTGAGAAAAACAGAGAAACCAGAAGAGGGCACACTTTACATTTTTTGTTTCCTATCTATAAACATTTAAAAATGGTATGAAAAATGGTAAATTATGAATAACAACCACACCCCCGTTTGATATCAATTCAACAGCGAAATATGTTTTTGTAAATGAAGTGAGAATGAGCTTTTCTTTGTAGATGAGGAAGTGGAGTTTAAACACAGCCCCACCAGGAAGTTTCTTCAACACAAACACGTAAAACAGAAGAATTCAAAATGTCATTCTGAGGAGGAGCAAGGAGGTCTTTGTGTTGAGCTCTGATGGTTTTCTGCTAACAGATAATAAATAACACTCTTCAAGAACTAGAGTCTACTTGGCTTTCATATCTGGAAAAGTAAACTAAGTGTTGCAAAATAGATATTTGGATAAACTCTGAGGTCTTCAAATGATGAGCAGCACTGAAGGTAAGAACTTTAATGTTCTGGCCATGCATAAAAATCAAACAAATTTAGAGAGAGAGAGAGAGAGAGAGAGAGAGAGAGAGAGAGAGAGAGAGAGAGAGAGAGAGAGAGAGAGAGAGAGAGAGAGAGAGAGAGAGAGAGAGAGAGAGAGAGAGAGAGAGAGAGAGAGAGAGAGAGAGAGAGAGAGAGAGAGAGAGAGAGAGAGAGTTTTGCTTAGTATTTACAGTAAGATAAATATTGAAAGTTTTCACGGGAAAACATTGATGCAATTATTGCACTGAAAGACATTTTATTTGGTCTCATAGCAACCAGCACTAGAAAATTAGCCTCACTTCATGTTTGATAAATATTACATATTTAGAAAATGTGATTTTCTACAGCGGATGATTTTAATTTGCAAATTAGAAATTTTCCACAAAATATGAGTTCATTAATTTTGGTTTGGACAGAAATGTGGCCTGATCGTGCAGAAACATCTGAATCCCTTCCTAAAGGTCTCATTCACCCATTGTGTCAATAACTCTGCTGTGGTTTCTATTATCACTGAAGGCCTTGTGAGTTGTATTCTGTAAAAAGGTTCAAAGAGGCTGAAGTTTGTCGAAAGAGTGGATGGGGCGAATGACAGGATTACGAGCCTTACTCATTCATATTCTGATATGCAAACGTTTCGCCTCTGATTGGCAAACAGCAACTTGACTTGGTGTGGTGCAACTATCTATGATAATCAGAAAACAACGGGATTTTCATTTTGTGTTTAAGACTTCCTCATTATTTTCTGCAATCATTCAATCAATCAATCAATCAATCAATCAATCAATCAATCAATCAATCAATCAATCAATCAATCAATCAATCAATCAAACTTTCTTCATAAAGCGTTTTCATACAAAGATTGCAACTCAAAGTGTTTTACAGATTCATAATGACCCCATATAAACCACATACCCCTCCCTCCCCCACTGATTTAAAAGTATGATGTAGTTTTTATTTCAATTTGAAATACCTAATCATGATCTCCATTTTCCTCAATGTCTTTCATGCTCTTCATACATAAGATTTTCCTAATTGGTAATCTTAATTTTTCATCTATAATTGAATATGTTCTATTAAATGACATTGAGTTTGGTCCCAGCTCTGCTGATCTGATGTCTAAACAAAGCAGTTTGTGTTCAGTCTGGTTGTTGTTTCCTGATGAAAACTACTCAGGTCTGACTGGAACTTCTTCATCACCTTTCTGCTGATTTACCACCACCTTCATCTTCTTACCATCTTCATCGCTCTGTGGACGTCTCATCGTGGGGACACTTTACTCTGAGGCAGTGGCGTCTCTAAGATGATACGTTAGGTGGGGCACAGCAACTCAACAGCAACTAATTCTTCTGTGATGCATACAATATGACTTTGATCACTAATATTTATTGCTATTTTATGTGATTCATTTAATATTTATTCAATAATAAAGGAACCACATAAAATAGCACACATCTACTCACTAGAAACTCCATTTTATGTAAATGTAATTGAAGAATGAAACCTTTTTTTTAGCCTAAGTGAAATTACAAATAAAGGGTCACTCACCAGCGTTCTTCTTGGAAAAAAACCTGCAGATCTTTCATCTGGGCAAACCTTTCAACAACTGTATAAACTTTCAAATAATCCCCTTTAACTCTATAGTTATCTCTTAAACTCCTTGAAGGATATTAAAATCCGCTGGCTGGTGACGTCCCAAATGTTTAATCTCTTATGTTCGCCCAGGGGGCAACGTACACTATCACTATCGAGCAAGGTAGCTGAATCTCAGCTCGGGGCCGAGGCATTTGTGCCCCTCGGCTGTCTACTGAGCGCATGTTGAGCATGCACACTGGGATTTCAGGTTTTCATTATTTAAACAAAAGTTAAGCAGCCGGCCCCAATCGCTGCTTCAAGAGGATTTAGCCTACTGAGGTTGTTGATATTCTGGCAAACACTTAGATAGTTATACACAGATGTTTATAACAGAATCTTTTTGATAACAGAATCGGTCTTTATATAATTACTTATATATATATAATATTACTCTGTAAAGAACGACCCTGTTCTAGTGGTTAACTTGACCATACCGTGCATAGAGCTCCACACCGACATCTGGTGGGGCCGGGCCCCAAATGCAGAGACGCCACAGCTCTGAGGACAAACACAGTGAAGTGTTCCTGTAGTTTCTGTAGCAGCTGAGGAAAAATATGAAAGTCAGATAAAAGATTTTTACTGGCTTTTTTCCTAGAAGATAAAAAACAAAATCGAAAACAATGACTGAATGAAAAAACTGTCAAATTAACACCTCAGATTTTCTTTGTACATTTTTTGGAGAGAAAATCATCTAAACTCACCATCAGTGTGTTTTGTCTCCTCTGTGAACGTTGCAGATAGAAGATCTGTCCGTCAGCTTCTTGTTTCACAGCTTTGTGTTAAAGAAACTTCCTGTTGATCTTAAAAAAGATGAGGAGGATACTTCATCTAATGCGTAGTTCCTCTTTTTGATTTAATTGCATCTTAGTAGTTTGTTGCACTGATGACATATGCAATGTGTTTAACTAGAAAAGAATAGAAAAGGGGGAGTTTGCATGAAACAGAGACAAAAAGAGCCAGAAGGGAATGTTTACTGAGGAGATGTGATCAGAGGATCAGAAGAACTAAAACTGAAGACAGCAATACTCCATCCTGCCTCCTGCAGGAACCTGGCCCTACACCACCTAGTTACCTTCACCACCAGCAGCTCTAGGCAGCATGCAAGCAGAACCCCTCCCTCCAATGTGATCATCTGTGGCTTCATCCCAAACTCTGCAGCACAAACACAGGCTCCTGCTCAAACTCACCTCCTCTATCATTCTCTCTTAGAGGCTCTCACATGGTCCAAACACTAAGCTCCTGTTCTTCCCACTCAATCCTCTCTAAACAATCCATCCCTACAGAACATCAGGGGTGCCCGACTGCAGTCCTCAAGAGAGACCCTCCTGCATGTTTTAGATGCATCCCTGCTCTAACACCTGAGTCAAATATCTGAAGTCCCTCATTCAGTCATTCAGCTCTGTAGAGGCCTGTAACGAGCCATTTATCTGATTCTGGTGTGTTGGAGCAGGGATGCATCTAAAACATGCAGGAGGGTTGTTCTCAAGGACTGGACTTGGGCCCTCCTGTTGTACGTCATCTAAGATGGTTTCAGTTGAACCTTCTCAGGTCATTTCCATCACTTCCTTTGTGTTTTGCTGTAGATGTTTTGTTTATTTCTGCCCTCATTATTAAAGAGTCTGTTTAGTTTGATGGCTGCCAGCTTCTAGGTGATTTGCCTCTATTTGTGTCCTCAGGTTTAACCGTTCGCTGTGAGAAAAACACTTCATCAGCTGCAGCCGCTGCAAATATTTGCCAAATAAACAACTGATATATTTAAAGGAGATCCTGCATTTACAGCTAATAAGAATGAGGTTAAAAAAAAACAAAATGAAACAAAAAAAGTTTTCAGGTGAAATTTAATGATTATTTCAACATTTCTGGAAGTGGATTTTAATGTTCATGATGACGTCTTCATTAAACCAGCATCTCTGCAGCTTCTTGATCCTGGACTCAGATTGTTTCACAGACTGAACTGAACCTCAGACACATGAACACAGTCTAGGTTCAGCTGCTTTCTCACAGACACTTCTCTGAGGATATTCACAAGAAATATCAAACCAGGACTTCAGATCATCAGCTCCTCCTTTCTCCCCCATCCTCACACAGTCAGCTTCAGGTGCACCATTAAAACTTTTGCTGTCGGGTTCTCCATCATTCCAGAACACCAAACTTGGAGAAGAGTAGAAAAAAGAGAAGATAAAAGGCAGAGTGTTAAATATTTTAAATGTTTAACACTTTAAACACATGATTTCTCATCTGTCAAACCTCTCATCCAGTGCTGATCCGTCCAACCAGAACCATCTGCCTTCTTCCTTTGAGTCGCTCAATCCGATCCAGAATTTGTCTATTTTAGTATCCTCCATCAAGTCTCTCAGTCGTTTTAGCAGGAACATCTGAACAGAAGTTGATGAAAATGACTCTGTGAGACTTTTCTGTGCTGAGATGAAGAAACATGATGATGTGATAAAAGTGAGAACATGAACCTGCAGCAGTGATTCATACCTGCTCCTCTCTGCTGTCTATCTTCACCAGGTCTCCTCCCAGATCTCTGCAGGAACGTCTGCTCTCATTCCAGGAGGATTTACTGGTGCTGAAATAATAACAGGTTCCTCCATGTTGCTCCCAGCCTGCTTCACACTTCAGACATGTCAGATCTTTAAAGACAAAGACTTCAGTGAGTCAGGAGGAAGAAATCTCTGTAGATGATGAGGCAGCAGGAGGCGTCTTCTGTCCTGCAGCTACAATCTAACTTCCTGTATCTGTCAGTCCATCAATGTCTCTTTAACATCATTAGAGGACAGAAATGGGACAAAGACCAAAGATTGGACTAACTTTTTACTGCAGGAGGTGGAGGACATGTTGGAGGTTTTGGTCCGTCTGTGGATTTGGTACATGTTGGAGGTGGAGGACATGTAAGAGGTTTTGGTGGAGGACATGTATGTGTAGAATTTCCTGCGTCCATTTTTGTACTTGGATTCATTTCTATGAAAGAAAAAGATTATTATAATGTGAGATATTGAAGGATATTTTGGGCACTTTTAAATCTCGACCGTCTCACTTTTACTGATCAACAGTTTATACCCGCCGGCTGAAAGAATATATTCCAGTTGGGGTCAATTTAAACAGAGAAAAGTAAAAGTTTATTTTCGCTTTTGAAACTTTAAATAAAACTTAAATCATCTTTAACTTATACAGAACAACAATAATATATAAATCCATAAAAACACACAAACTCACTGGCTGCAAGGCAGATGATGGTAACTACCAAGATGGCAAAGAGCACCAGCAGGACCACTAGCTTTAAGGTGACCTTTGACTTCATGCTCTGTCCAACTGGTTGAACATTTGCTGCACACGTTGCACAGACTGGAGATTGGAAACAGATACACTTCTGTCAAAAAAAGTCCAATAACTCAACCACATGTCTGATGTTTCATCCTGACATGTATGGAATAATAAGCTTCTCCTTCTGTAAAGGGGTCCTTAAATTTAAAACTGAGCAAAGCTCTGCATCATAGGCCATAGACACCTCCCCTTAAATTTACATGTCCCTGTAAGTGGGTTCGAGCGATGCGCATGTAAGTTGATTGACACCCGACAAGCCAGAAATTCAAATTCTATTGGCTAAAAGAATTCGCAGCTCAGTGTGAAATGCATAGGCGTCTATGGGAGGAAGGCAGGACTTAGGAAGATTAAAAAATGTTGTGGAGCGCTAGTCTTTTGTCATAGTATTGAACCCCACTATCATTTTAAAGATATATAAAACTTTGATACATAAATATATTCTCCGGACTGCAGCTTTAACAGGGATGATCTGACCCTAGACCAGTGACCGGCTGACACTCTTAATCAGAACAATACGGCCGCCATGTTTATTCCAGGTTGAACATCTGAAGCACTGAAACAGCTCTGATTAAAGTAACTAAGGATGATCTCGTGGCCTTAGATAATGGACCACAGGGCTACAGTATGAGTCCTCTTTCTATCTACAAACATAATGTGGGATCTATAAGGAGTTTTAATGTTTCTGTGTAATCCAAGCCTAAATGGTGGTTGGTTCTCATTTTAGGCAACACCTCTGAAGAAGAGCTAAAAAAGAGGAAAGTCAGAAGAATCACACACAGCAGAAGAGCAAACTGAACCGATGACACTGTGCGTTGTGATCGCTATATATATATAAATTACTTCTGCTTAGAAGCTTCTTCACTTGTCGCTTCTTAGAAAACGACTCTGGTGTTAATGACATACATACATATCTTACATACATATCATAAAAGTTACTCGCTGTGGGTAGAGGAGCAAGAAATTTTACTCCAGTAAGACTAGCGATACTTCATTAAAATATTACTCAAGTAAAAGTAAAAATTACGGTTTAGTAAAATTACTCCAAAATTTTACTAAAGTAAATGTCACTAGTTTCTACCTGCCTCTGCTGAGCTGTCAAACACTGGTACATTTGTTTTTCAGCTACTTTTGGTTTTCCTGTTCAATAAAAAAGCATAAATCATCTCTTAAACAGACATCGAATTCCACATTTTAATAAAAATATCAGTCTGTTAATTAAAAACAGGACTGCACAAAAACATAGACTTGGATTTAATTTAAGACTTGGATTTAATTTTGAATCAAGTTTAAGTTTAAATTTTTTTTTTAAACAAACCTTGCTCTTGAATTTGTGGCCTTCTGACTGTAGAATAGACAACATCAGCTGCAGGAACCTCATCTGCACAACAGAAAACACAGAGGAGTCAATGGGGAGGAGATTAAAGACTGGAACTGATAAGATGTAGGTAGGCTTACCTTTGGCCTTTTTTGTAAACTTCACATCAACGTATGTTACATCAGCTTCAGCCATCCTTCTGCTGTGACTCTGAGACACCTCAGATATTACTTTAAGCTTTTAAAAGCTTCCTGAAGACAGCTAGGGCTGTCAGATCAGAGAGGAAGTCCCAAATCAAGCCAATGGCATGCAGTGTTAACTTCATGCAGTGAGTACACAGTTTTAAATCACAAATCATGCACTGTTATGAACCACACAATTTTAATCCATGTGTCAGAACACTGAACATGTTGCGTATCTGCAGTTCTGTTGGTCTTTAGGAGGGGGTGCTTTATTTTGCTAGTTTTTCTGCTGGTATTTATTAGAGAGTTGACAGAGCTGCCCACAACAATGCTCATCAATCATTTCCCTCTCCTATAAAAGCAAAAAAACACCACACTCGTTTTACAGGATTGGCCCAGAAGCCTGTGAAAATTCACTAAAAGCTGGTATGTTGGTTGGTGTTGGAGGAACTGAAGACAGGTTTTTTTTTGCCTAACAGTGGTGGGTTCAGTTTAAACGCTGATGTCAGCCTTTGCAGCTCCTCCTTTAGCTGAGAGACAAAAGTCTCCAAGCAGACGACCTGTCAACATCAGGGTGAATTCGACATCGATCAGAGGCCTATCTAAAGTAAAACAAGGCTTTTATTAGGAATTGCCACAAACTCATAGATGCACATTTTGTAGGTATTCTAGCGCTGCAGTAGATCCTAATGTTAAATCCCTTCAGCCTTTTCCAACCCTAACACCTCTAATTAGTGAGTAGATTTGTTTGCAGATTGGCGTCCAAGAGCTAAGATAGTGTTTCCTGTAGTGACATGGAGTATCTGACCAATGAAAAGCTATTTTCTCACATATACTGTCACGAGGTGTGTGGAGAATGGACCCAAACGCACTCGCTGAAGGAAGGTGCAGGATGTTTATTATAGTGAGGAGATCGTGATGATGGTGGTGAAGACGGTCAGGAACGGAGACACTGGACATCGGGCAGGGAAGGAAGACAGCAGGAAGAACACACCATGGCGGTAGACGATTACCAACTAATGAACTACTAATGATCCGGCCGGGCGTGAAAGGAAGTGAGGGGTCTTAAAGGCAGGAGGTGAGTAGGATCAGGTGTGGATGATGAGACAGACAGGTGAAGACAATGAGGCAGGAATAGGGCAGCGTGACATATACTGATTATATAAACAGCTTGGTGGTTATAAATATGAACATGGATTTGGTGAACTAGCAGAAGACGTATAAGGTTAATTCAGGCTAAAGATTAGTCCACACACCAGCCCGGTAGAGCCATAGGAATGCATACATTTTCCCTCCAATTGGAACTAGTAAAGACTAACCTCTGCTACTTTCTTCTACTACCCTCCAGTTTCAAGATATTTGCTCTTATTTTATCTTTTAACTTTATGTTCTGTTTTTCTTCTCTTAATAGAGAGAGCTAATTATGCTAATGTACCCCTTTAACATATGATACACTTAGCCCTTTCTTTTTGGTTTTAACCCTGTCTCTCTTCTATACAAACGTATTGGATAAGATTTTGCTGTGATTAGCTGTGCCTCCTTTATCCTATTGACTTTAAAACAAGCATAGATCGGATTTGTTTAGATGTGTTTCTCTTCTAGATGAAGCCAGTAAAAGCAGCTACTACTGAAATAAACTCATTACAATGTCACCAGGTTACTTTGAACCCATCCAAACCCTAAGTAAATGCATCGAGCAAATCAACTAGTGGATGTGCCATAACTTTCTCCAGCTTAACAGAAACAGAACTGAAGTAATTACTTTTAAACCTAAAGAGGAACGATCCACAGTCAGCACACAGGTTCAGTTAATCCAGCTAGAAACTACTGATCAGGCCTGAAATCTAGGTGTAGTAATGGACTCAGACCTGAACCTCCAGGGTCACATAAAAGTAATAACAAGGTCAGGCTTCTATCACCTGAAGAACATTTCTAGGATTAAAGGACTGATGTCGCAACAGGACCTAGAAAAACTCATCCATGCGTTTATCTTTAGTCGGATTGATTACTGCAACATCGTCTTCATAGGTCTGCCTAAAAAGTCAATCAGACAGTTGCAGCTGATCCAGAACACTGCTGCTCGTGTTCCTCACTAGAACCAGGAAAGTAGTGTTATGGCAAAAAAATTTATCTCAGGGTTTCCATTATAAAGAAGACTTGAGTCCCAAAAGGCGTTTAAGTATTTAATACAAACATGTCTGGCCAGAGCATGGAGGGGACAGAGTTACTCGTGCATCACCCTAACCAACCTTTCTAACTAACCGCTTAAATAGTATTCAGCAATCACTGTTTATCTCTGTAGACGTCTTCTCCAACTTTCACGCCCCGCCTCTGGAGTAACTGGTTTATGCGAGTCTGATAGCAACGCATAAAACAGCTCATCCGAAGGCCAGACTGTTATCTTACTGCCCCGGCTTCTGTCTCTGTGGTGACCTGACACATATATCTCATAAACATTAAGTTGGAACAATAACCTTGTCATTTTACCCTAGATGCATTCACTAAACAGAGAATATACACTTAATTCCTAATTGCAGAACAATTTTCCACCACAGTCGAGCACATCAACCCCTGTTCAAAAGCCCTTATACTGGCTCCCTGTAGCTCAGAGAATAGACTTTTAAATACTTTTACTAGTTTATAAATCATTGAATGGCTTAGCGCCAAAGTATGCTGAAGACCTACTGTTACTATACCAACCCCACAGACCATTTAGGTCCTCTAATTTCAGTCTACTAATAAACCCTAGAATTAGAACCAAACATGGAGAAGCAGCTTTCAGTTTCTATGCTCCTCTAATCTGGAACAAACTTCCAGAAAACTGCAAAGCTGCTGAAACACTGAGTTCTTTTAAATCACAACTAAAGGTATCTGTTTAGCGCTGCCCTTGAGTAATGTTTTCCTGTATCAAATGTTTTGTGTGTTTTATGCTTTATTGCTGTTTTTACTTTATCCCCTTAACATGTAAAGCACCATGAATTACCTTGTTGTTGAAAGTGTGCAATAGAAATAAAATTGCATTTCCTAGTTTTTATTTAACATAGAAAGTAATTCTGCATCATATTGTTTATTTTTTATGCATCTGTTCTGGCTTCTCAGACCCCCAGTCGGTTATGGCAGACTTTCCTGCTTCCTGCTTCGCTGCAATTGGCTGCTTTGCTACTTCGCTCTCCCTTCTGCTTGCATTTTTCTGCATTTTTCAGCTTATTTTTTTTTTTTTTTCCCTTTATGATCCGACCTGCAGGACTTTTGAATACATATACATTTATGGGAAAAACCTTTTTTAGTAGTAACGGCAATATTTCATAGATCTTTTACCTTCAGCACTCTGTGTGTGTGGCCTACACACAGCTGAAGCCTGATCTACAGCATCTAAGTACTTAGCATTCAGCAGGCAGAGATAACACCACCAAGAAAGAGGGAGCCTCTGCTCATTACATTAAATCACAGAGTGATAATCCTCCCTGGAACTGTCTTGGTGCTAAGCCAAAAACTAAATCATGTCTCTGTGAAACGGGAGGACGTAGTGCAGGCTGGACACAGCGAGTGGAAATCTGTGATGAGACCGACTGGCCTGCACTCCCTACAAGAGAGAGGGCTTCTTCTACTCCCGTACATGAGAGGACACGGGACAGAACAGCTGCAAATGGGAAAGTTAGCCACAGACTTTCAAAACAACCGAATGTGAAGCTGCAGAATAGATTTGCTTCACTGTTGGAGAACCCTGGATCTTAATCTGACGACCATCCACCCCAAGGCAGCAAGATGAGGACTGATAACCTGTCAGAGAGTGAGAGGCCACAGAGAAAGCAAAAGACTGGGCCTGAAACTCTGATTGTAGGTGATTCCTCTGTAAAGGACGTTCAGTGGATGTGTGGAAAGAACACCAAAGTCCTCTGCTTTCCAAAGGATATGGTCAGTGACATGCAGAAGAGGATTCTGAAAACTGTGACTAAATATCCAACAGTGAAAAACATTGTTCTCCACACGGGGTCGAATAATGTGTCCAAGCAACAATCGGAGGTTCTAAAACGGGACTTCGCTGGATTATTGAACACCGTGAGCTCGTTGGATGCAGCAGTATTCATCAGTGGACCTTTACCACCCATCAGAGGAGGAGAAGAAAGATTTAGCCGTCTTTTGGCATTAAATAAGTGGATTTTATCTGCATGTCCTGACAAAGAACTGCAATTTATTAACAACTTTCAGATTTTTTGGGAGTGTAGACATCTTTTTAAGGCAAATGGATTTAGTTAGAACAGGTCAGGTGTAAGACTGTTTACCTTCAATATTTTCTACTTCCTGCGTCATCCCTCTGTGCTTGGAGCCAAAAAGGAGATACACAAAGACTTATATCAAAAGGAAGACTTACCACCCCACTCCCCCCATCTGAAATTCACTCAGCAGATGATGGAGCGAGTCAACATTGGGCTCAGATCTACCCCCCAGACCAATCTGTTTTCTTTACCAATAAACCCCACACCAGGACGATCAAAGGTAGGGCAACAAGCCCGGCCCCCTCCTACCCCACCACGTAAGCATGTGTAATCGCTACAGTCTGATGTATGATGTGTTAAGGGTCCAGGCTGCGTGGATATCAGCAGTCAGAACTTTTCCCAGGACAAGCTCTTGGAAGTTTTCCTTCTTTTGAATATGTTGCTGTACAGCTGAAGGCCTCATCTAGAGCCATGTTTCTTAACATTTATCGGCCTCCAAATTACTGTGCTGACTGTAATGATGATTTTAGTGAACTGCTGTCTATAGTCTGTGTTAATTTTGACTGTATAATTATTGTTGGGGATTTTAACAGCCATGTTGACAATCCCCAGAACAAAGAGTCTAAAGACCTGAGTAACACTCTGGACAACTTTGGGCTGACTCAGCATATAACAGAGCCCACACATAACAAGGGTCATGTTTTGGACTTACTGATCTCGAAGGGTCTGGGCATTTCCAAGATTAATGTGCGTGATGTGGGCTTGTCTGACCATTGTTGTTTTCTTTGAGAGTATAATTTCGGTTCACATAAATGTTTTAACGGAGGTTATCACAAAGTGATGTATAATTGAAAACACTAGTGAGATCATGGGTTAGGATCACCAACCCTAACCCTAACCCATAATCAATTAAAAGCTAGGCTAAAAAGGTGAGTCTTGAGCCTGCTCCTAAAAACATGAACGTTCTCTGCGGCCCTGAGGTCCTCAGGCAGCCTGTTCCAGAGGTGAGGGTCATAATAATGAAAGGATGCCTCACCATGAGTGTGTGTCCTGACTTTTGGGATGACAAGGAGACGGCTCCCAGAGGAGCGCAGAGACCGTGAAGGCTCATATGGTAAAAGCAGTTCTGAAAGATAAGACGGCCCAAGACCATTAAGACACTTAAAAACCATTAATAGAACCTTAAAATCGATCCTAAAACCTACGGGGAGCCAATGCAGTGATTCTAAGACCGATGTAATGTGTTTCCGCCTCCTGGTCTTTGTCAGGACATGTGCTGCTTAATTTTGTAGAAGTTGTAAACCTGAGATACCCTTTTTGGGAAGACCAGAAAGCAGGGCATTACAGTAATCAATTCTACTGGTAATAAAAGCATCGTGTCTCCGTATCGGCCCGGGAGAGAATGGGGTGGACTCTGGCAATATTCTTTAGATGATAAAAACCTGTTTTAGTAATATTTTTAATGTGAGGGATAAAAGTCAGCTCAGAGTCAAAAATCACCCCCAGGTTCTTCACTTGTAAAGAAGGATTAAAAGACAGTGATTGTAGTTTTGGTAAAAGTTTCTCTCTCTGAGCCTCAGGACTGATGACTAAAACTTCAGTTTTGTCCTGGTTGAGCTGGAGAAAGTTTTCTGCCATCCAGGATTTGATGTCTAAAATGCAGTTAAAAAGTGAATCCATTGGCCGTGTGTCATCGGGAGACATGGAGATGTACAACTGTGTATCATCAGCATAACTGTGAAAGTTAACGCCATGTCTTCTGATGATGCTGCCAAGAGGGAGCATATAAAGGTTAAAAAGCACTGGGCCTAAAATCAAACCCTGGGGCAGTGGTCTTCATCAGAAAACAACAACCATACTTAACATAAACAGCTTTCTTTAGACATCAGATCACCAGAGCTGGGACTCGACATTTAACAGAACATCTTTAATTGTCGATGAAAAATTCGGATGAATCCAACGTATAAAAGACTCAGAGGATCTTGGGTCTTGGTCTTTGCACGCTGCAGAGTATTTTGGTCGGGTGATGTAACAGGACTTGGTTCAGGTTAACTGGTGGACGGGCCGGGTACTGGAGGTGCAGGGCAATGGACTGAGGTGAGGGGGTGGCTTCGGTTGCTTGCTGAGCCATCAGACAACAGTTGTTGCACTGCCGGGGATAGGGGGTGGGCACATCAGCAGGTTTTGGGCCAGTGTGTGCCCTGGGTTCCTGCTTTGGCACGGGGGCCTTCAACACAATGGTGGTGCTGGGGGCCTCCTTTATTGGCGGGGAGGTTGTCACCATCTAGCTGAAAGTGCTCTCCCCCTAGGGGGTGCACTACTTTTTTCTACTTTGATAGTAGACCGAATGTCGGGGTAGGTGTAGATCTTCTTCTGGGATGGGGTCGGGGTGACTACCTTGGGCTCCGTGGGGATTGGTGGTGCTGCAGCCATGGGCCCTGGGGTGGATGTGCCAGCGCCTCCCTCCCTTGGTGGATCTTGGTGAATGGGGGTGCATATTGGAGTCAGTGGGGGAGCGAGCTCCGTGGGAAGGTATTTTGTCCCCCAGTCCATCCCTTCCCATCTCCGGCACCTCTGTCTGCCCATTCCATGACTCTACCACTAATGTAGGTCTTTGAGGTGTAGGCACGTCACTGGGGTGTGGGGAGGGGTTTCCATCTCCGCTACCACGTGGAGCCTGGGTCCCAATTTTACTGTGCAACATAAACACTCTCACTCATAACATTCTCATGAGACACACATGTAGGGACTTTGGGACTATTCGGCATCCAGAGGAGGAGCTGTTCAATCAGCTTCACCTCTGGTCCCGGTGCCCACCGTTAAACTGCTTATGACACTGAGGGTTCGGGGTGGGGGTTGGGGGATGTGTGGCTGCATTCCCCACATCCCACCCCTCTGTTTTAAATGCACATTATAACAACACACATCCACACTATACTCGAATGGGAGGAGGGAGGCTAGGGGTCTTTCCACACCCCTGTTCACTATTGGCCATCAGGGGTTGGGGTCCGGGAGGAGAAACAGGGAGTTTGGTCGGGGCCTGGGCTGGTGGGCTGCTTTGCCACTGTTTGGGCATTGGCGGTCTGCTTGTCTCCATCCTAGAGGGTAGGGGGACCGCCTCCTGGGGCCAGGGGCTCGTTGCTCTGCTGGAGCATCGGTACCTGGACCTGGGAGTATAGAGTGTGTATGGGGAGTATGAGTGGGTGTACAGCGTCCTTTCTTGTGTGTCTTGGTGTGCAGGTGAGAGGGTATGTGTGTAAGAGGGAAGGAACGTATGACTATGTCTGTGTGTTCCACTGTATCCGTCAGGTCCAGTCTTGGGGTGCATTGTGGCCTGGCACATCTCAGCCCCCCTACCAAATGAGGGGCCCATTTCCCCTCTGCCTTTCCCTGCTGGTGACTGATGCCACTGCCCGCTGGTGCGTTGGTGGCTCTTGGTGTCCGGGGCTTGGTGCTCGGGGTGGGGGGGGGGGGTTCATCCCTGGTGCCTGCCTGACTGGGCCCAGGTGGACTGGGGTATCGGTCAGCCGCTGTTCAGGGATGCCACTTTGGGAGGGGCTGGTTTGGGCATTGTTTGGCGGTAGCTGTTGGGTGGCTCGGTGGGGTCAGGTACGGCATCTCCACTTGATCTCCTGTTCTGTATGTTTCATGCTTGGTCAGTTCATTGGTGGGTTTGGTTGCATGCTTGGTGCGCTGCGGTGTACACAGTGCTTTAAGTGGGCCGGTACGCAAGGGTACGCAGTACCGGCACTTCAAAATTTTACTCCTCAGTGTACCGGGACTCATTTCCAGCGTGCGCTGCATACCACAGTCTATCCTGACCTGCTATTTGGTTAAAACGTTTTAGACGTCTAGCTAGCATCTGCTCTCAGGAGGTCAAACCAAATAATAACAGTATTTTAATTTTTCTAGTTTTCCAGTGAAAGATACAACATGAGTGGGTGTTCATGTGCAATTTCGATGTCGGTTTTTTGTATTTACCATAATTACGATACCACTTGAAGGCAGCATACGTCATGACACACAAAGCTTGCTATACGTCAGGGCGCGCTTCACATAGATGACTGTTTACATTCAAGTAGAAGTAGCAGGAGTTTCAGACTGGTGAGGAAAGGCGGAGGAAAGGCGGACGGAAGACGTTTGCGGCAGCGATGTTGAACTGACTTCAAAAAGGCTCAAAAAGGACATGAACTGTAGCAGATTTAAATGATGACAGCAGCACTCTGGAACAAACGAAAATAATATAAGGGTAAAATCAAGGGCGTAGAATTACCATGGACGGAAGGGACATGTCCCCACCAATATCCAGCGATTATTGAATTGTCCCCACCAATAATTTGATCTCCTCGAGAAAAGAAAAACAAACCCGATAGAAAGCAAAAAGGAGAAAGAAAAATACCGATCTGTCAACGTCTCATTCACCTAGATGTGCAGAAATAGTTTAATTACGTTCCCTACCGGAGTCCTACCTCCCGTAACATATATGGTCAATGTGATTGGCTGTGCCTTTTTCTGCTGTCAGGTGAGACTCTGCAGCTATGTTGGTTGTTAGCAGCGCCAAAACTGCAAGGAGAACTTTCCAGGACTCAGGTAAAACGTGGGTGCAGAAGCGAGTAAGGATGGCACCAAAAAAGAAGAATTTGGACATGAGGAACTATTTTTCAAAGAAACCTGTAAGTCACTTAAAGTCAAGTTCGCTAATGAAATGTGTCCATCATAATAACTTTACTGGCAATGCTACGCTTTGTCGCACATCATACAGTATAAAATTGTATGTAACTATGAATTAACTGGTTTGGAAACTAACTGCACAACAAGCTGCTGTTGCGGACACACAGCCATTGGTTGGCGCTAACCCACATTCTAGCTCCGACAGGAGAAGAAGAGGACCAGAGGTTATATAAGGCACCGCCACAGATTTTCACGCCCTCTCCAGTTCTGGTGTTCAGCCAAACAGCCCCAGGAGAGATCCCATCCTTACTTCGCTGGCGAGGGAAAAGATGCGAGTTCTGGTAGGATCTCACTCCAACAACGACAATACTGCTGATCAATCAGGTGAATCGCAGCCCAGTTTGTTTTGAGATAAACCCCACTGTTCCGCCCTGAGCCCTGCTTTCTGACAGATGCTGCCGCATGAGGCGAGCCGCTAACAAGCTACCGAATGCCACAGAACCGCGTCGAGACTGGAGCATTACCCCACCGCGACAAAGCCTGGGACAATGCGATCTTGAACCTGAAGAGAAGGTACTGTGTCAGTGAAATGAGGTGCAGCTGATCGCTGTTTAACAAGCCGAAGAGGACGAAACAACGTTCCAAGCTAATGCTACCCGCGATTCATAGTCGATAGAGATCGACTTTAAAACGGATAGTTTAAACACTAAAACTAATCTTTTATGTCATTTTTTTAGACCGCCTTCTTGGTAAGTCAAAATACTAAATTAGATCGACATAATTGGTACGGCCGTTAACATAAACTCTAAATATTAAATTAGATCAATCACTGCAGTGACCGATCAATTAAATTGAATCAATTATCTAAAGGTTGTTGATTTCTAATTCAGCAAATGGTTTAATGAAACATTACTTCTTCCAAACAATGTTTTTCTTCACTTCTGCGTTGCATTGTGAATTGGTGGTTTGAAAACAAACCAGAATCTGCTGATTAGTCTTAAACTAATCGCAATTAGTTTAAAACTAACTTAGCTTCATTCCCAACACTGTTCAATACAAGCCTTGGTCTTTGAGCAAACATATTCATTCTGAACTGTGACATCATTATTAATTTATTGTTTATTGTTTCTATTTCTGTGCATTTTTATCACTTTTACTGTTTTACTTCTGAGTGTGAGTTTTATTATTGTTATTCTTTTCTTAGTAGTTTAGTTGTGTGTTACTAGTTTGGTGAGTTTGTTGATTAAAGTATGTTAACTGAAGGTGAATTCTTTTTGTAATAAACTCTTGTATTTTGGAAAACCATTGTTGTTATTTCACCTACATGTGTAGTAACTTGCTGTTCAGGTACGCCAAGAACTTATTCCTTCATATATTGTTTAATTGTCTCAGCCTTATCAGGCAGGTAATCATAAACATAAACTGAGACTGAACAATTTGGCTATTGATATTCCTGGAAACCGGGTGGTGCCCTAAACTTGGTAATTTTTACATAAAATTATTAATCTTATTGATAATTGCTCTAAGCAATTATTCATTATTATTCATAGCCAAAACCTACCTATCTGTGGCACAACACTGCCCACTATTAATTATGTCACACCATGCATATAAGGATGGCGAATATGGAGGACCAAAACTGACATAATTAAGAATAAAAGCAGAAATATATATGTTTTGTTTTTCCTTTACCTTATACATGCATTTTTGCAAAGAAATGTATATATTTTGTTTTTCCTTTTCCTTTATATGTGCATTTTCTTCAAGAAATGTATATACTTTGTTTTTCCTTTTCCTTATATGTGCATTTTTGCGAAGAAATGTATATACTTTGTTTTTCCTTTTCCTTATACGTGCATTTCCATCAAGAAATGTATATATTTTGTTTTTCCTTATATGTGCATTTTCGTCAAGAAATGCAAATATTTTGTTGTTCCTTTTCCTTTATACGTGCATTTCCGTCAAGAAATGTATATAGTTTGTTTTTCCTTATACGTGCATTTTCTTCAAGAAATTTATATATTTTGTTTTTCCTTTTCCTTATACATCTATTCCTTGTTTTTACATTCCCTCGTCTCCTCTTTTTACTTTTCCTTATGCATTTCTCCCTCATTATGCAAATGAGGAGGGCTGCCCTTCTTGGTGCTGCTCCTCTGCTATTGGTCAATAAACAGGAAGGAGCAGGATCCATGTGCAGATTGATTGTGCATGACTCCGCTTTTGGCCTTTCAGCAGAATTACTTGTTTGATAGAAAGTGAACTCCTACCAGAGATGTCCCAGACGATTGCTGAAGAATTAAGGCACATTGCTATCTTAGCTGAAAGTAATAGAGTCAGTGACGATTATTTATTGTTTCGCGTAGACATTTTGGGTGAGAGGCTACTCCAGTTAGCTACAGACACGGAAAATGAAGCTGACCCATTAGTTCTCCAGATTTTGGAGGAAGTGGCTTGTCGCTTGCACACGTAACTCCGACACAGACCGTCTTTGTGCTCCCTCCATAACTTTACTTTGGTTGCTAAACTGAAGCCAAAAGCGCAATCATGCACAATCAATCTGCACATGGATCCTGCTCCTTCCTGTTTATTGACCAATAGTAGAGGAGCTGCACCAAGAAGGGCAGCCCTCCTCATTTGCATAATGAGGCAGAAATGCATAAGGAAAAGTAAAAAGAGGAGACGAGGGAATGTAAAAATAAGGAATGGATGTATAAGGAAAAGGAAAAACTCAATATATATATTTCTTGAAGAAAATGCACATATAAGGAAAAACAAAATATATACATTTCTTGATGGAAATGCACGTATAAGGAAAAGGAAAAACAAAATATATACATTACTTGAAGAAAATCCACATATAAAAGGAAAAGGAAAAACAAAATATATAAATTTCTTCGCAAAAATGCACATTTAAGGAAAAGGAAAAACAAAGTATATACATTTCTTGAAGAAAATGCACATATAAAGGAAAAGGAAAAACAAAGTATATACATTTCTTTGCAAAAATGCATGTATAAGGAAAAGGAAAAACAATAGATATATTTCTGCTTTTATTCTTAATTATGTCAGTTTTGGTCCTCCATACTTCTCAGCGCCCATGTGTGTCACATTCTAGACTAACGGTGCAGCAACACCACCTACTGCAAAATACCAGTGTTACAACTCAGCCCGTGATCAATAACACATTTTTACACCATCCAGCCTCCTGTCTCTACTACCAGGCTAATTAATAATACTAAAAACAGCAAGGAAAGAAGATCTCATAGAGAATCAATTGACTGACCACAAACAGAAAGAGCAGCATTTCCTCTTTGATTACAAAGAGGAAATGCTGCAAACCAATGAGCTGGAGCCAAACCTCTTCTTGTTGTTTCTCTTGAAGCTGATCAATTGAATTCTTCCTGAAGCGGCCAACAGAGTAGCATTTATATAGAGTCTGAAACTTTAAATTAGTCACAGAGCTTCACCTGAACTAGGAGGTTTGAAGAATAAACTTGTTTCCGATATTTGGACAAAATCTGAGGTCTCAACATGATGAGCCAACCACAGAGAAACACAAGAGGTAAGAACAGTAAAATTACCATAAACTGATTCAAACCTTGATAAACAAAAGTTAAACTTTTTGGAAAATATTTAATCAGCTCTGTGTTCAATATTTAATTATGTTTCTGATTCTTTTTACTGGATATTCACCAGTAATGTGAAGGATGATCAGTGGAGTGATTCAGACATTAACCGAAAAATGAACAAAAAATACACACAAGATTATATACTCTTAGATTCTTAGTATGTACCCAAAAAAAAACGTGTTCTTACGCAAAAACATTTTCCAAAATGTTAAGTAACTTTTAAGTTATTTCACGTAAAAATTGAAAATGGATGGAGGCAAGCGTAAACCACATAGAAACACCAGGGAGTGACAAACAAGCTGAAACGCTAGGTGATATTTCCTGTTTGTCTGCTCTGTTTCTCAGTTTAACTTTATGAAGGAGGTTTTGGTAAACACACATGCGTTACCCACGCATACACGCATACACGCACACAAACCCACACATTCAATCTTCTTGTTCAGCTCATGAAGAATCAGTTCATGCCAGTCTGATAGTAAAGCATGAAGCAGTCCCTAAAGGCCAGAACGTCCAGTAGATCTCTTGCTGCTCTGGGTGTCATGGTTCTTAGCTGTTTGTATGGTCTTATTGAGGTAAAGTTGTGTGACTTGAGTTTTTCTTTCCAATTACGTTTTCTCTCCCTCTTTTACCCTCAGGTGCTTGTATCTTTAGTTTCACGTGTTTTTGGTTCATTCCATATTTATTAACTTTCTTTCATTCTTTCTAAAGTTTATTGTGTTTCTGTTATGTTTCCCTCTTCTCTTGTTATGTTTATTAGTGCTTCAGTCTCTTAGTCTTCTTTATTCCTAGTTACCACTTTGTGTTTAGTCTTTCCTTATGCCTTCTTAGGTTTATCTCTGTCTAGTCATTTCTTATGTTTTGTTCTCTGCCTCCCTCTCTGTTTCCTCCTTGCCCAGTTACTGATTGTTTCCACCTGCTCTCTCCCTCTCACCTGCAACTGCTTCTCTCTAATTAGTCCTTAGTCTGCTCCCTGCCACGTTCACTCCTCCTCAGTATATTTAAGCCATTCTCATTCAGTCACAACTCGCGGCATGAGTGGCAACCTAGACGGCTCTGTTTGGACCCGTGTTGGATTGACTCGCGCCGCAGCAGAAAACGTGTGAGGCGAGCCCGAGAGGTGGTTGGCATAATCCGATTTGTGACTGGGCCGGGATGGCTTCCCAGGCTCACGGTGACAAGGACGAGATGGACTTTAGTCATGACTTAGGTAGATCGAGTTTGAGCGTGAGGAGTAGGATTGGGGTGGGAATGATCGCAAATCAGGGTAGGAAGCGAGGCCTGGAAGGGAGTAGTTTAGATGAGAGTAGTGATGTGGGTTGCAAAAAGGTAGGTAGGGAGCAGCAGAATCCTAAAGTTATTCTCAAATTTGGACAGGAGAATGAGTTTAGAAATGTGGGCCTGATAGCGTTATCTAAAGATTTGAAGAAAAAGCTAGGAGATATAGAGCTGGCAAAAGTGCTAAGAGATGGTAGGTTGTTGATTATTTGTACTTCAGAAGAGCAGAAAAAGAAAGCGTTGCAATTGGAGCATGTCTGTAGGGTGAGCGTGAGTGAAAGGAGAGTAATTGGGGAGAAGGAAGTGCGTGGTGTCATTACAGGCATCCCTTTGGATGAGGATCTGGAGAAGTTTAGACAATGTTTGGGGGGAGGAGTGAGAGCAATCAAGCGATTGAGGAGGCGTGTTGATGGCCAAAATGTGGAGAGTTTATCGGTATTGCTGGAGTTTGACAGTGCAGTACTCCCTGAAAAGGTTAAAGTTGGCTGTTTGAGTTTCCCTGTGAGAGAGTTTGTCCCTCCTCCTCTCCGGTGTTACAAGTGCCAACTGTATGGTCATGTGGCAGCAGTCTGTAGGGGGAAGCAGAGATGCCCTAGATGTAGTGGAGATCACAGAGTAGAGGAGTGTGGGGGAAATTGTGACTTTAAATGCTGTAATTGTGGTGAGCAGCATGCGGTAACATATGGAGGGTGTGAAGTTAGAAAAAAAGCAGTGGAGATTCAGAAGGTGAAAGTTGCAAGCAGTATTTCCTATGCAGAAGCAGTGAGAAAAGTACAAGAGCAGAACCCAGGAGGGAGTGGTGATCAGACTGGTGATAGTAGAAGACAGCAGAATGTGGATGAAAGTAATAAATTATCGATGGATAATTTGATTGTGTTTCTAGCCTATGTTATAAACTGTGCAGATCAGGCCAAGCATAAGACTGATAAAATTAAGATTATTGTGAAGGGAGCAGAAAAGTATTTGGGTGTGAATATTTCTTGGGAGCAAGTAAACAAAAGGTTGGAGGATGAGAAGAGGGTGGGATTGGGAGGGGAAGTTGATAAGATATCCTGATTATCATTCAATGGAATGCAAGAAGTTTAATGGCGAATGGCCAGGAGTTGAAAGGGTATGTGGAGAACAGTAAGCGGAGACCAGATCTAATATGTGTTCAGGAGACATGGCTTAGACCATCTTTGGATTTTAGTATTAGAGGGTATGAGTGTGTGCGTAGGGATAGACAGGAAGGTAGTGGTGGAGGCTGTGCAATATTTATTAAAAATGGAATACAGTATAGGGTAATAGGGAAGGGGACACTGCTTGAGTTTGTTGTATTGGAGGTATGGATGAGGGAGGGGAAAGTTACTTTGGTAAATTTTTATAATCCTTGTAGAAGACTATCACTGGAGAATTTGCAGGAACTTAGTGTTCATTTGAAGGGGAAAGTAATATGTTGTGGGGATTTTAATGCACATAACACATTGTGGGGTGGGCATAATGATGAGAATGGATCAGTTATTGGGGAACTTTTGGATGTAAGGAATTTGGTCTGTTTGAATGATGGGAGTGGAACACGGATTAATATTCAGAATGGTAATGAGTCAGCTGTGGATCTAACTTTAGTATCTGAGTCTATTGCAGGAATTTGTACATGGCAGGTTGATAAAGAGACAACAATAGGTAGCGACCATTACCCTATTGAAGTTGAGCTGGGTTTCAATGTTGAGGAAGTTTGCATGGAAGGATTAGGGAAATGGTGTTTTAGTGAAGTTAAGTGGGATAGATTCAGTTATATTTGTGACAAAGAAATGGAAGAGGTGAATGTAGATGCAAGTGTGGAAAATTTTTATAGTTTTCTGTGTAATGCAATTTTAGGAGCAGCAAAGCAAACAATAAAGAAGAAAGGAAGAAAGGGTAAAAATAAGTGTGTTCCTTAGTGGTCAGATGAATGTACCAAAGCTATTCGAGACAGGAATAAAGCTTTTAAGGTCTTTAAGAGAAACCACTGTTTTCAAAACCTTTGTGATTACAAAAGGAAGCTTGCAGTTGTAAGGAAAGTAGTTAAAGAAACTAAGAGGGAATATTGGAGGCGATATTGTGATACCTTAGGAAGACAAATGTCTGTGGGTCAAGTCTGGAGGACTATAAAGAGAATGGCAGGGAATAAGGCAAGTTTTGGATACCCAGTAATGTCATGTGGTGATAGAATAATTCTGGATAGTAAGGGTAAATCGGAGTTATTAGTGCAACAATTTGTTAAAATCCATAGCAATGATAATTTAACAGTGGAGGAAAGAAGAGCAAGACGAAAGATAGTTGGAAAATGTTTGGATATTCTTGAGGATGTTGGGTATTGTGACAATGCGATTAATGATGAGTTTAGTATGTGGGAGCTGAATAGAGCGTTGAATAAGTGTAGTAATACAACCCCTGGAGAGGATGATATTAGCTACTGCATGCTGAGGAACCTGAGTGATAGATGTACAAGGGTGTTGCTGAAGCTGTATAATAAAGTATGGGAAGAGGGTAATTTGCCAGATCAATGGAAGGAGGCAATTGTTGTTCCTATTTGTAAGCCAGGAAAAGACCCTTCTGCAGCAGAAAGCTATAGGCCTATAGCTCTGACATCGCATGTTGGGAAGGTGATGGAGAAAATGATTAATGATAGACTAATTTATTTCCTGGAGAGAAATGCCTTACTTAAAAGTCATCAATATGGTTTTAGGAGAGGTAGGAGCACAACAGACTCCTCTTTGATTTTAGAGAATGAAATTAGGAAGGCTCAAATTAACAAAGAGTGTTTGGTGGCAGTTTTCTTCGATGTTGAGAAAGCTTATGACATGATGTGGAGGGAAGGTTTGGTTATAAGATTACATCAAATGGGTATTCGGGGGAAAATGCTAAGGTGGGTGAAGAGTTTTTTGTCAAGTAGGCGTATTTCAGTTCGGGTAGGAAAGGAGTTTAGCTCTAAGTATGTGGTAGAAAATGGTACGCCTCAGGGCAGTATAGTGAGTCCAGTATTGTTCTCCATTATGGTTAATGAAATATTTTGTAATGTTGAATCCTCAGTTGGGGTGTCTCTGTTCGCGGATGATGGAATAATGTGGAAGAGGGGTAGGAATCTGAAATATATTGTTAAGAAGTTGCAGCAAGCCATTGATAAGGTTGAAGCCTGGTCATTGAAGTGGGGTTTTAGATTTTCAGTGAATAAAACGAAGGTTATGTTTTTTACCAAGAAGAAAGTGGGTAGTGATGTTAATCTTACCTTGTATGGGAGAAATTTGGAGAGGGTGAGTGAGTTTACGTATTTGGGATTACTGTTTGACAGTAAATTGACATGGAAGTCACATATTAATAAAGTTGTGGAGAAATGTAAAAAAGTAATGAATGTAATGAGGTGCCTTCGAGGACGGGACTGGGGAGCTAGTCGAAGTTGTTTAAAAACTGTATATGTAGCATTAATTAGGTCTGTTTTAGATTTTGGATGTGTTGTATATCGATCAGCAGCCAAAAGTAATTTGGAGAAACTGGACGCTGTTCAATATCAAGCCCTGAGGATATGTTGTGGAGCTGTTAGATCAACCCCAGTGTCTGCACTGCAGGTGGAGATGGGTGAGATGCCTTTGAGTTTTAGGAGACTGCAGCTGGCTCTTACATATTGGGCCAACTTGTGTGGGAACAGTGAAGATCACCCTGGTAGAAGTCTACTTACACCGACCCAGGAGAGGGAGAGTGTACAGTTGGCCAGTTTTGGGTGGATTATAGAGAAAGCGGCCGGAGATGCTGGAATAAGACATTTGGAACTGAGCCCTGTTGTCCCAATTTCTACTGTCCCTCTGTGGGAGTTGACTGAGCCTTGTGTGGATCTGTCTCTGCTAGAAAGGAAGAGCTGTAGCAACAGAAATGTGGTAACATACATCTGGGAGAACTTCCCTGAATATTTAGAAATATACAGTGACACGTCTAAATTGGAGGATGGTAGAGTGGGAGTTGCCTTTGTAATCCCTGACTTGGGTGTTAGAGTCAGTAAGAGAACAAGTGACAATGTGGCAGTTTACACGGGAGAACTGCTGGCTTTATTGTTAGCGATGGTTTGGGTGGAGGAGAGTGCGTCAGTGGGAGCTAAGGTTGTGATTGCGTCTGACTGTAGTAGCGCGCTGACGAGTATTAAATGTATGGAATCTGTATCAAGACAAGACATCATTTTTGAGATAGTAAACATAATGGACAGAGTGAATAGATCAGGAAAGCAAGTGGTGCTGTTATGGGTGCCGGCACATATAGGGATACAGGGGAATGAGAAGGCAGATAAATATGCAAAGCAAGGTGCGCGGAGTAGGGATATAAACTTCCCAGTTAAAATCAGCAAAGAGGAAGTCAAGAGCATTGTGAAAGCTAAAATCAAAGAACTTTGGCAGAGAAGTTGGGAGGAGGAGAGAAAGGGACGATTTTATTTTTCTATTCAGCGCCGAGTAGGTGAGTCTATAACTGGACGTGGGATCAGTCGGAGGGAGGAAGATGTGTTAACACGACTGAGGTTTGGGCATACATATTTGAATAGTTCTTTGAACTTAATGGGAAAGCATCAGACAGGCCAATGCGAGTGCTGCGGTGAGAGAGAAACTGTAGAGCATGTATTTATGCAATGTGTGAGGTACAGACGACACAGAGAAGAGCTAAAGGCATATATGAATGAAAGTGGAATGGGGTTTTCGGTTGGAACAATGTTAAGGGGATGTTCTTCGGCAGGAGTTGTTAAGGCGATAATGAGGTTCCTTCGGGGTACGAGGCTATTTTTAAGAATATAAGAAGAAAATGAATAGATGGCCTAAATAATAATAATGCTAAAAAGTAAAATAAATAAGAAAATGAATAAATAAAAAGGGAAGGGGAAAGAAAAAGAGGGGGAAAAGAGAGGGAAGAAGGAAGGGAGAAAGGAGAAGGGAAAAAGGAGAGAACAAGGGGGAAGGAAGGGAAGGGAAAAAAGAGAAAAGAAAGAAGGAATAAGAGAAGGGGAGAAAAGAGAAGAAAGTATATATATATATATATATATATATTTTTTTTTTTTTTAGTATAGGAGACACAGGACTGATGGGGCCATGTTGGCCCACACTCCATATCGGAAGGTGGCGGTAATGCACCAATAAGTTGTTTGCCAACCGCCAAAAAACACCATTAGAAGAAGAAGTCACAACTCGCTGGTTCCTTGTCTATACTTCCTGTTCCCTGGTCTCAACATTTTTGTGTTCTACTGTTATAATGTAAGTTCCTTGCTTATTAATTTAAATACGTCATTTTCCTTACCTTGCTGCTTTTGGGTCCCATCTACTAATCATGACACTGACGTCTGTCACCCTGGTGATCTGTCACATCTCTATCACTAACATTATGCCGGAACAAATGGCTTGTTTTATTTAACTTGACGTCTTGTCCTGGATGCATTCATTAAGACAGAATAATTAATCAAATCTTAATTGAATAAGAAATATTCAATTACAGTTGTTTGTTCTGAGTCTGTCTCCAGGGCCCACTTTTTCAAAAGTAATCCACTAGGATCTTGGATAACGGATTCGATCAAATCTTAAAAATGGGTTTTTTGAAAAGAAAACGGATTACATAATCATAAATCCAATCTTGGGTTTTTCAGAACTTTTTTGTAGGATTTGGATCACTTTAATCCAAAAAATCTGGATTAAACTGATCCCATCAGAAGGGTGGATTCAGCGTGGATTTCAAGCCCAAAATGTAATGAAAACTTTAAAAATGTTTCAAATAATACTATATTTGGATCATGGAGTATCTTACAAAATATCCTATTTATTCAAAAGGTTTTAATGTTATTTGTTCATCTGTCAGGCTACAGTGATTAGGTAGGCTTTAAAACCCCCTTAAATTCCTGCAATTTCCGCCCTACATTTTTAAAAAACGCAAACCCAAAATTAACTTAAAGCTGTTCTTGAACCATTTTGAGTAGAGACATGGCTGGGGTCTCTTTGGAAAGCAAACAGTCTAAAATTTATCCCAGAACTGTGTTAATATCTCTGAGTGCTATTGTTACCAAGCAATATGAATTTTAATACCCCCAAAAATTATTTTATTTGTGTCCGAATATTTCTTTTATATAAATACATGCTGTAAGAATGGCTTTAAAAAGAGGTGGTGACCTAAAACACACTGTGGGTCTAAAGTCTGAAGTATTACCTTCATCCACAGCAAATTTGACAGCAATAAACCAAAAAATGAATATTCTGCACACATTTTTATAACTACAGGTCAAAGGTGGTCAAAAGTGTGCCATATGCGCCATCTCCTGGGTAAATGCCGTAGTCCTCACAGAATTAAAAATATCATCAGAATCATAACTTCATCTTACCATATAAAGCTCCACGGCTTCTTTCAATGTTGTATTTTGATCATAAAGGGTGTTTGGACACGGTGCTGAAACAATATGTTACTGGTATGCACTGTGCGTAATCTCTTCATGAATAAGACATTTTACGCACGTCATATTCAATGGCTGCGAACAAGTCCGCCCGGTCAAGTTATATATCTGCGTTTACAGCATTACATTGGTTATTCGATGCATCAATCATCAGAGTTCTGGACCGCAATTGGTTCGAGTTACTTACCATAACGTGACTTTTCATCCATGCGCCATTGGTTGGAGATGTACCCTACAGTAAGGAAAACACCGGATGATTTTTTTAAATTTTTTTTTTCTTCTGGGCATGCTCAGTGGCCTTTGTAGGCGGAAGTGGAAGCGAATGAATCGGAAACAAAGCCATAAAGACTACAAAAATGGCCAGACATTTCGGGAGCGCATTTTCGTTGCTTGTTTTTACATTTTTTTATTGGTTTTGCTGTTGTCCTGGTCTAATCACTTTATTGGAGGACTTTAATCGGACCCTTAATGATGTAAAAAGACCATTTTTGTTCGAAATGGATCGGTTTTGTCACGTTTATTGGACTACAAAGTGGTGAGTTCCATATTTTTATACCTCCATCTGGAGAACGTTTGTGTTGGCAAAAGCGATCACTGTGTCTTCAGTTATGATTGTATCCTTAAACGCCAGGCATAATTGGAATCACAAGACTCTTAGCTTTCCAATGATATAAAACATGTATAGGTTCATAAAAGTTAGAAGTCAGAAAATTGGTGGATTTAAACTAGGAAATGGGCTGGGCCCGCCCGCGGGCCCAGGGCATTTCAACGGGTTTAACGTATTCAGCCTTTCATTATAGGCCTACAGCAAAGTAGAAAGAGTTTGGCCTCATAAAATAATCCCCCAAACAGCTATCAAAATTGACACTAATTGACATATATGTATTCATCACAATCGAAAATATTTTTGTTTTTAGAATATTTCTTAAGCCGCGTTCACACCGGTCAGCGCGTCCAGGCAGCAGGGCAGCTAGATTACATGCAAGTCTATGGGATCTACGCATCTAGTGGGCGCCAAGCTGCCAAGCAGCAAGTCGCGCGCGTCGGCGCAGCTGGCATCAGCGCGTCCACGCAGCTGATGCCCGGACGCCCCGACGGTCCGTCGGGGCGTCTGGTGCTCAAGTTGGGAAAATTGAACTTTCGGGCAGCAGACGCGCGGCGTCAACCAATCAGAGCGACTCGTTGTACTGACGTAGTAACTCCTTCCATGGGGGAATCGGCAAATTTTTTATTCAAGATGGAGGACAAACTGATCGTCGCTGTATGTAATGTCCGTGAACTGTTTGACCCGTCTTCGTCTTTTTACAAAGACAGGAAGAGATCGGATCTGATTTGGAGGAAGATATCGGAGGATATTGGAGTGCCAGGTAAGCAGTTAAACATAGAAAAAAATATTTTTTCTTTTAACTTTCTTGTTATGTTAGCTAACGCTACGCTAGCCAAAAGCGGTTAGGGCAACTACGGTACTAAATACGCATTACCAGTTTCCCATTGTGTATTTAGACGAGATCTGCAAAAAACGGTGGAAGACATTGAGGGACACATATGTCAGGCAGAGCAGAAAGGAGAAAGAGAGAAGGAAGAGCGGAGCAGAAGGAGGGAAAGTGCAGAAATGGAAGTACCTCTCTGTCCTGTCCTTCCTCGAACCCTTCATCGCCCCCCGCGAAACATCGAGCAACATGGGGGTCGAGGAGGAGCAGGCGGAGGGGTATGACCACCCAGAGGAGCCAGAAAAAGAAGCAGCAGGGCGGTTAGAGGCAGAAGGTTGGTGATTTTGAGAAGAAAACCCAGACATAGTGGCACACAAACACACACAAAAACATGCTCAGAAACATGAAAGTAATTATTGTAAAGCTGAAACCTACATCATTTTGCTACTACAAAGTTTTGCTATTTATTATTAGTGCTAGCAGTAGAAGTAGTATTTGTGATCTTGGTATAAAGCATAATAAACAGGAGGGTCAATAATATTCCTTTCTGTCTTGACAGATCCAGCTAACATGGAGGCAGGTGACATGGCTGAACCAGAGTCCCCTGGCCCTTCCTTTTCTGCTTCTGACCAGCCTGGCCCTTCCTCTGCTGCTGCTTCTTCTTCTGACCAGCCTGGCCCTTCCTCTGCTCCAGCACCTGCAGGTGTGTAGTGCTGTTTGGAAAGGTTGGGAATGTAGGTTTTATTCAAAGATGTCAATCTGTTTCTTCTGGTTCCCAGACACTTGGCGAATTACTTTTTGTACTTTCTGAAATGTCTGTGTATACCCTGGAATTCACACTCAGCCTTTCATACAGACTTAAAATGTTGCTTATTTTATCTAATTTGTATATTTGTTCAACATAATTGTAAGCATTTTTAACACATTTTTCTACTGTGTTTTTTCACAGGCCCTCCAAGAAAACGAAGGCGGAGGCAGCAGGACTTGTCAGTGCCAACAGAGTTCCAGCAAAAGCTGCTTGATGCGCTCAAGGCCCGGCCTGAACCAGCTCCTGCTCCTCCTGCAGATGATGAAATGCACTTCCTTCTTCTCTGTCTTCATCCTCTCCTGAAAAGGGTGTCACCTCTAGAAAGAGACATCCTAAAATTTGACATTCATAGACTGATTTTTGAAAGAATGAACAATTTGACCCATTTGGACAATACTCAGTAGTTTTACTGATCGGGCTGACACCTTTTTCAGGGGAGGAAGGAGACTCCTTTCTGTGTCCCTCCTGTCTTCCACCGCACTTCCTCCAAATAAGGTCCTTTCTCTTCCTGTTCTTTATTTTATTGTTTGTTTATTATATGTATATATGTTGTATGTATTTTTTTATATTAAATATTTTTATATGTAACATTTTGGTCAGCTACTTTCCTTAATTTAATTCTACTGTCCTATGTAATGCCATTTGGGTGAAAATATTGTTTTTAATAACAGCTAATAATTACCTTAATGAAATATACCTTTTTATTGACTATATAAAATACCACAGAAGTACAAAAGCAAGAACTATTTGAGTTTATTTGATTGATTTCACCATATCCATAGACGAGTTTGTGGGAGAAAGCAGAGCAGTCTGTCAGTCATTACCTGGAAACGAGAGGTACAGGTGAACAGGTCAAAAGTATATAGGTACAGAACAAACAATAATCCATAAATGAAAGGGATTTGTGAATGTATATATGAATGTACAGAGAAAAACAAATTACTAAAATATAATATAGTAAATATAGATGTGGAAATTTTCAGAAAGTTTTGCTCTTAATTTTTTTATTGGGTGGCTCTTAAAAGAGCCGTTTTGGGTCAGTCCTGTATGGACATGACTATTCTGCCGGCTGCCATGGCACTGCCCCCTCCTCACTGAAGTGGGCCATGAAAACTTCTCTGGTCTCCACTGCCTCTCTGGTTGCGTTGTTGGCTCCGATTCGCCCCACAGCTGGAAGTGGTCTTTCTCCATGAGCAGCGGCAGCTCCCCTCACCACTTCGGGGTTGACTTCCAGTCTGCGGTGAAACATTCTCCACTGTGCAGACCAGATCCCGAATGCATCTTCCACCACCAGCCGGGCCCGGGAGAGCCGGTAGTTGAAGACGCGCTGCTGATCCGACAAGATCCGCCATGTTGTAAACAACTAGCAACAGACAAATCCACGCCCGCACGCTGACGTAATGACGTGACGCGCTGATGCCCCGACGCGCCGACGCAGACCACAAGTGTGCAAGCAGCTGGGTTTTAATTTTAAAGCGTCGACTTTCGTCCGTTTGAGCGATTTGACGCCTGGACGCGCTGACCGGTGTGAACGCGGCTTTAGTGATTCATCCAATGATTACAGAATAACCCAAATTCAAAGAATGGCAATCACTGATTTTTGAAATCCAAAACAAATCCTGTGTAAATATTGCGTCCCTTATTGCACATCCTGTTTGCTCATTCTGGCAGAATGCAGGAGGTTGGTCAGGGTCTCCACGGGGCTCAGGTGCATCATTGTCAGCACAGAGGGACATTGCGCTTAGTAGCGATGTTGTGCAGGACAATACAGGCAAGAGTTATGTTGCATGCTTTCTGTGGTTCCGCTCTCAGGTAGTTAAGACATGCAAAGCGCCTCTTAAGAACTCCATTTATACGCTCAATTGCACATCTTGCTCTGCAATGAGCAGTGTTGAAGCGTGCCTGCGCCGGTGTATTTGCTGTTAGAAAAGGAGTCATCATCACCCTTGTTATAAATATCAATGTTTGCGTTGTAGGTGTCAGATGAGCGGAGTGCTGGAAGAGGATGGGGTGTGTTTTTTTTTTTTTTTTATTGTTTTTTTTAATGTGTGTGTTTTCGTTTAAAAGAAAAATAAACTTATATTGACCCCACACTGGCTATTCTACTTGTTGCTCTTTACATATCTATAGTTCTACATTGTGATTTCCATTCCTGTTTGAGCACTGGTTATCCAGATTTAGTGATCCTGAAAAGTTCCTATCCGGATCAGATTGATCCAATCCGATGTTGCTTTGAAAAACTGGCTAAAAAGTAAGATGAATTACGTTATCACGGATCGCAAAAAAAAAGGATTACTAAATCCGGATCAATTTTATCCGGATTAAACCTTTTGAAAATCCGGGCCCAAGTTCTGATGTGGTTCTCCTCTAAAGGCTCCTCAGGTGAAGCTGCTGTCTCTCAACATGAAAACCCAAACAGAACCTCCAAGCTGCCATCAGAGAGAGTAGTCCTGCTGGTTCTGGGCTCTCTGCTGGCTGCTGCTCTCATCATCTTCCACAGACTCTGTGAGTTCTGACTGGTTCAACTTTTTCTTTTTTTGTGTTAAAATATCTATTCTTTTTAGGAACCAGGACTTGGTCTAGGTTTTGATGAATACAAAATAACTTTTGTCTTTCTTGAATCAGCTGTTGCTACTTTGATGACCAATAAAACCTTCCAACCCCTGAAAGAAGATAATGAAACTCTGAGGAGAAATCTCTCAGGTGAGACTGTAAGGGTTTAAATGTGACCACAAGGCTCCATCTGAAAGTCTGCTGATGAATCGCTTCACATTAATGGAGTAAATTTAGGATTCCATCTCTATCCTATTTTTCTTATCTGTTTACAGATGAAACATGTCTGAAATGTGAAGCAGGCTGGGAGCCACATGGAGGGAACTGTTATCATTTCAGCTCCAATGAATCCTCCTGGAATGAGAGCAGACGTTCTTGCAAAGCTCTGGGAGGAGACCTGGTGAAGATAGACAGCAGAGAGGAGCAGGTATGAAACACTGCTGCATGTTCATGTTCTCACTGATTTTATCACATCATCATGTTTCTTCATCTCAGCACAGAAAAGTCTCACAGAGTCATTTTTATCAACTTCTTCTTTCCAGATGTTCCTGATAGGAAGACTTAGAAACATGACAGTAGATGATGGAGAGGGCTTGTTCTGGGTTGGCCTGATGGACTCAAAGGAAGATGGCAGATGGTTGTGGGTGGACGGATCAGTTCTGAATGAAAGGTTTAAATGTTGGAACAACCATTTAATAAATTTAAAGACTGGAAATCACTGAGATTTCAGGTTTAAAGCCACATTTCTTTGCTCCAGTTTGTTTTTCTTACTTTAATTTCAGTTTTTGGTTTGGAGGAGAACCCAACAACTGGGCAGGAGAAAACCGTACAGTAGGAGATGGCCTGGGGATGGAAAAGAACGCAAAGCATGAAGATCTGAAGAGTTGGGACGACTGTGATGTTTCTCACAGAAGTATCTGTGAGAAATCAGCAGAAATGTGTGTGTGAAGTTTAGCTCAGTCTGTAAAACCATCTCAGAGCATCAAGAACCTGTAGAGATACTGGGTTTATAAAGATGATGTGAAAATTAGAAGAGTTCTTCTGTTTTTATAAAAATGTGTTTATTCTTGATTTATGCTATTAGTAATTCAATTCAGTTTATTTATATAGCACCAATTCACAACAGATGTCATCTCAAGACACTTAACAAGAAGTCATTTCAATACATTTATACAAACATTCCAATCAGTTAAAAAGTTTCCTATTTAAGGAATCCCAGAAGATTGCATCAGTCATTGGCGTGAGGTTGGGCCACGTTGATGCAGACTTTCCAACCACAGCAATCCTACAGCAATCCCTCATACTGAGCAAGCATGTAGCGACGGTGGAGAGGAAAAACTCCCCTTTAACAGGAAGAAACCTCCAACAGAACCAGGCTCAGTAGGAGCGGCCATCTGCCACGACCGTCTGGGGGTTTGAGAAGACAGAGCAGAGACACAGAAGGAACAGAAGATGTGATATAAGAGAACTTTCTATGTTACAGAAAGTAAAAAGTTAATAACAGGACACAGTGGATGTTCAGTTACTGGGAGGATCATCCCAGTCGATGCCCCCCGTCCAACAGGGCATTGCAGCCAAGCAGGATACCAGACCAGGTATATCTTCTATGGAGAGAAAAACACTGAGAGAAAACAAGGTTAACAGTCGAAATAACAGAATGTACTGTAATACAACTGGAGAGTAGTAGGAGAAAAGGAAGTAGCAGAGTGAAGAAAACTGGTAAGTCTCTCCTCCAGCAGTCTAAGCCTATAGCAGCATAACTACAGAGATAGCTCAGGATGACCTTAGCCACTCTAACTATAAGCTTTATCAAAAAGGAAAGTTTTAAGCCTGGCCTTAAAAGTAAACAGAGTGTCTGCCTCACGGACTAAAGCTGGGAGCTGGTTCCACAGGAGAGGAGCCTGATAACTAAAAGATCTGCCTCCCATTCTATTTTTAGAAATCCTAGGAACTACAAGTAAACCTGCAGTCTGAGAGCGAAGGGCTCTGTTAGGAACATAAGGAACAATTAGATCTCGGATGTATGATGGAACTGATTATTAAGGGCTTTGTATGTAAGAAGAAGGATCTTAGATTCTATTCTGGATTTAACAGGGAGCCAATGAAGGAAAGCTAAAAAAGGAGAAATGTGATCTCTCTTTTTAAAATTCATCAGAACTCTTGCTGCCGCATTTTGGATCAACTGAAGGCTTTTAATGGCATTTTGTGGACTACCTGATAGTAAATAATTACACTAGTCCAGCCTTGAGGTAACAAATGCATGGACTAGTTTCTCAGCATCACTCCTGGACAGGATGTTTCTAATTTTAGCAATATTCCGGAGGTGAAAGAAAGAAATCCTAGAAACCTGTTTAATATGGGATTTAAATGTCAAGTCTCGGTCAAAAATAACGCCGAGGTTCTTTACGTTATTACTGGGGGCCAATTTAATGCCATCCAGACGAAGGGATTGACTAATCAGTTTCTGTTTAAGAACTTCTGGTCCAAAGACAGCAACTTCTGTTTTGTCAGAATTTAAAAGCAAAAAGTTTAGGGTCATCCATGTTTTTATGTCTTCCAGACATGCCTGTAATCTACCTAACTGACTGGGTTCATCAGGATTTATGGATAAATATAGTTGTGTATCATCTGCATAGCTGTGGAAATTTATCCCATGCTGTCTAATGATTCTACCAATTGGGAGCATATATATGAACAGAATTGGTCCAAGCACAGAACCCTGTGGAACTCCACAAGTAACCCTTGAGAGTGAAGAAGATTTATCATTTAGATGAACAAACTGGAATCTATCAGACAAATGTGATTTAAACCAGCCTAGTGCTGTTCCTTTGATCCCTGCAACATGTTCAAGCCTTTCTAAGAGAATATTATGATCGACTGTGTCAAAAGCAGCACTGAGATCTAACAAAACCAGAACAGGGAAGGTTTCTTGAGTAAAGGTTTAATTACAGCTATTTTAAATTCCTGTGGTACGTATCCGTTTACTAAGGATAGATTCATCATATCCAAAATGGGGCCAGGAACCAAATGGAACACTTCTTTAAATAATTTGGTTGGAATTGGGTCCAACATACAAGTTGAAGGTTTAGATGAGGCTAATATTTTTGATAATTCCGAAAGCTCGACTGAATCAAAACAGCCTAAGCACAACTGAGGTTCTACAGTTCCGATGCCGCCTCATTTACTGAGGAAGAATTAATCATGTTTGGGAGGATGCCAATGATTTTATTTTTAATAGAATTAATTTTATTTATGAAGAATCCCATAAAATCATCACTGCTAAGAGCTGGGGGAATAGTTGGCTCAACAGAGCTATGACTCTGTGTAAGTTTGGCAACTGTACTAAAAAGAAACCTAGGATTGTTTTTATTCGCCTCTATTAATGATGAAAAATATGCTGTTCTAGCTTGTCGAAGGGTCTTTTTATACAGCTGTAGACTGTTATTCCAGGTTAAATAGGAATCCTCTAGGTGTGTAGAGCGCCATTTTCTCTCCAACTTCCTAGTATTCTGCTTTAAAGTACGCAACTCTGCGTTGAACCAAGGAGTCAGCCTCCTATGGCTAGCCACTTTCTTTTTTAAGGGGGCTACACTATCTAATGCCAAACGAAATGAGGACGTAACGCTGTGAACCAGATCATCAATTTCTGAAGGGTTAGAGATAGAATTGCTGCCATCCACTGTGTTACCCTGAGACACTAAAGAAAGTAAGAATGGAACAGATTCTTTAAAAATTGTTACAGCATTGTCTGATAAAGCTCTAAGAGTTTTTCCTGTCCACCGTGGCTCAGTTAAAGTAAATTCAAAAGTTATTAAGAAGTGGTCAGACAGGACCGGGTTATGTGGGTGGACGGTTATTTCCTCACACTCAATACCGTATGTCAGTACAAGCTCCAAAGTGTGTTTACCCGAGTGGGTCGATCCCTGTACTTTTTGAGTAAAGCCAATTGAGTCTAAAATAGCATTAAAGGCTGCATTTAGGCTATCACTTTCAGCATCCACATGAATATTAAAGTCCCCCACTATAATAACCCTATCAGTATTTAATACTAAATCAGATAAAAAATTTGAGCTCTGATCCAAGAATTGAGAGTAAGGGCCTGGTGGACGATACAAAACCACAAACAAAAATGGTCTTAATGTTTTGCAACTTGGATGAGGAAAATTAAGGGTTAGATGTTCAAAAGAACTGTAGCTATCAATTGGTCTGGGACTAATTAGTAAATCAGAACGAAAAATATCATTGCAACTCCTCCTCCTCGCCCAGTATTTCTAGGAATGTGAAAATTTAAATGACTGGAAGGAGTTGACTCATTTATACTGACATAATCCTCCTGCTGCAACCAGGTTTCTGTGAGACAAAGGAAATCAATGTGATTATCACAAATCAAGTCATTTACTAACAAAGTCTTTGAGGAGAGAGATCTTATGTTTAATAAACCAAATTTAATAGATTTATTTTTCTGTTCAGTCAAAGTTGTATTTATTTTTATGGGATTTCCATGATATGCTTTTGTTGGCTTAACTTTTAATCCATTTAATTTTGGCCGTGGGCAAGACACTGTTTCTATAGGGTAATGGGTGGGTAACAGTACAGAAGCAGCAGAGAGGTGGGTTGAACTACGACTCTGCCTTCTGGTCTGGACCCTGGGTTGTCAGTGTTTTGGAGGACTAATAAATTCGGCCATATTCTTAAAAAGAAGAGCTGCTCCATCCAAAGTGGGATGGATGCCGTCTCTCCGGATCAGACCAGGTTTTCCCCAAAATGTTCTCCAGTTCTCAATGTAGCCCACATCGTTTGCAGGACACCACCTAGACAACCATTGATGGAATGACAGCATGCGGCTAAACATGTCGTCACTGGTCCGATCAGGCAGGGGACCAGAAAAGATTACAGAGTCGGACATTGTTTTGGCAAACTGACACACCGAAGCAACACTAATTTTAGTGACCTCTGATTGGCGTAACCGGGTGTCATTACCGCCAGCGTGAATAACAATCTTACTGTATTTACGCTTATCTTTAGCCAGCAGTTTCAGGTAGGATTTGATGTCGCCCGTTCTGGCCCCTGGCAAACATTTGACTATGGTCAATGGTGTCTCTAATGCCACGTTTCTGACTATGGAGCTGCCAATTACCAGGGTCGGCTTCTCAAAATCTGTTAGAAACGCGGACCGGTTGGTGGTGGCCCGGGGGCTGGGTCCTAGAACTATGCTTCCTACGTACAGTCACCCAACCAGCCTGAGGTCCCAGCTGCGCGGGCTCTACCGGAGGACAGCTAGGGGGTTCTATCCTTGTTGGCTCCGCGCTGGCTAATGGGCTTCGGCTAGTATCTGCTAAAAACAAAATGGACCTTTCTGGAAACAACAAATAAACCATTTCAAACTGTTTCCTCCTTTTTAACTCGAAACATTTAAATCTATTCTTTTGTAGTGTTTGGAAATATTTCTGAGGCTGCTGTGGAAGCAAGCTGAAGAACCCAGAGCCAGGATGAGGTGGTAAAACTCAAGTCTCTAATAAAATCCTAACGTTGTTGGACAAACAGATGTAGAAAGAACTTAAATTGACATAATAAAAACCACATCGTATATGTGAGCTAAGTGTCAAAGACTAAAGGGTCTAAAGAAAGATGAGGTAGGCAGTAGATGAAAGCTTTCAATCGAAGTTTCTTCAACATAAAGCGGTGAAACGTGAAGGACCACAGAGGAGAGAGGATACACTGGTGAGTTTAGATAATTTTTGTCCAACAAATAAATCTAAGGTGTTTATTGTACCCATAGTGAGAGCTTGTATTATAACCGCCACCCATAGGATAAACATGTAGGTTAAATAGTTGGTTCATTTAACCCTTATAACCTAGGCCTATTTTGAAGCCTGTTTCTCGAAAAATGCTTACCCATGAAAAATCAGTACATTTCAGCAACGAAAAGGAGTATTTGAACCATGTTAGTGTCATTGTAAAGGTAACATTGAATAGAATTGATAGATGTATCATTATGCATATTTTCTCTTACTGGTTAGGAGAAACTGAAGATGGAACACAGCAGAAATGGGGTTTTTGTTGCTCCGCCTAAAAAAACAAACATGTTTTATAATGAGAAACTCTATGGATATTGCCTCAATGGCAGTGGGTACTCAATAAAATGTAAATACAACATGTGGACATTATCTCTGCAAAATTTGATACTGATTATGTGAAGCAGGATAAAACTAGAGAGGTTTGAGTCCAGGCAAGTCAGGCGAGGTGTCCAGTTTGGCACAGTTTGCCACAAATAGTGCCATTTCTATTTTCGTCATGTAAAAGTTATATTTTTCATTTTAATGTCACATAGTGTTCAGTAGACCTAAAATAAACACTTTTGGGCATTTTTGGAGAAAACAAATCTGATAATGCAATAATGTTTATGTATATTTTTGTACTGTGCCTTGTGCGCCCGCTTGCGTAATGCGCCGCTCTTGCCGGCTGGTAGTTTAATTTTACGCAAAGACCTACCCTCGCAGCAGATTGGTCAATTTGCATGAGCGATACCTCGTTAGATTCTTAGAAGCCAATAGAATAACGCCAAAACTTGCCAAATAAGATTGACAACACGGTCATCCAACCAGGGAGCCGAGAACAGAGCTTCGGGGAAATGCCAGGCTTCTCGGCGAGTAGACAAAAAACACTTTCTAGGAACCAAAAATTGTTATAGAAATGCCTGGAAAGTTTTGAATGGTGCATAAGAGATGGAAGTAAAATAATAGCGTTTAGTTTCCAAAAAAATCATCTTTACACGGGAAAACAGCAAAGGTAAGGCAAATCTTACTATTGTGATTATGAAAAGCGATTTCTTGTTGTGTTGTACTTAGGCTTATATCTCCGCGGTGCTTTGGTGTAGCATCTTGGCAGATGTATCTTTGGAATCGGCTGGTTCTCTGCTTTCATTTGAGGGGTTGATTGTGTATTTAGCACAAAGGATTGCTGCGGTAGAGCCAGAAATATGGCGGCTGGGTTGACGAAACTATGATGTTACGAGTTTGTTCGCAAATATTTATTTACGTGTCATCTGAGTTGTGTTTGTGGTTGGTAAAAATAGTTTAGCGTGGTCTGCTGTTTAATTTGATGCGCATTATTACTATTTTTTCTGTCAGGTTGTGTTGTCTCAAGCCTGTTTAAAAAAAGTAATTCCCTGGGTCCCCCAATTGGGAAGACACATGATTTATCTTCTATTAAACCTTTCATTCAGTGCTCTCCGTCCACCCAGAACCATTTGCCTTCTTCCTTTGAGTCCGTCAGTCCCATCCAGAACTTTACACTATTATTTATCATGTTGCTCAGTCTTCCTACCAGGAACATCTGAACAGAAGTTGATGAAAATGACTGTGAGACTTTTCTGTGCTGAGATGAAGAAATATGATGATGTGATAAAATCAGTGAGAACATGAACCTGCAGCAGTGATTCATACCTGCTCCTCTCTGCTGTCTATCTTCACCAGGTCTCCTCCCTGAACTCTGCAGGAACATCTGCTCTCATTCCAGGAGGATTTACTGGTGCTGAAATAATAACAGGTTCCTCCATGTTGCTCCCAGCCTGCTTCACACTTCAGACATGTCAGATCTTTAAAGACAAAGACCTCAGTGAGTCAGGAGGAAGAAATCTCTGTAGATGATGAGGCAGCAGGAGGCGTCTTCTGTCCTGCAGCTACAATCTAACTTCCTGTATCTGTCAGTCCATCAATGTCTCTTTAACATCATTAGAGGACAGAAATGGGACAAAGACCAAAGATTGGACTAACTTTTTACTGCAGGAGGTGGAGGACATGTTGGAGGTTTTGGTCCGTCTGTGGATTTGGTACATGTTGGAGGTGGAGGACATGTAGGAGGTTTTGGTGGAGGACATGTATGTGTAGAATTTCCTGCGTGCATTTTTGTACTTGGATTCATTTCTATGAAAGAAAAAGATTATTATAATGTGAGATATTGAAGGATATTTTGGGCACTTTTAAATCTCGACCGTCTCACTTTTACTGATCATCAGTTTATACCCGCCGGCTGAAAGAATATATTCCAGTTGGGGTCAATTTAAACAGAGAAAAGTAAAAGTTTATTTTCGCTTTTGAAACTTTAAATAAAACTTAAATCATCTTTAACTTATACAGAACAACAATAATATATAAATCCATAAAAACACACAAACTCACTGGCTGCAAGGCAGATGATGGTAACTACCAAGATGGCAAAGAGCACCAGCAGGACCACTAGCTTTAAGGTGACCTTTGACTTCATGCTCTGTCCAACTGGTTGAACATTTGCTGCACACGTTGCACAGACTGGAGATTGGAAACAGATACACTTCTGTCAAAAAAAGTCCAATAACTCAACCACATGTCTGATGTTTCATCCTGACATGTATGGAATAATAAGCTTCTCCTTCTGTAAAGGGGTCCTTAAATTTAAAACTGAGCAAAGCTCTGCATCATAGGCCATAGACACCTCCCCTTAAATTTACATGTCCCTGTAAGTGGGTTCGAGCGATGCGCATGTAAGTTGATTGACACCCGACAAGCCAGAAATTCGAATTCTATTGGCTAAAAGAATTCGCAGCTCAGTGTGAAATGCATAGGCGTCTATGGGAGGAAGGCAGGACTTAGGAAGATTAAAAAATGTTGTGGAGCGCTAGTCTTTTGTCATAGTATTGAACCCCACTATCATTTTAAAGATATATAAAACTTTGATACATAAATATATTCTCCGGACTGCAGCTTTAACAGGGATGATCTGACCCTAGACCAGTGACCGGCTGACACTCTTAATCAGAACAATACGGCCGCCATGTTTATTCCAGGTTGAACATCTGAAGCACTGAAACAGCTCTGATTAAAGTAACTAAGGATGATCTCGTGGCCTTAGATAATGGACCACAGGGCTACAGTATGAGTCCTCTTTCTATCTACAAACATAATGTGGGATCTATAAGGAGTTTTAATGTTTCTGTGTAATCCAAGCCTAAATGGTGGTTGGTTCTCATTTTAGGCAACACCTCTGAAGAAGAGCTAAAAAAGAGGAAAGTCAGAAGAATCACACACAGCAGAAGAGCAAACTGAAGCGATGACACTGTGCGTTGTGATCGCTATATATATATAAATTACTTCTGCTTAGAAGCTTCTTCACTTGTCGCTTCTTAGAAAACGACTCTGGTGTTAATGACATACAAACATATCTTACATACATATCATAAAAGTTACTCGCTGTGGGTAGAGGAGCAAGAAATTTTACTCCAGTAAGACTAGCGATACTTCATTAAAATATTACTCAAGTAAAAGTAAAAATTACGGTTTAGTAAAACTACTCCAACATATTACTAAAGAAAATGTCACTAGTTTCTACCTGCCTCTGCTGAGCTGTCAAACACTGGTACATTTGTTTTTCAGCTACTTTTGGTTTTCCTGTTCAATAAAAAAGCATAAATCATCTCTTAAACAGACATCGAATTCCACATTTTAATAAAAATATCAGTCTCTGTTAATTAAAAACAGGACTGCACAAAAACATAGACTTGGATTTAATTTAAGACTTGGATTTAATTTTGAATCAAGTTTAAGTTTAAATTTTTTTTTTAAACAAACCTTGCTCTTGAATTTGTGGCCTTCTGACTGTAGAATAGACAACATCAGCTGCAGAAACCTCATCTGGACAACAGAAAACACAGAGGAGTCAATGGGAAGGAGATTAAAGACTGGAACTGATAAGATGTAGGTAGGCTGGGAGGTAGGCCTACCTTTGGCCTTTTTTGTAAACTTCACATCAACGTATGTTACATCAGCTTCAGCCATCCTTCTGCTGTGACTCTGAGACACCTCAGATATTACTTTAAGCTTTTAAAAGCTTCCTGAAGACAGCTAGGGCTGTCAGATCAGAGAGGAAGTCCCAAATCAAGCCAATGGCATTGAGTGTTAACTTCATGCAGTGAGTACACAGTTTTAAATCACAAATCATGCACTGTTATGAACCACACAATTTTAATCCATGTGTCAGAACACTGAACATGTTGCGTATCTGCAGTTCTGTTGGTCTTTAGGAGGGGGTGCTTTAGTTTGCTAGTTTTTCTGCTGGTATTTATTAGAGAGTTGACAGAGCTGCCCACAACAATGCTCATCAATCATTTCCCTCTCCTATAAAAGCAAAAAAACACCACACTCGTTTTACAGGATTGGCCCAGAAGCCTGTGAAAATTCACTAAAAGCTGGTATGTTGGTTGGTGTTGGAGGAACTGAAGACAGGTTTTTTTTTTGCCTAACAGTGGTGGGTTCAGTTTAAACGCTGATGTCAGCCTTTGCAGCTCCTCCTTTAGCTGAGAGACAAAAGTCTCCAAGCAGACGACCTGTCAACATCAGGGTGAATTCGACATCGATCAGAGGCCTATCTAAAGTAAAACAAGGCTTTTATTAGGAATTGCCACAATCCTAGCTAGTGTTCCATCCTAGCTAGGTATCCTAGCGCTGCAGTAGATCCTAATGTTAAATCCCTTCAGCCTTTTCCAACCCTAACACCTCTAATTAGTGAGTAGATTTGTTTGCAGATTGGCGTCCAAGGGCTAAAATAGTGTTTCCTGTAGTGACATGGATTATTTGACCAATGAAAAGCTATTTTCTCACATATACTGATTATATAAACAGCTTGGTGGTTATAAATATGAACATGGATTTGGTGAACTAGCAGAAGACATATAAGGTTAATTCAGGCTAAAGATTAGTCTGCTACTTTCTTCTACTACCCTCCAGTTTCAAGATATTTGCTCTTATTTTATCTTTTAACTTTATGTTCTGTTTTTCTTCTCTTAATAGAGAGAGCTAATTATGCTAATGTACCCCTTTAACATATGATACACTTAGCCCTTTCTTTTTGGTTTTAACCCTGTCTCTCTTCTATACAATCGTATTGGATAAGATTTTGCTGTGATTAGCTGTGCCTCCTTTATCCTATTGACTTTAAAACAAGCATAGAGCGGATTTGTTTAGATGTGTTTCTCTTCTAGATGAAGCCAGTAAAAGCAGCTACTACTGAAATAAACTCATTACAATGTCACCAGGTTACTTTGAACCCATCCAAACCCTAAGTAAATGCATCGAGCAAATCAACTAGTGGATGTGCCATAACTTTCTCCAGCTTAACAGAAACAGAACTGAAGTAATTACTTTTGGACCTAAAGTGGAACGATCAAGAGTCAGCACACAGCTTCAGTTAATACAACTAGAAACTATTGATCAGGCCCAAAATCTAGGTGTAGAAATGGACTCAGACCTGAACCTCCAGGGTCACATAAAGGCAATAACAAGGTCAGCGTTCTATCACCTGAAGAACATTTCTAGGATTAAAGGACTGATGTCGCAACAGGACCTCGAAAAACTCATCCATGGATTTATCTTTAGTTGGATTGATTACTGCAACAGTGTCTTCACAGGTCTGCCTAAAAAGTCAATCAGACAGCTGCAGCTGATCCAGAACGCTGCTGCTCGTGTTCCTCACTAGAACCAGGAAAGTAGAGCACATCACCCCAGTTCTAAAGTCCTTACACTGGCTCCCTGTAGCTCAGAGAATAGACTTCCAAATACTTTTACTAGTTTACAAATCATTGAAAGGCTTAGCATCAAAGTATGCTGAAGATCTACTGTTACTATACCAACCCCCTCCTCAGACCACTCAGGTCCTCTAATTCCAGTCTACTAATAAACCCTAAAATTATTATAATAACTATCTTTCAGATAGTCATTTTGAAGGCTAAACACCTGAAGTGGTTTATTTAACTTAGTTTCCTCAGCTTGTAACGGTTTCATATTTAAAGGTGTTGGGGTGCCAGTCAGGTCTCTCTCCTGACATAATAAATTAGAACAGAAACTCTGATCTGTCTCTGTTTCTCCTCAGGGTGAAGTGTCCCCATGATGAGACAACCACAGAGAGATGAAAAAGGTAAGAAGATGAATGTGGTTGTAATTCAGCAAGAAGGTGATGAAGAAGTTGCAGTCAGAGGTCAGTGGTCTTCATCAGAAAACAACAACCATACTTAACATAAACAGCTTTCTTTAGACATCAGATCAGCCGAGCTCGGACAGAACTCGACATTTAACAGAACATCTGTAATTGTAGATGAAAAATTCGGATGAATCTCTGATCTACATCATCCTGTATGGAGAACGAAAGTATAAAAGACTTAGAGGATCTTGGGTCTTGGTCTTTGCGCGCTGCAGAGTATTTTGGTCGGGTGTGTAACAGGACTTGGTTCGGGTTCACTGGTGGACGGGCCAGGTACTGGAGATGCAGGGCAATGGATTGGTGGGGGGGCTTCGGTTGCTTGCTGAGCCATCAGACAAGAGTGCTGGGGATAGGGGGTGGGCACATCAACGTGGTTTTGGGCTGGTGTGTGCCCTGGGTTCCTGTCTGGGCACGGGGGCTTTCAATGCATTGGTGGTGCTGGGGCCTTCTTTATTGGCGGTGAGTCTGTCACTATCTTGCTGTAAGTGCTCTCCCCCTAGGGGTGCACAACTTTTTTCTACTTTGATAGTAGGCCGAATGTCGGGGTGGGTATAGCTCTTCTTCTGGGATGGGGCCGGGGTGACTGCCTTGGGCTCTGTGGGGGTTGATGGTGCTGCAGCCATGGGCCCTGGGGTGGATGTACCAAGGCCTCCCTCCTTGGTGGATCTTGGTGAATGGGGGTGCCTATTGGAGTCAGTGGGGAAGCGGGCTCCGTGGGAGGGTATTTTGTCCCCCAGTCCATCCCTCACCATCTCCGGCACCTCTGTCCGCCCGTTCCAACACTCTACCACTAATGTAGGTCTTTGGGGTATAGGAATGTCATTGGGGTGCGAGGATGGGGTTTCCATCTCCGCTACCCCGTGGCAGCCTGGGTCCCAATTTTACTGTGCAACATAGACACTCACTCATAACATTCTCATGAGACACACATGTTGGGACTTTGGGATGGGCAGACTTTTTGGCATCCAGAAGAGGAGCTGTTCAATCAGCTTCAACTCTGGTCCCGGGGCCCACCGTTAAACTACATATGGCCACTGAGGGTGTGGGGTGGCGGTTGTGGGATGTGTGGCTGCCCCCCTCACATCCCACCCCTCTGTTTTAAATGCACATTATAACAACACACATCAAAACCATACTTCCACACCCCTGTTCACTATTCTCCATCAGGGGTTGGGGTCCGGGAGGAGGAACGGGCGGTTTGGTCAGGGCCTGGGCTTGTGGCCTGCTTTGCCACTGTTTGGCTCTCTGTGTCTGGGGCTTGGTGGTTGAGGGGGGGGGGGGGGGGTGGGGGGGGCATGCAGACATGCGGGCATGCAGACATGCGGGCATTCATCCCTGGTGTCTGCCTGGCTGGGTCCAGGTGGACCGAGGTATCGGTCAGCTGCCATGCCGGGACGCCTCTTTTGGAGGGGCTGGTTTGGGAATTGTTTGGTGGTAGCTGTTGGCTGGCTATGTGGAGGTCGGGTCCGGCATCTCCACTTGATCTCCCGTTCTGTATGTTTGATGCTTGGTCAATTCATTGGTGGGTTTGGTTGACCTTGGTTGCATGCTTGGTGCTCTGCGGTCTGCAGGAGTGAGATTTGGGAGCTTGTCGAGCTTGATGTCCGGGTGCTGAATGGTGTTGGGCTGGTGATGTCATTCGTCCGCTGGGGCTTTTGGTGGGGTGCCCCGGCAAGGGGCGGTGGGGCCATTGGGATGTCGGCTGTGGGGATTGGCTTGGGGTGGTGGCACCTCATGTGGGCCATTGGCTTGCCATCGCACCTGCGGCGTGGCAGACCTCATTGGCCCATCCCGACCAGGGTCCCTGCTGGAGGGTGGGGCGCCCTTGGGCCCACGTGGCTGGATTCCCCCTGGTGTAGCCGCCGGAGCCTGTGGGCTCATCGCTGCGCCCCCTGGGTCCCTGCGTTGTAGCTGCTGGATGTTCCCCCAGGGCTCTCCTCTGCTCCTCTCTTGGGGGTTACAGTCGACCCTGCGTTGGTCAGCCTAAGGCTCCTGTGCTCTGGGGGTCCTTTGGATGTCCATGGCTCCGATCTCCCTCATGTCTGCATTAATTCCTGGGAGGCGGATCGACGGCTCCTCACATCAACCATTAAACATGCGTGCTCATACACACACACAGGTGTGGGAAATCCAGTGTTTACAGATACATTCTTGAGTTTAGGTTACCATTATTCCCAAAGCAATTTCTAATAAAGATTTCTTACACATATATATCAAGCAGAGTACATTTGCAAAGCCATATGCTCCAACTCTGAGTGCCACACTGCCAAACAGAACACGTGAAAGAAAAAAAACTTAGAGGAAAAAGGAAATCATGATTAGGTATTTCACATTAAAATAAAAACTTAATCACTGAAAATAATGAGGAAGTCATAAACAAAAAGTGAGAAATACATTGTTTTCTGATTATCATATTTGGTTGCATAGAAAACTGTTTAAGTTCTTCTTAAATTTATGGATTAATTGTAAAAGTTGCCTCAGGACTGTCATGTTAAAGAGCGAAAACGTTTCATTTGGAGCAGCTTTTGGTGACGATGAGGACAAAACCTGTCCTACAGAACCAGGCCGTGACAGGACTGATATCGCCATGGAAACACATTATGATTCAATTCAATTCAATTCAATTCAAAATTACTTTATTAATCCCAAAGGGAAATTAAATGTTGTTGTAACTCATTATGCAAGTTCCTTCAAAGATTTGTTGTAGATGCTGATGGCTGTGGGTAGGGATGATCTCTTGTAGCGCTCTGCAGATCTGAAGAAGCCTCTGACTGAAGACGCTCTGTAGTTGTATGACAGTCTGATGTAGAGGATACTCTGGATCTATGGCGTCTTCTTTTCAACTCATCAGGGTTGTGTGGCTGTAGTTGAGGTATTATTTGAGCTTTTGTGATGTTAATCAGCTGCTGCCAGTTGTAAACCACCTTGTTGCCATGGTTATGCATCATAACAAATGTCCAAAAATAAAAAGTATCAGCAAAAATCCTTCCAGTTGCACAGCATTCAAAACCAGAGAGAACAGTTGTCCACAAAAACAATGTTTCTACCAGAAATTGAAGAATTAAAGTTTAAAAAAAGAAAACAATATGAACCAAAGTAAAAGAGCTACTCCAACATGCTGCCACCTTAAGCGGCGCAATTCCGGAATCTGATCATTGACTCTGAAGTTATTTTCTGTTCATAGATGAGAAACTGTAAATAAAAACAGAGTGAGTCATAAAGAGGAAGCTCTACAAAGTCTGTGATTTTCCTGATGTCAGTTTCAGATGTTCTGAGTCTGTCTCCAGGTTCTGATGTGGTTCTCCTCTAAATGCTCCTCAGGTGAAGCTGCTCCCTCTCAACATGAAAACCCAAACAGAACCTCCAAGCTGCCATCAGAGAGAGTAGTCCTGCTGGTTCTGGGCTCTCTGCTGGCTGCTGCTCTCATCATCATCTACAGACTCTGTGAGTTCTTTCTGGCTCAACTTTTCTTTTTCTGTGTTAAAAATAAAAATATCTATTCTTTTTAGGAACCAGGACTTGGTCTAGGTTTTGATGAATGCAAAATAACTTTTGTCTTTCTTGAATCAGCTGTTGCTACTTTGATGACCAATAAAACCTTCCAACCCCTGAAAGAAGATAATGAAACTCTGAGGAGAAATCTCTCAGGTGAGACTGTAAGGGTTTAAATGTGACCACAAGGCTCCGTCTGAAGGTCTGCTGATGGATCGCTTCACATTAATGGAGTAAATTCAGATTCCATCTCTATCCTACTTTTCTTATCTGTTTACAGATGAAACATGTCTGAAATGTGAAGCAGGCTGGGAGCCACATGGAGGGAACTGTTATCATTTCAGCTCCAATGAATCCTCCTGGAATGAGAGCAGACGTTCTTGCAAAGCTCTGGGAGGAGACCTGGTGAAGATAGACAGCAGAGAGGAGCAGGTATGAAACACTGCTGCATGTTCATGTTCTCACTGATTTTATCACATCATCATGTTTCTTCATCTCAGCACAGAAAAGTCTCACAGAGTCATTTTTATCAACTTCTTCTTTTCAGATGTTCCGGAAAGGAAGACTCAGAAACTTGACAGTAGATGATGGAGAGGGCTTGTTCTGGGTTGGCCTGATGGACTCAAAGGAAGATGGCAGATGTTTGTGGGTGGACAGATCAGTTCTGAATTAAAGGTTTAAATGTTGGAACAACTATTTCATAAATTTAAAGACTGGAAATCACTGAGATTTCAGGTTTAAAGTCACATTTCTTTGCTGCAGTTTGCTTTTCTTACTTTAATTTCAGTTTTTGGTTTGGAGGAGAACCCAACAACTGGGCAGGAGAAAACCGTACAGTAGGAGATGGCCTGGGGATGGAAAAGAACGCAAAGCATGAAGATCTGAAGAATTGGGACGACCGTTCCTGTGATGTTTCTCACAGAAGTATCTGTGAGAAATCAGCAGAAATGTGTGTGTGAAGTTTAGCTCAGTCTGTAAAACCATCTCAGAGAATAAAAAACCTGTAGAGATACTGGGTTTATAAATATGATGTGAAAATTAGAAGAGTTCTTCTGTTTTTATAAAAATGTGTTTATTCTTGATTTATGCTGTTATTATCTGCTGAAACAAAATAGACCTTTCTGGAAACAACAAATAAACCATTTCAAACGGTCTCCTCCTTTTTAACTCGAAACATTTAAATCTATTCTTTTGTGGTGATTGGAAATATTTCTGAGGCTGCTGTGGAAGCAAGCTGAAGAACCCAGAGCCAGGATGAGGTGGTAAAACTCAAAAAGTCTCTAATAAAATCCTAACTTTGTTGAACAAACAGATGTAGAAAGAACTTAAATTTACAAAATAATAACCACAACATATATGTGAGCTAAGTGTCAAAGACTAAAGGGTCTAAAGAAAGATGAGGTAGACAGTAGATGAAACCTTTCACTCGAAGTTTCTTCAACATAAAGCGGTGAAGGACAGAGGAGAGAGGATACACTGAGTTTAGATAATTTCTCGTCCAACAAATAAGTCTAAGGTGTTTATTTTAACCATAGTGAGAGCTTCTATTATAACCACCACCCATAGGATAAACATGTAGGTTAAATAGTTGGTTCATTTAACTTTTTACCTAGGCAGCTACAGAAACTCTCCTCAGGGTAATGTGTCCCCATAATGACATGTCCACAGAGCTGGGAAGAAGGTAACAAGGTGATTGTGGCGGTAAATTAGCATGAAGGTGATGAAGAAGCTGCAGTCATAGGTGAGTGATCAGACAAAACAGTCAGACTGAACACAAACTGCTTTCTTTAGACATCAGATCAGCAGAGCTGGGGTTGGGAGGAATGGCACCCCAATCTGAACCAGAGCATTGTTTTGCTGCTCCGGTAGAGCTTTAAACACCTCCTGGGGGAGGCGGTGGACACTGAGCCAGAGTGGGCCATGTTCCGTGCCTCTATTGTCGACCGGAGCTGTGGCTGTAAGGTGGACGGTTCCTGTCGCGGCTGCAACCCTTAAACCCACTGGTGGACACCGGCGGTGAGGGATGCTGTCAAGGTGAAGGAGGAGTCCAATCATGTCTTTTTGGCCTGTGGGACCCTGGAAGCAGCTTATAAGTACCGGCAGACCAAGCAGAGTGCGGCATGTTAGGTCGCTGAGGCAAAAACTTGGGCGTGGGAGGAGTTCAGTGAGGCCATGGAGAACAACTTCTATATGACTTTGAGGCAATTCTGGTCCACCATCCGGCGTCTCAGGATGGGGAAGCGAAGGGGACAGCCACCAACACGGTTTACAGTGAGGGTGGTGTGCTGCTGACCTCGACTCAGGACGTTATGGGTCAGTGGATGGAGTACTTCAAAGACCTCCTCAATCCCACCGGGGGCGCTTTCCAATCTGGAAGTGGAGTCTGGGGACATTGGGTCGAGCTCACCAATATCTGGTGCTGACGTCAAAGAGGTGGTTAAAGAGTGACAAGGCCCCGGGGATGGATGAGATTCACCTGGAGTTCCTCAAGGCTTTCGATGTTGTGTTTGTTAACGCGGCTCTGCAATATTGCTTGGACATCTGGAGCAGTTCCCTTGGATTGGCAGACCGGGGTGGTGATCCTCCTATTTAAAAAGGGGGACCCCAGAGTGTGTTCCAACTACAGGGGGCTAACACTTCTGAGCCTCCCTGGTAAGGTCTATTCGGGGATTCTGGAGAGGAGAATCTGACAGATAGTCAAACCTCAGATCTAGGAGGAACAATGCGGTTTTTGTCTTGGCCCCGGAACGGCTCTACACCCTCAGCAGGGTCGTGGAGGTTACATGAGCAGTCGCCCAACTGGGTTAAATGTGTTTTGTGGACTTGAAGAAGGCGTTTGAACGTGTCCCTCAGGGAGTCCTGTGGGGGGTACTCTGAGAGGTTGGGGTACCATCGGTCTCATACAACAAGCTTGCTTACTCATAAAATGGGGTCTGAAAACTGCATGTCACTTTCTACGCCATGAGATTTATAGAAAGAAAACACAACGGAAAAATGTGCGCAACGTTAACCACACTTAAGAATCTTGCTTACGCTGCACATTTTGGACATGGAGGACACTGCCAGTGAAGCTGGTGAGATGGCAAAATTGTGAATTTAACCCCCATTTTCAGACTTATAGAGCTTCGCACACACATGATTACACAACCAACAGTCAGCCCCCACCCCTGTCTCTGAACTAAGAATTGAAATGAGAATCTGATTGAAAATATGTTGCATTTAAGAATTATATCACAGTATGTTCATATGTACAGTGGGCCAAAGAAGTATTTGGCAGCCACCGATTTGTGCAAGTTTTCACACTGTAATTTTCATCATAGTTACACTTTAACTGTGAGAAACAGGATGTAGAAAAAAACCAGGAAATCACATTGTATGATTTTTAAATAATTTATGTGTATAATGGTGCAAAAAATAAGTATTTAGCACCTACAAATAAGCAAGAATTCCGGCCCTCTCACAGACCTGTTAATTCTTCTTTAAAGAGTAAAACAAAATCCCAGAAAATGAAGGATTGCATTGGCAAATACCCATTTATACAGTTTAGAAGCAAAAAAAGTTTGTTTTGGGGTTTAGTAGCTCTTCTATCCTCGATTCCTTTTTTTTTTTTTTTTTTAAACGTGTCCTGTTTGGCAGTGTGGAGCTCAGAATTGGTGTCTGACTACCAAGTAGAAGCCCAACAGATTTACTTTCACAAGCGAAGCAGTACAGCTTTTGCTATAGTACTCCCCTTGATATATGTTTGAAAAATCTTTATTATGAATTGTTGGGGTTTTTATTTCCTGATGTTATGGACACGGAGACGGAAAATTAAGGAGAAGAGAGAAGGAAGATGAAGAAGAGAGGTAGGAAACAAAAAGTCAAGAGAGAGGGTGAGTTGAAAATACAAGAGAGGAAGGGGAACAAAGAAAACACAGGAAGACATTGAAGTCTGCCTCCATACCCACAGGACGGCAGAGAGAGGGGGAAAAACAAAACAAAACACGAAAAAGGAACATCAACAAAACAAACCAAACATTGTGAACTAAGAATTACACAACCACATCACACAAAAATTGATATAAAAGTACAACAACAATGTCACAGAAAAACTAATGGTACCGATTAATCAAGCTCTAGTAATGATAACCTCAGCCCAAGAATATATCCTTAAACACCAGAGACTCCACATCTATGTGTGTGTGTTAGCATGCTGGTGCATATAAGGTTTCTCCATAAGAGTGTTCAATAGTTGGTGTGAGCAGGCATCAATCCGTCTCCCATGAAGGAGATCGGAGCAAAGACGTCCAATGGATCCCCAGAGCCCCAGGCGGACCCGGGCGGGGCCAACCAGCAAACAAGGCGAGACGCCATACAGAGAGAGAGGCGGCTGCACATGCCGGCAGCCGGCTGGCACCGACCCCCACAGCCAACAGAGACCCCACGCCGGCCGACCCCCAGCCAGGACCACAGCTAGGGGGCGCGGCGCCCCCGAGCCCCGAATCCCCAGGCCCACCCCAGACCCTACCCAGGCGCAGCACGGCCACCAGGCCAGTAACCCATGTCCGCCAGTGCAACCCTCCCAAGGCACCGTATGCAGCCATCAGGAGTTACCACCCAAAGCCCAACCCAGGCCGGCCAGCGCCCCATCCGCCCAGTGATCTCACCCCCTGGGGTCCGCCCCAGACGCCTCCAACCCCAAAACCCCCACATCAGCAACAGTGTCCCAAATGACAAAACCAAGTGCCCCCCACCCCCACTAGGTGATGGAGCCGATCAAAGGAGCCCAGAGAGATTGATCAGATATGGAGCCAGAGGCCGTCTCAAGACCAATATGGTCCAACAAGAGATTTCTATACTGATTAATATTAAGAGCTTTTTTATTTTTCCAGTTCAGGAGGATAGTTTTCTTAGCGATGCATAAGGCAATGTGAACCCTTAGAACTGACTTTGTGTCCATGGTGACATCATTTAAATTTCCTAACAGGCAAATTGAGGGAGATGGTGGGATGTTACATTTCAGACACTTTGATAAGTCCTCACATATCTGGCACCAAAATTTCTTAACAGGTGGACAGAACCAAAGCGCATGAACATAAGTATCTGGTATATTGCTTGTGCATTGTAAGCAGGTATTAGACGATGTAAAACCCATCCTAAACATTCGTTGACCTGTATAGTGTACTCTATGAAGGATTTTGTATTGTATTAATTGCAAATGAGGATTTTTTGTTATTTTAAAGGTTCTTAAACATATCTGAGACCAGACGTTTTGGTCAAAGCTGGCTGATAAATCCACCTCCCATTTTGAAATAGGGATGGCTATTGATTCATCTAATGTAGATAAAGTTTTGTATATTTTAGACAGCAATTTGGGGGGGTTGAGATTAAGAAAATCTAAAACTCTTGCTGGAATTTGTAATTCAGCTGTATTGAGCCTAAATTTACCTTTAATAATAGATTTAATTTGTTGATATTCTAAGAATTTGTTTTTATCAATTCCATATTGTGTAATTAATGTATTAAATGGGATAAAGTCTGTTCCTTCAAATATATGTTCCAGGTATTCAATTCCATTGCACCTCCAGACTGGGAAACTTAGCATACATTTTTTTTGCAAGATGTCGGGGTTATTCCAGATGGGTGTGCGTCTGCATGGGATTATTGTGGACTGTCATTTTTAGAAACTCCCACCATGCTGTCAGAGAGGAGCTGGTATTTATGCTTTTAAAGCATTCATATTGTTTTATATTTGAGCTAATAAATGGTAGGTCTGAAAGTTTTATCTTATTACATAGTGTCTGTTCTACGTCTATCCAGGACTCGTCTAGGTAGCTATGTTTTAACCGTCTTGAGATGTATTGGAGCCTGTTGGCTAAGAAATAATGATGGAAGTTTGGTAGATCTAGACCTCCTTTTTCTTTGGTCTTCTGCAGTGTTTTTAAGCTGATATGTGGGGGTTTATCTTTCCAAAGAAATTTAGAGATAGAGGAGTCCAGAGATCTAAACCAGTCTAGTGATGGTTTACTTGGGATCATTGAGAATAAGTAGTTGATTCTGGGCAAAACCATCATTTTTATTGAAGCAACCCTTCCCATAAGTGATATGGGTAGGGATTTCCATCTAGCAAGATCATCTTCCACTTTTTTTAAAAGTGTGATGTAGTTTAGCGTTATTAAATCTGCCAGTCTTGGTGAGACATTGATACCTAAATAGGTAATATTCCCTGACTGCAGTTGTGTATTAGTTGGATTCTGGACAGAACAATTGATTGGAAGAACTGTAGATTTTAACCAATTTATAGAATAATCTGAAACATTTGAGTAAGAGTTTATCAACCCGATTACCTGAGAGAAAGAGGTTTGTGAATGCTGGAGAAAAGTAATACATCATCTGCATAAAGACTGATTTTATGTTCTATGTTATTGCATTTTATGCCTTTAATATTGTGAGTTTGCCTGATTGCTGCAGCTAGTGGTTCAATAAAAATAGCGAACAGGGAGGGAGAGAGAGGACATCCCCGCCTGGTACCTCTCTGAAGATAAAACCTAGATGATGTTTGGTTATTTATCCTGATACATGCTGTTGGTGAACTGTATAATATTTTCAACCAGTTTATAAAAGAATTTCCAAAGCCAAATTTATGTAAGGTTACAAATAAGAATTTCCAGTTAACTCTATCAAATGCTTTTTCTGCATCTAAAGATAATATATTAGTTTTAATGTTTTTACAGTAAGAAAAATCTATTAAATATATTAATCTACGTGAATTTGTGTATGAATGTCTCCCTTTAATAAAACCAGTTTGATCAGGATGTATTATAAGAGGGGTTACTTTCTCTATCCTTTTTGCGAGGGCTTTGCAGATTATTTTAAGATCAACATTAATGAGGGATATGGGACGATAGCTGGTAGGAAACAAAGGGTCTTTACCTGATTTTAGTAGAAGACTAATGTAGGCAGAATTCATATTTGGTGGGAGTCGGCCATTTTCCTTGGTTTCCTGCAGCATTCTGTGGAATGTTGGTGCCAGAATATTCCAGAATTCTTTATAGAACTCTGCTGGAAATCCATCTGGGCCTGGAGCCTTTTTATTGGGCATGCCTTGGAGGGCCTCCTGGAGTTCAGCCGCTGTTAGTGGTCAATCCAGGGCCATCGGTTGACTTTCAGATAATTTAGGTAGTGTTATGTTATCAAAAAATTGTTCAATTTCATAATCCGATGGATTTATCTCTGGTGAGTATAAAGCCTTGTAAAATTCTTTAAATGTGTTGTTTGTTCTTCCAGGATCATATACTGTATTCCCGGTCTGATCTTTAATAGCAGATATAGTTGCTTTTTCTTTATTAATTTTAAGCTGGTTAGCCAAATATCTACCTGATTTATTACCTTGTTCAAAGTTTTCTATCCTAAATCTTTGAATTAAGAACTGGGTCTGTTTATTAATAATTTGATTTAATTCTAGCTTTGCTTTACGGATTTTGCCTAGTCTCTCCTCATCTAGAGAAGCTTCTAATGAATTAATAGTTTCTTCTAATTCCTGAATAAGTTTTTTTTCCATTTTCTTTTTATTTGATGAGAATGAGATTATTTTACCTCTAATCACAGCTTTTCCTGCCTCCCAAAGAATGGATGGCGACGTACCAGGGAGGTCGTTATATTCCAAATATGAGGCCCACTCTTTTTTTAAAAATATTTAATAAATTCTTTATCCTTAAGTAAGGATATATTAAATCTCCAATTTTTGCTTTGAGGTGTTTCTGTTTTATTTACTAAAGTTAGAGAAACAGGAGCATGATCGCTAACAGCTATAGGGTGTATCTCAGTGTCTGAAATGTCAGTCAACAGTGAGCTGCTGACTAACAAATAATCCAGTCGAGAATATGAATGGTGGACATTTGAGAAGAAAGTATATTTTTTGTCATTGGGGTTAAGAGATCGCCATGCATCACAAAGTCCATAATCGCTCATGTACTGTTTGACTATATCTATAGATTTCCAGCTGCGCTGAGTCCCTGCTGTGCTGAGCCTGTCTATTTCTTCATTTAAACCAAAGTTGAGGTCGCCCCCAAGAAGAAGTGAGCAATCCATGTGTTCAAGGAGCACAGAGAAGAAGGAATGAAAGAATGAGGGGTCATCAACATTTGGACCATATATACTGACAATACATAACTTTTGGTTATGTATAGATAGTTTTACTATAATAAATCTACCCTCTGGATCTGTAACTGTATCTATTACTGTAAAATTTACATTTTTATTTATTAATATTGCTACTCCCCTTTGTCTGGAGTTATAGCATGCAGAAAACACATTAGGAAACTCAGGGGATTTAAGATCATCTGCAGCTGAGGTAGATTTATGGGTTTCTTGTAATAAGACGACATCTGCCTTCAATCTTTTAAGCTGGTTAAGAATCTTAACTCTTTTCTCTCTGGTGCCAGCTCCATGAACATTCCACGTGACAAACCTTAGAGTAGTCATAGTTTTGAGATAAAAGCTGTAAAGTCCATATCACCATAGAAACAGATAAACACAGGTGTATTATTAGTTTTTGCTTGGGGTTGCCTGATTGAAAATCCAAAAGCCAAGATATAAGAAAGAGAGAAATAGAAGAAAGTTGTGAAGGTGTGAAGGGTGAGGGTGAGAGAGAAATAAATAGTTATGTTATGAAAAAATTATGTGTGTGTGTGAGTGTTAAAGAAGGAAAAAGGAGTGACAAAGACATTTGGTGATAGACGTGAAGATGAAAAAAGAGAAAAGAGCCAGTAACCCAGTGCTTAGCCCTGGCCCCGCCCACATTGAGTAATGTAAACAACTTTACAGAGATGTGCTAACATTACATTATAGTTGACTGATAAAACAACTCTTATCTGACCCGTGTTACATGACTAATAAAGCCAAGGAGTAAGCTGGGGGTCCCTGAATAGCTGCCCATTAACATACAGTTTATCTACCGCTACTGTAGCTCTGGTGCCTTCACTGATATATTTCTTCCTGATTGGGAACAAAACGCGCCTTCTATCCAGGATTTCCTTCGGATAATGATCATTAACGCTGTAATTCGTTCCCCGCAGTTCTCTGCCCTGGCCTCTGACCTGCTCTTTTTGCTTGTAATGCTCGAATTTAGCAACAATTGGTCGCGGCCGGCTGTTGTTGGGCTTCTTACCTCCTAGGCGGTGAACGCGGTGAAAAGTTATGTTTTTTTCGCTTGGGAGCTTTAACTGATGTTGGAGAAAATCTCGGACAGTGGATTCAGCGTCGTCCTCAGCCTGTTCTGGGATCCCGGAAAAAACAAGATTGTCCCGCATTCCCCTGGCCTGTATATCCAAGATAGTTTCTCTCATCCTCTTACTTTCTCCGGACAGCTGCGTCATCCCCTCGGTGAGTTTCTTTACACTCTCCCTAAGCGTTTGGTTTTCTGCAGCGAGCGATGCTATCTGTTGTTGGCTGAACTCCAGGGATTCCCTTAGACCTTGAAATTCTTTATGGAGAACCTCAACCAGGCCCAGACGGCGGTCTAGGCTGGTAAGCTTCTTATCTATTGAGTCCAGGACATCGCTGTAGCTTTTCTCTGGAGAGATGGTGGAGGTGTTGGCCTCAGAACGAGTGCGTTTTTGTGATGGTGTGCTTGTCGGCACAGCAGAGGTGGATTTCTGTGGCTTGCCCATAACAATGTTTTCAAAGCACTCGTCCAAGAGGCTTTCCAGGCTGTGCAAGGTTTCCTCGTCCAGTTTGTTTATGGAGAAATACAAAATAATGGTTATTATTATTAAACGTTTGCTATATTTGGCTCAAATGTTATGGTTTGTTTTTACCCGAGTTTGTTTGTTTTACCAGTTTACCGCCATATTACTTACACACAGTTCTCGCGAGATCTCAGCAGCAGCTCATCCCCCTTGAACACCGGAGGACCTGTATTAATGGCACCTGTTTGAACTCCACCATGACCAAGACCAGAGGGTTGTCTAAGGACACCAGGGACAGGATTGTACACTGGTTCAAGACAGGGATGAGCCAATCTACAGTAGGCAAGCAGCTTGGTGAGAAGACATCAATTGTTAGGGCCATCATTGCTAAAACTGACAATAAATAAATAAATTTATGAGAAAATGGATAAATGAATAAATAAATGAGTACATAAAATTGAAAATAAATTACAAAATTAAGTAATTAAATAAATAAAACACACATTTGTAAATAGATGAATAAATATGTTTAATAATTAAGAAACTTGACAAATTAGAATACTGTGCAAAAGTTCATTTATTCCAGAAATTCAACTTAAAAGGTGAAACTAACTCATGATAAAATGTCACTGCATGCAAACCCAGGTTTTTCAAGCCTTTATTTGTTATAATTTTGATGATTATTGCTTACAGCTTATGAAAACCCCAAATTCAAAATCTTAGAAAATTTGAATATTACATGAAATCAATAAAACAAGGATTTTAAATAGAGAAATGTTGGACATGTGTAAAGTATACTCATGCATATGTACTCAGTACTTTGGGCTCCTTTTGCATCAATTACTGCCTCAGTGCGGCATAGCATGGATGCTATCAGCCTGTGGCTCTGCTGAGGTGTTATGGAAGACCAGGATGCTTCAATAACAGCCTTCACTTCTTCTGCATTGTTCCGTCTCATGTCTCTCATCTTTCTCTTGGCAATGATCCATAGATTCTCTATGGGGTTCAAAGGTCAGGCCACTTTGCTGGCCAATCAATCCCAGTAATCCCATGGTCATTGAACCAGGTTTTGGTACTTTTGGCAGTGTGGGCAGTTACCAAGCCCTACTGGAAAATGAAGTCAGCATCTCCATAAAGCTGGTCTGCAGAAGGCAGCTTGCAGTGCTCCAAAATGTCCAGATAGAAGGCTGCAGGGACGGACTGACGTGGAAATTTAGCTCGGGAGCTTGGTTCAAAGAGGCTCAAAGGATGCAAGTGGAGCCATTATTAAAAGAAGTACTTTTATTGGTAGTATGCCAAAAACATTTTTTATTATACTACCAATAATATTAACATGTTGAAGATATGCCCTGTGATGGACTGGACCTGTCCAGGGTGTACCCCGCCTCTCGCCAGACGGTTGCTGGAGATGCGTACCAGCCCCCTGCAATCCTCCATAGGCTAGCTGGTATAGATAATGGATGGATGGAAGTTTAAGATATTAAAAGGCTAATATGTTTTATTTCGTCATGACCAGAGGTGGTTATCTAGTTACATTTACTCGGTTACATTTAATTGAGAGGTTTTTTGAAAAAAAGAAAATCTTTTAGCAGTACTTTTACTGCAACACACCTTTTGCTTTTACTTTGGTAAAATTATTATAAAGTATCACTACTCTTTCTTGAGTATAATTTCTGGATGCCATCCATCGATCCATCCAGCTATTCATCCATCCATCTTCTGCTCATTCGAGGTCGGATCATAGGGTCAGCAGGTTAAGCAGATGAACCCAGACCTCTCCCCTCTCCCCAGCCACTTGGTCCAGCTCCTCAGGGGGACTCTCAAGGCGTTCCCAGGCCAGCCGAGAAACATAGGCTGTGTCCAGATTCAGGGGTTGGATCCTTCTAAGGACCCATCCTCGCCGGTCTAAGCAGGTCGGGTCCTTCTTTAACGGGTGGACCGGATGTTAGTGGCTGTGAATCTGGACGGTTCAAGTCTTCATGTGAATTCCCGCCCCTTCCTCGGTGGATGTCCTGTCTTCTAGCGACCGCTACAGCGCTAAGCAGAAGAAGCTACAGAAATGGAGGTAGAACTTGTGGTGAACTTTTTCCTCATAAGCACAAAGTGGGTAAACAACTTCTACTTCCATGCCACAACGACCGAGTTCTTCACCCCAGTGAAAAGCTACTCATTCTCCCCCCTGAGCTTAATCAGCATTGCCGTCCCTAAAATGTCTAACAAAAGGCTTATTTTTTTAAAAAAATTATCGTAATGCCAACTCATTAAAAAAGCGGCTCCGCCATACCAGCTTATTCGTAATTACTATTGTTATTATTTATGATAAATTGTAATAAAAACGTATTATGATGAAAACGAGAAAAAAGGCTAAAACACAAGCGCTTTAACATTTAACTTTTTTTTGCACTGCCAGATTTTAATAAACTTTTAAAGCAGTATTCTTCTCTCGCTCCGTCTCCCCCTTCATCTGCCATTGTGCTGGAGCAACTCCCGGCCGGCTTGCAATGCATCTTGGGATATGGAGAGCAGTAAAGGGTACACCGCACCCGTCCTTAGAATCGGGGGGAAAGAAGGACGGATTTGTGGGCCGTATTTTAAGGACTCTTCGAATTCGGACAGTCCTCGTCGCGGCGGTGTAACGTAACTGTCCTTAAAATTCGACCTTAGAAGGCTCCAACCCCTGAATATGGACACAGCCATAGTCCCTCCAGCGCATCCTGGGTTTTCCTCTGGGTCTCTGGAACACCTCACCAGGGAGGCGTCCAGATGCTCTAATTACTGCACATATTTTTACTGAATCAAAACAAGCAAAAATGCAACAGACAAGAACACAAACGTACAGTTTATCTTCAAGTGAGACCTCATTTGTACAAAAATGTGTACATAATTTTTATTTTCTAGCTTCTGAGCCATTTGGAGATTGTCACTGGAAGCACTTTATTACGTTCTAACTCAGATAGAGACATTATCTATTGCAAGTGTACATTTATAAAATTTTAAATTAAAAACTTGATGTGAAACTTTTTTTCCTCTGATTTAAGTTTGTTATTTTGTAATTATATGAGTTCCTTCTTTCATTTTACTATTTAAAATGGCAGAATGAGCAGATAACTTTATATTTTTATCTGTCTGATGAGATCATTTTTAAATAATCAGTGCCAACAGAACTGATGTTATGTTCTGATCAAACACGTATTTTTACTCTTACTTGAGTAATTTCTTGGACAACTACTTTATATTTTTACTTGAGTGAAATATGTTGTTGTGCTACTCGTGAGTACAATTGTGTGCACTCTACCCACCCATGGTGCAGACTTATAAACATGCCGGAATATTTCCAAACTTTGTGGAATTGAGCGCAGCCAGAGAGAGAGAGAGATACTTTTCTGTAGCTGATTTGGTGATTGAAGAATGGAGAAAATATCTTAACCCAGGGACTGTGGGGCATATTTTGTTTTTGTACATCAATCTCCAGATCAAATAAATGGCAGCAGTGAGTAGCAACATTCCAGAGAAATTACATGGAAATAATTAATTGTAATATGTTATATTGAGCATTTTAGAGAAAGTTCATCTGAAAATTAATGACTTTCAAAAAATTGTTGTCCAAACAGCGAGTCCAAATAGTAGCCTACTGAAATATTTACAACATGCGAGTATGTAAACCGCAGCTCTGCCAACTGATGGACGGTAGAGATAAGCTGGGATCACACTGTCCTAGACCTTATGAAAAACGGTGAGCGTGCGTGTGGTTCGCAGCTCTGTGGCCGTGCTGTGTGACCTGCTCCCTGACAGTTTATTTAGAGCTCTTCAGACAGTGTCAGAAATTCTACGACCCCGGTCTGCCTCGTTGCCCAGTACTGCTATAGCGAGGCGTCATGTTTGCATGAAGCAGTCCTTTGACAGACAACTGCAAAGCTGTTGAAACACTGAGTTATTTTAAATCACAACTAAAAACGTACCTGTTTAGAGCTGCCTTTGAGTAATGTTTTCGTGTATCATGTTTTGTGCTTCTTGCTATATTGCTGTTTTTACTTTATATGCTTTGTCTGTGTTTAACTGCTATTTTTATTTTACCCTTTAATCATATAAAGCACCTTGAATTTAGCCTGGCTTTCGCCAGCCTGATCTGACGGCAGTTTGATTCTGCCCTGTAGATCAGTCTGGAAACCCACACATTAAAATACTCCTACAGCCTATCCAGTTTTTCTGGAACCAATCACAACTGGGCTTATCCGCCTTCCGCGCTATAGGTGGGTTCAAAACGATGATGTCAGAAAAGCGACGGAAAAGTCGGCAAGCAGCTTGTTGTTTACATTGGTCATGGCAGCCACCAGAGCACAGCTATCGGTTGACGCTGCTGTCGCTGCTGTTTTAAAAGATTTAAACATTCTCTGCCATTGCTGCTTCTGCATACCGCAATCCAACAAACTATCCACGAATGTTGACAAGTTTCCTGCTTGAAGTTTCGTGTCGCTCGGCAAAATACGTCACCTGGATCGATGGTATGATTGGTGAATGCCCTATCCAATTGCATACAGAGTCATTTGAACTTTGCCCGTTGGTCACGCCTCTTGTGCAGTAGAAATTACATGGCAGACTCCCCAGACTAAGTTCAATCTTGAATTTAGTCTCAATCTTGAACTTAGTCTGGCAAAAGCCAGGCTACCTTGAATTACCTTGTTGTTGAAAGTGTGCTATACAAAAAAAATTGCCTTGCCTTGCCTTGCCTTTGAGACGGCCGAAAAACGTACAGTGAGAACCGACTAATAGGTGAAGGTGCACTGCGGCAGTACCGCTCACAAAGACCTTCTATAAAAGAAGATGCATCACTCACACATACAAATAGACACACAACAGGATCCTGATAGTGGCTTACCATGGCTTACACGTTCCGGCCACTTGCCCCAGAACAGACCGGCCGTTCAGGAAATGGCCAGCCCGCCCCTGGATGGCTACATTGACTCTGGACTTAATAAAGCTCAGTGGACCAACACCAGCAGATGACATGGCTCCCCAAATCAACACAGACTGTGGAAACTTCACACTGGACTTCCACCATCTTGGATTGTGGGCCTCTCCATTTTCTTCCAGACTCTGGGACCTTGGTTTTCAAATGAGATGCAAAATTTGCAGTTCTGTTCTTCTTCAGGCCAGGTAAGACGTATTGTGTAAGAATTGTAATGTTAAGAATGATCTGTTCTGTGTAGTTCACATACTGATAGTTACTGATAGTTACTATGTGTCTTTTCTTTATGATATGGTGACCAATCTGATTATATGACACTGTATGAATTTAGGTCAGGACAAACCTGCTGATTCAGACTCTTACAGCCTGGGTTAGCATGGCAAAGGGACAACCTGAGGCACGCACGGGAACGTCAAAAAAGGCGGAGCCAAAACCAGAGCGACAGCCTGATTCACCAATCGCCGCTCACCCAGAGCCAAAACTCACCAATCCAGAGTACCGCACATCAAATCAATTTGTAAACAAGCTGCCATCTTGCTCTCCCCCCCGCGTCCTCCAGAACAAGAGGAAAAGACGGCAGAACAACAGTGGGGCAAAATCCTGCTGAGGTAAGCCTACCACAGGCTGCTAACTACATTTGGTCTGCTCCCATGTTGGAAGCTGCAGGATATAATGGGCCAACAATGGTTTTTTTGGCCCTGGACTAACGGAGACATGGAGGATGCTATCGGACGCCTCCCTGAAGTCGTGGGGAACAGAAAAGTCTTTGCTGCGGAGCTGGAGGAATTTTGTTTGTCATTCTGTCCACGAGGGCAGAAATCAGGCGAGTACTAAAGAAGAGGTTGAAAGCTGCAGATGCAAGCAAATTAACAGAAAGCTTACCTGATCCTAATATCCGCGTGAAAGAGGTACCATCAGATGAAGGGCCATCAGCTAAGGAAAGAGGAGCAAATGCTGAGTATTATGTGGCTATCATGAAACTGTGTAAAGTAATTGATAAAGAGTTTCCCACCAAGCCAAATTTAACTGTTTTACATGCTGTAAAGCAAAGGCCGGACGAGGCCGCGGATGACTGTCTCCACAGACTGGAGGAAGCATTTGAGAGACACAGTGGACTGACAAAGCCAAAGGAAATATGTGGTTCAATCTGGGAATTGATGCTTTGCGATTGAATTCCCTGAGGACAATGACCGTTGCTATCGCTGCGGGAGATGTGGACATTTTCAAGACCAATGTGGGCAGGCTCCAGTACCCACACGGAGAGGCCGTCACCAAGCCAGCTGGGCTAGCTGACTAAGAAAATGACATGCGAAAAAACACACACAGACACATCCAATCACATTGAAAGAGATGAAAAAACTTGTTGTTGACAATGAAAAATCTGAAATTTCCAGTGAAAATTCTGTTCTGTGCAAGGAAGAATCTGCTTCCTGCTCTAATAAGACTAACCCTCACAACTTGATTACCGAATCCCATGAACATTTAGAGAAACAACAAACAACACCAACTGGTACGTATGCTCATCTCACTTCAGAAGCATACAAGGCCTTACCTATATTCAGAATCATCTGTGGAGTTCATGTTGGATTCCGGGGCGACGCATTCGGTTCTGAAAATACGGAACTACAACCACATCCAAAAATGAGCGGCAACCATGTTTTTTCTATCTCTGCTTCCGGTCAGGTTGTAAAGGAAAGTTTTAGCTACCCTCTTCGCTGTCAGCTGGGAGAGGGGCCAACTTTCAAACAAGGTTTTCTGATTTCTCAACAAATTCCTGTAAATTTATTAGGAAGAGACCTGATGTGCAAAATAAATATCACTCTTTTTTCATCACCACAAGGCATCTAAGTTGTACCAGCTCAGGAGGACTCGGTGTTGACGGCAGTGAAATACAGCCCTCACGACAAACTCAAACATGAATATGAGTGGAAGCTGATAGAAGGTACAACAGCAAAATCCCTCCTTGATTTGGCTCAGAATCTGGTGAGTCCAGCATCTGTTTTTATGCTGGAAGGAGACCTCCATAGCACATCACACACTTCTACAGTACCGGACACGGAGTATGAGCAGACATGGTTTAGCTCAGACACAGACACATTGAACATAACCTCCGTGGTTTGGGACACACATTCAGCCGCACTGAATGTCTGCCTCACATCTGAACATCAAACATTTTACAGATTTCACGAAAATCCATACATTTCTCTCTCTAAACCGGCTGGGGCGAAATGGGAAATTGTGAAAAAACTAGTTCACCGAGCTCAGTCAGTTTCTGATTGGGAACAAACGCAGCGCGACACCTCTGTTTTTCACTCAAAATCTCTGCACCTTTTTAAACACCCATTTCAGTGCACAGTGCAGGTCGCCAGAGTAGTTCATTTAACTGATGACTCTGAGGAGATGCTGTCACACGCATTTCTACATGAAAAAACAGCAGAAAAACAGGCAGCAATCAACCCCTCAATACCCCTCGCCCTACAGCAGATCTCATCTGATTTGTGGGCAAAAAATTCATATGATGTGGGTGTAATTAAGGGTTGTAATCCTGTCAAAATCACACCAAAATCATCCTTTCATCCAGTTCAACGCCAGTACCCGTTAAAGGCTGAAGCCGTTAGTGGAATAAGACCAGTGTTTGATGCTCTGTTAAAATCTGGGATAATTGTCGGATGCACTAGCCCAGTCCGTAGTCCGATATTTCCAGTGAAAGACGTCAGAGAAACAGGTGAAGAATGGCGTTTCGTGTTAGATTTGAAACGGACCAACGAATCAATAATTCCTCGCGCCGCCAGTTCGCCAAACCCGTGTACTATTCTGTCACAGGTTCCACCATCAGCTACTCATTTTTCAGTTGTTAACCTCAGTAATGCGTTCTTCATTGTGCCAGTAGACCCGGACAGTCAGTTCTGCTTTGCTTTTGAGTATGAAGGGAAAGGTTACACGTTTACCCGCCTCCCACAGGAGTACACCGTGTCTCCTACCATTTTTAACATGGCACTTATAGAGAGTTTGGAGGGACTAGAACTGTCTCCCGGATCAGTTCTGATTCAATATGTGGATGATCTGTTATTGTGTGCACCGTCGGAAAAACTGTGTGAAACAGACACTATTGCGTTGTTGAAGCATTTGCATGCATTTGGACATAAAGCTTGTTTGTCAAAACTGCAGTTTGTGAAATCAGAGGTCACTTTTCTTGGTCACGTTGTCTCAAAAAGCTCAAAGTCTTTGTCTACTAAAAGGATCAAAGCTGTGCAGCAGATTCCTAATCCGATCACCAAGAAACAAATTATGTCTTTTTTAGGCTGAACTTCTTACTGTAGGAATTTCATTCCAAACTATGCAGTATTAGAAAAAACACTGTCTGAGCTGATACATGGGAAAAAATATGGTGGCCTCTGCCACCATCCAGTGGTGCCCTGAGGCATTGCAAGCATTTGAAGAACTGAAGAGGGAACTGCAATCCCCCCCAGCACTGGCGTTGCCAGACCCCCAAAAACCGTTTTTTCAGATGGTTGATGAGAAAAATGGGTGCATGGTTTCTGTGCTCTTGCAAGAACATTGTGGTTTGAAACGTCCGGTCCCTTACTACTCTGCAAAACTTGATCCAGTTGCAGCTGGGCTCCCGGCTTGTCTGAGATCAGTCGCGGCAGCTGAAAAGGCTGTTTTAGCCTCTAGAGACATAGTGATGTACTCTCCTCTCACTGTATTTGTTCCACATAACGTTGCAATTATTTTATTGGAACAGAGAACGTCGCACCTGTCTGCAGCAAGATGGTTAAGGTATTCTTCAATTCTGTTAAATTTGCCGAATATAACAGTGAGAAGGTGTACGGGACTAAATGCTGCCAGTTTGCTGCCTACAGACGATGACGGGGAACCCCATGACTGCCAGGCAAAATTAGAGGTACTGTGTACACCACGACCTGACTTGACTTACACACACCTGCAGAACCCTGACTTGATACTTTATGTGGACGGGTCCGCTTTCAGAGACCCGATGGGAAAAATTCGGGTGGGGTTTACTGTTTGCTCTGATCATTGTACTCTGTCTGCAGGAAGCCTCCCATCTAATTTCTCTGCGCAGACAGCCGAGTTGAAGGTTTTAACTAGGGCCTGTGAGCTGGCAAAAGACAAGGCAGTTAATGTATGGTCGGACAGCAGCTATGCTGTGGGTATCGTGCATCATTTCCGGGCTCTCTGGAAGCACAGCAGATTCCTAAAGTCTGATGGTAAGCCCATTTTGAATGCACCCCAGGTTGCTGCTCTTCTGGAGGGAATTCTCATGCCCTCCAACATTGCCGTTATGAAATATGCAGCTCACTCCTCCTCAGGAGACACTGTTTCCTTTGGAAATGCCAGAGCTGATTCAGCCGCCAAAAGAGCCGCTCGACAGCCTCTTACAAATACATGTGTTGCCATGACACAACTAGGTGATCAACCAGACGTGACAGATCTGGTTGCGTTTCTAAGTTTTACCTCCTCATCTGAGATTTCAGCCTGGAGGAAGGCAGGTTGTATGAAAAATGAGGGGGTGTAGTTTTCTGTTGAGAACAAACCATGTCTTCCTAGAAATTTCTTTCCAGTTTTTGCTAAGTTCAGCCATGGGTTGGATCATTGTTCCAAAAGTGGTATGTTTGATCTGGTTGAGGATTCACCTCTTTCACAGAGAAATATTGTCATTCATCCATGGAGTGTGCCACAAATAATCCAGGGCGACCGGTGTCCACTAAAACTGCTGGCCATCCGGTGCCTCAGAGACCCTTCAAGCACTTGATGATGGACTTCATTGAGCTGACTCCTGCTGAAGGTAAAAATTTTTGCCTGGTCATCATCTGTATGTTGTCAAAATGGACAGAAGCCTTCCCGACCAAGCATGCAGACAGTGCAGCCATGGTCAAGGCTCTGTTGGGAGAAATCATTCCCAGATGGGGAATTCCTGAAAAAATCACCAGCGACAATGGCACACATTTTGTAAACAAAGCTCTTTCAGAGGTGGATGAATTTCTGGGAATAAAATTAGGAACGCATTGTTCCTATCACCCACAGTGGGGGGGAGCAGTTGATAGCGAAAATGGAACATTAAAATCCAAACCTATTAAATGTTGTGAGGAAACAGGTCTGGCATGGACCAGAGTTTCGCCATTAGCTCTGTTTTACATGAGAATGAGAAAACGGGCAAAAAATAATCTTAGTCCTTTTGAGAGTCTTTTTGGCAGACCTCCATCGATGGGATTGAACCCACTGATAAAACCGCATCTCTCTACAGGCTTGTGTGAGGATGCAATGATCTCTTACTGTCAAAATATGTCCAAGACTCTTGCACAGGTGCACCAAAAGGTGAAAGAAGCCCCACCAAAAGCAGCAGAGGAGCCACTTCATCCTATTTGGACAGGCGATTGGGTTCTTATTAAAGAATTCAGACGACGACATTGGAAGTCAAAGCGCTGGCAGGGTCCGTTCCAAGTTCTGCTTGTGACCTACACTGCAGTAGAGGTAGCTGAGAAAGCAACCTGGGTGCACGCCAGTCACTGCAAGAGGCTGACAGGACCGATTCTGGACAAGCCCACCACCACTGAAGCAAAGGACTGAGAGAAGTAGATTCAAAGAACAATTCAAAATCTGTGGAATAGACACTTTCTATTTATCTAGTGAGCCGACGTGAAGAAAAGAAAAATGATGACACATTATATGAAGCTCTGGGGATCCAGAGCAAAAATGACTGAGACATTAATACTGTTTGTGTTTCGTGTTTTATTATGGGGCGTTTTTCGGACTCTGCATCAGGAATGATCAGTCACCTCAGCTGGGATTCATGAGAGATCCGTCGCTTCTAATGTCCTCCAAGAAGGATGGGTTCATGTGGTATCAGTTTGCAAATTTTTCAGCTAGGTCAGTGTCGAATAAATCGTGTGGTGTTTGCATGGGAACAGCTCTTCCAAAGTATTATGTCCCCATACCGTTTGAGGAAAAATTGGATCAATGTGTGAGTTACTGTGAGACTCCTGGGAGTAATCCTCCCCAGTGGGTTTCACTGCAGGCCCCAAAAATGTATTTCACTCTTGAGGGCAGAAAGTGTAGTGTGTGTGCCTCGCATTGCATTTTAGCTGTAGCAGCAGGCTTGAATAAAGGCTGGGGAAAGCCGTGTGGATTGGATAAAGCGGTTGAAGCTCCTGGGTTAATTAACCTTTTAGAGCCAGCTCCAGATGCACATTTTGAACAGGTTGACATGAGTAAATTTTCAGGAAAATGTTCTAAAATATTTAACTTTAATGATAAAGGGGATTCTTTTTCTGAGTGCTGGAAATCTGACAAGCTTAGAGATGATCTGTTGATTAGTGGACCTGTTCTTCTAAGCTTCACCTGCCCAGATGGATTTTGAAACAGGAACAGGCGGGACCAGACGTTTACTGGGTTTGTGGCGACGGCAAGCTGAGATCCATTCTTCCGCCCAATTGGGGAGGTATGTGTGCTCACGTGATATTAGCTTATGATGTCTCGATTGCAATTGATCCATTCCAGGAAAGTGCAGTTTCCTCACATCACATGTCTAGGAGAGAAGCACCTGTTCCAGGCAGCTTTGATGAGCATGTTAACTTTGATGCGATTGGTGTGCCACGCGGGGTCCCAGATTAATTTAAAGCTAGGAACCAGATTCTAGCAGGGGTTGACTCCTTTTTATTGTGGCCTACTATTAATAAAAATTTGGATTGGATAATTACCTGTTTTATAATCAGCAGAGGTTCATCAATTACTCACACAACGCGTTACAGGGTGTGGCTGAGCAGCTCCATGCAACCTCCCTAGTGGCATGGGTAAACCGGATGGCTATCGACATGTTAGCAGCAGAAAGGGGAGGAGCCTGTGCGATGCTGGGGGGGAGGTGTTGCACCTATATCCCCGGAAACACAGATACTAATGGTAGTGTATCAAGAGCTTTAGAAGGCTTTTGTTGATGTTCCTTTTTCGTGTTTTGTTTTGTTTTTCCCCCTCTCTCTGCCGTCCTGTGGGTATGGAGGCAGACTTCAATGTTTTCCTGTGTTTTCTTTGTTCCCCTTCCTCTTTTGTATTTTCAACTCACCCTCTCTCATGACATTTTGTTTCCTACATCTCTTCTTCATCTTCCTTCTTTCTTCTCCTTAATTTTCCGTCTCCGTGTCCATAACATCAGGAAATAAAAACCCCAACAATTCATAATAAAGATTTTTCACACATAAATCAAGTGGAGTACTATAGCAAAAGCTGTACTGCTCCGCTTGTGAAAGTAAATCTGTTGGGCTTCTACTTGGTACTCAGACACCAATTCTGAGCTCCTCACTGCCAAACAGGACACGTTTAAAAAAAAAGAGAAAAAAAAAGAGCTTTAGAAGGCCTGAGAGTCATGAAAGAGGGCCTTGCTAAGAATGCTGGTGTAAACACTAATCTAGGAGCTCTGTGTGATTGGTTGGATTCTGTATTGGGTGAGTGGAAATCACTAGCTATTTCTGTGCTTGGGGCTTGTATTACAGCATTTGCAGTTTTCTCTGTGTGTGGTTGTTGTGTCATTCCAAGCATTAGAGGTCTGGCGATCAGAGTGTTTGACAGAGCTTTTACTCATCAGATGTTAGCAAAATCTCTGGCTGAGTCGACAGATGCGAACGAACCTGATGCAGACGCTGAAAGATGAGATGAAGGGGATGGAGACGATGGATGTGATGTGGACACGCTTGTGACCTCGAGCTATATGAGTAATTGAATTACAGATGTATGACGATTACATTTAAATCACCTTGTGAATTAGGTTTTCTGATGTTTTTTGTTTTTTTTGTAACTACTCTCTTGTGTTCCTCCATGGCAGTTCCATGAAATTTTAGCAGGGTCTCATCCCAGGTAAAGCAAAGAGAACAAGGGGTTTATTTTTAATTTTTCAGTTATATTTTTATTATTTTTTTCATTAGTAGGTCATTTATGTGATTTCAGTTAAGTTTTCTTTTTATTTTTTATTTTTATTTTATTATTTAGATTATAATTAAAATGATTATAAATTAATTTATGAGCAGTGAATCGGTACTGAAAATGAGTCTATTGTTATTTTATTCTTCTGACCTTGTTTGTTGTCTTCACACATGAAGTTCATAAAGTTAAAGGTTTATTGAAAAATTATGCTGTGTGAAATGTGAGGCAATATTTTCAAGACATTTTTTTTAAATTCAGCAAATAAATAATAAACAAGCATAAATCTTAAAAGAAATACAAAGTACTTTTTTGAAACTGAGAAGAGGAACAATACTTTAGGGAAGAAAAAATGAGAACAGTGTTGTATGACGTTCTCTGATAAAAAAGGAGAGGAACATGTACTTGGTTCCTATCGGTTGTGGTTTTACGGCATG
>OY747713.1:4231820-4246820 GCA_963556495.2 Valencia hispanica | reverse complement strand
ACCACAGCTAGGGGGTGCGGCGCCCCCGAGCCCCGAATCCCCAGGCCCACCCCAGACCCTACCCAGGCGCAGCCCGGCCACCAGGCCAGTAACCCATGTCCGCCAGTGCAACCCCCCCAAGGCACCGCATGCAGCCATCAGGAGTCACCACCCAAAGCCTAACCCCAGGCCGGCCACTACGTCCAGAGCCCATCCGCGCAGTGATCCCACCCCCCGGGGTTCCCCCCAGACGCCTCCAACCCCAAAACCCCCACATCAGCAACAGTGTCCCAAACGACAAAACCAAGTGCCCCCCAACCCCACTAGGTGATGGAGCCGATCAAAGGAGCCCAGAGAGATTGATCAGATATGGAGCCAGAGGCCGTCTCAAGACCAATATGGTCCAACAAGAGATTTCTATACTGATTAATATTAAGAGCTTTTTTATTTTTCCAGTTCAGGAGGATAGTTTTCTTAGCGATGCATAAGGCAATGTGAACCATTAGAACTGACTTTGTGTCCATGGTGACATCATTTAAATTTCCTAACAGGCAAATTGAGGGAGATGGTGGGATATTTGTATTGTATTAATTGCAAATTAGGATTTTTTGTTATTTTAAAGGTTCTTAAACATATCTGAGACCAGACGTTTTGGTCCAAGCTGGCTGATAAATCCACCTCCCATTTTGAAATAGGGATGGCTATTGATTCATCTAATGTAGATAAAGTTTTGTATATTTTAGACAGCAATTTGGGGGGGTTGAGATTAAGAAAATCTAAAACTCTTGCTGGAATTTGTAATTCAGCTGTATTGAGCCTAAATTTACCTTTAAGTGTTCTTCAAGTTAATGCAGAACAGGATGTAGAAGTAAATTTACCATAAATCTACTGTGTATTTATTCTAAACCTGTTGATTTTTTTCTAGTTCGATGCTCTATTGATGTATGTGTTATTATTACTAAATTTTTATTCCTAATTTTATTCCTTTTTTTCTTTAATGTGCATTGTCTTTTCCCTTCTGTAAAGCACTTTGTAAAGTGCTATATGAATAAACTCTGATTGATTGAAGTTAAACATGAATAAACAGACATGTTTCCCGTTACTGCAGTCCTTAATGACAGCAGAATATCCCCATGGCAACATAAACTCATCATCATCATCAACTGGGATGTGATTATTCTCATCGTAAAGGGAAAAAGAAATCATACATCACATTTTTGAATCAAAAAGCAGAGACTTGATGCCAGTTTTAATAAGATGATGTCAGGTTCAGATGTTCTGAGTCTGTCTCCAGGTTCTGATGTGGTTCTCCTCTAAATGCTCCTCAGGTGAAGCTGCTGCCTCTCAACATGAAAACCCAAACAGAACCTCCAAGCTGCCATCAGAGAGAGTAGTCCTGCTGGTTCTGGGGTCTCTGCTGGCTGCTGCTTTCATCATCTTCTACAGACTCTGTGAGTTTATTGCTTGGAACCACTTCCTATTTGATTAAATCCAGTTTGAAATGATGCTGCTGAAGACAATCCTGTTAAATCTAAACGTCTCTAACCTGTATTTCATCAGCGTTTGTCATGTGGGAGACCAATCAACGTTTCCAAACCCTGAAAGAGGAGAATGAAGCTCTGAGGAGGAATCTATCAGGTGAGGCTGTCAGGGTTTGAAGGTTTCCATGTCAAGTCTGAACTTTATTGTTTAGGTTCTACTTTCACAATCCTTGCAGCCAGAAAATAACTTTGATTGGGCCATTGCAGAACCTTGATTCTGTTGTTGATTTACTGATGTGTGGGATCATTGTTCTGATGTGTGCGATCCAGCTTGAATGAAATTTCAGCTGTCTGACACATTGAACCCCAGAATAAGTTGATACATGGCAGAGTTCATGGTCCATTCAGTGACTGTACGGATCCAAGGTCCTGTGGTGGCAAATCAACCCCAAATATTCATGACTCTACCACCATGCTTGTTAACAAGTGATCTAACTAAATCCCGAATTGAATCCCAGCCTGCGGTCTATCTGCATAGTGTGTGCATGTTCTCCCTATGCATAGGTGGGTTCTCTCTGGGTACTCCGGCTGACCTTTAGATTAATTGAGTCATCTAAAATGCAGGTTTGAATGTCTGCATGGTTGTTTGTCCTGTCTGTCTCTGTGATGCACTTTGATGAACTGGTGATCTGTCCAGGGTGCACCCAGCCTCTCGCTTCCAATGACCACTGGAGATAGGCACCAGCCCCCCCCCCCCCTTCAGCCCTGCAAGGACAACGGATATAGATAATGGACAGATGAATATTTTCTCTATTTGAATATTTTATTATATAGCTTAATGGGATCACAGATAAATTTCAGTCTGGCTTTTAACTAGGACACAGTACTGAGACAGCTCTCCTTAGAATTCTTAATGATTTATTCTTAATCACAGATTCCGGTGATTCTGCTATTTTAACACTTTAAGATTTCTTGTCTGCTTTTGATACAGTGGACCACAAGATTCTTTTAACTCAACTGAATCAGACTGTGGGGCTTAAAGGTGCAGTTCTTGACTGGTTTTGTTCTTATTTATCTGAAAGGACTTTTTCTGTTAATTTGGGTCAGTATTTTTCATGAAAGGTTCCTCTGAGATATGGAGTTCCCCAAGGTTCTATTCTGGGCCCCATGCTTTTTTTCATTGTACTTGTTGTGTTTGGGTTCTGGATATTTATTGATAATAGTTTCTAGTTTGAGAGACATGTTATGTCCAGTTGTGCAGTCCAGTTTTTTATCAGTTGAGACTAATCAGTAAGATTAAGCCTTATTTAACTCACTGTAGCCTAGAAAGATTTGTTCATGCACTAATTATCCGTAGATTGGATTATTGTAACTCTATGTTGGACTTGAAAGTTCTGTGTTGAGTCGTTTACAACTTGTTCAGAATGCAGCTGCTTGTCTTCTTACAGGTTGTCATGTTCTTGTTTCTTTGCTGCTATTGGATGTTCTGAGATCCAGGCTTGTGACTCGAGGGGATAGGGCTTTTTCAGTTGTTGCTCCTAGGTTGTGGAATACTCTTCCTCTTAATCTAAAGTTGGCAAATTCATTGGAAGCTTTTAAACCTTGCTGAAAACACATATTTTTAGATTGCCTTTTTCCTATAGTTAAGCAGAAAACTCTCAAATGTAAATCCTTTATGTTTTGTTGTATAGACAATGTTTTTCATGATTGTATTTTGTTTTGTACAGCACTTTGGTCTCTTCAGATGTTTAAAGTGCTTCAGAAATTAAGATAATAATAATAATAATACTAATACTAATACTAATAAAATAATAATAATAATAATAATAATAATAATAAAAATAATAATAATGATTATTATTATTATTATTATTATTATTATTATTATTATTATTATTATTATTATTATTATTAATAATAATAATAATAACAATAATCATTATTATTATTAATTATTATTATTATTATATTAAAATCAAGATTCTTACCATGTCAATCATGAAACCTCTAATGAGACTTTAAATCTCAAGAGTATTTCCTGGTTTTAACAATGTTTGTCTTCATAATTACAAAAAAGAATTCATGGAAGATTCTCTGGTTTTCTCTGAGGGTGTGATTAATAAAGAAAGGCACAAAGGACCACGACTTTAAGGCTCTTTTGGTTCTTATGAAACATGAAGTATCTTGGAAGAATTAAACTTGAAAGACGAGCTTGATTGACACTACTGGGGTTGGCAATCATTAAACACTTTTGTCAAACCGCTCGGAAATGAAAAATAAAGCCCAACTCACCGTTTGAAGCCCCATATCATTAACAGAACAGTCATCTCGAACAACTTTTTTGTGTTTTTACATCCACAAGTGTCCAAAGAATGTCCTCCAATAATAGTTAGTCCTCAACAAGTGTTACGTCCACAATCCAACATAATCCACTGTTGAAAACCTTTAAAATTTCCTTTATACATGTCTCTAGAAAGAGACTGCTGAAGGAGGAGCAGCTGCTCTCTGTCTCTCTCCAGATCCGTTCACTTTATTTTCTTTTCTGTTTGCTTTTCTTCTTTTCTTTTCTTAACTTTTTCTAAGTTACTTTATCTACCCAGCCCCTGGAGTTTCTGTATTGGACCGGATCTCTTCTTGGATTACTTTTTTATGGATTTATCAACATGGCTTTTTGCTCAGCTGAGGATTTTGAAAAACTGCTCCACAGAATTGAGGGCATTGAAACGAAGCTACGTCGTCTGGAAATTAATTTTGATCTCCACACTGATTATGGACAAAATGACACAACTTTACCGTTGATTTAAAACAGGGAACAGCCTATCAGCCCGGTGTTACATCGCTCTAACCGTGTCACAGAGACTCCCTACAGGCGTCTGAGCGGCAGAACTCCGCACTATAATGAAGACTGGCCAGCATTAAAACGCACGGAATCATCAACCCCAGCCTGTTCTCAGAGGAAGAAAAAACAAAATAAACTCCGGCACAGAGAAAGCTCTGAACCCAGAACTGCTAAAAGTAAACAAAAGAGGTTTCAGCCAAAAACAAGAGATTATTCTCCACCTGGAATCCCGCTGAAAAACAGATTCGCAGCCTTGAGTTCCCTGAAAGATGACGCATCCCTGGGACCAGTCAAAGCCACCAGGAGAAACCCAGCCGCATCAAACGGACACATAACAAAGTAAGAGCCCCCCCAGCAAAGACTGTTATCATACAAGATGGATCAATTAATGGAACTGGGGCTTTTTGTAGTAAGAATACCAAAGTTTATAGCTGCTACAAAAATACAGTGAGAAAAATATCAGAAAAAATCCCTAAAATCTTGGACCAACATCCTGCTTTGGAAAAGCTCGTCATTCACGCTGGATCAGCAGATATCGCGATGAGACAATCAGAGATTCTGAAGAGAGACTTTTCTGATCTCCTACTGAGACTTGATGGACTTAACGTAAACATCCTCATCAGCGGACCAGTCCCTGAAGGGAATGATGAAAGATTTAGCAGACTCCGCATGCTCCATAAATGGTTGAAGAAACAATCAGCTGAGAACTCGTTCACATTTATTAATAATTTCAAAGTATTTGGATGTGCTAATCATCTGTTCAAAGAAGGGATGCGTTATCTGAACAAGGCCGGAGTAATGCTCTTAGCAGCAAACATTTTTTCTTATCAAAATCAGAAAGCAAAACACTTGCTCCCAAAAACTGACCTTGAGGCGCCCATGGATATCAGAGAACAAAAACAGCAAGTCATGATGACACCACAGGACCGAACAGATAAACAACCATCAGAGATTAAGTCTTCATCTTCCTGTGACTCTGCCACATCAAATGAGTCTCCATTTAGAAACTTTACAGACAGACTGAACGAGCAAATCAAATTTGGGACACAATTAACACCTAAACTTAGACTACACCAAACGCCTGGGACTAGTGTCAATAAGCCTGGGAGCTTCCCTCCACTGATTATTACAGATATTTGATATTTGAGGGAACCGGGCAATAAATCCACCCCTACCGTCTCCCAGAATTCGCCCGGCACCCCTGAGGCTATATCAGTGATTATCAGCAGCAGGAAACATAAACCGTTAACCACACACTCTCCTATTAAACAAAATCTCAAATTGATAACCTGTCAGAAAGTTCAGCTGCCCATCATCACAATACTTAAGTTAGCTTTATTAAACATTAGATCTCTATCCGGGAAGTCTTTTCTTATCAATGACTTCATTACTGAGCATAATTTACACGGCCTTTTTTTATCAGAAACTTGGCTAGATGAAAATAACGAAACAACCTCATTAATAGAATCTAGTCCTCCAAATTACAATTTCTTAAGCGAGAACAGAAAACACAGACAAGGTGGAGGTGTAGCCACCATCTTTCACAACTCAATGAACTTTAAAAAGGTAACTCTGGGCACGTTTGATTTTTTTGATTACCTAGCCACCCAGATAAATGAGCCTAACAAAGCGTTATTTCTAAGTTCATATAAACCACCCAAACTCAACTCTTAACTTCTTTAATGATTTCAATGACCTTCTTTCTGTAATATGTATCGACTATGACCAACTAATCATTGTGGGGGACTTAAACATCCATACCGACAACCCCCAAGATAGACAAGCAAAAACATTAGATGATACTCTCCACAACTTCGGCCTGATCAAACATGTCAAACAACCAACACACAATAAAGGACACACTCTGGACTTAATTATCAGCAAAGGTTTAAATATGTCCAACATCTCTGTAATTAATATTGGTTATCTGACCATTTCTGTATTTTCTTTGAAAGTACCATCTCTGCTAAATTATCCAGCCACAGTAAGACCACTATAAAAAAGCGTTTTCTAGGGGACAGTTCAGTAGAAACCTTTAAACGTATTTATCCTTCCACCACATCCCCCTCATCTCCCAACTCAAACTCAGTAAATAAGTTGGTAGATAATTTCCTTGCGAAAACCTCAGACATCATGGATTCCATTGCTCCAACTAAAGTGAAAGTAGTCTCAGGTAGAAAAAAGTCTCCGTGGACATGTAATCCACTGGTACGTAGTGAAAAAAAGAGAGTGTCGATGAGCCGAGAGAAAATGGCGGAAAACTCGACTCCAGGTTCACTCTGAGATCTACAAAGAGAGACTGAATAGATATCAGCTAACTATAAAAGATGCTAGGGAATCGTTCTTTTCTGAAATCATCAACAGAAACATTAATAATGCACGGACTCTATTTGCAACAATGGAAAGACAAACTAATCCTTTAGTGACAGTAGCCCCTGAACTAAACTCTACCAGGGCCTGCAATGAATTTGTCAGCTTTTACTCTGAAAAGATTCTAACAATTAGACGGTCAATCTGTACCTCAATATCGAACCCACAACCAGTGCCATCCCCAATCAACAACAATGTAGAGAAAGAATTCCACGAATTAAACCAGAACAGCCTTGAAAAAATCATTATCCAATTAAGCTCCTCCTCCTGCTATCTTGATATCCTACCCACAGCTTTTCTAAAGAAAGTTATTCCTGTTATTGGGTCTGACCTTGTTCAAACAGTGAACTCATCCCTGCTATCAGGTGTCTTCCCTCAGGCTTTAAAAACAGCAGTTATTAAACCACTGCTAAAGAAGAAAAATCTGGACATGTTAATGTAGAACTACAGGCCGATCTCTAATCTTCCATTCATCTGTAAGATTATTGAAAAAGCTGTGTTTCAGCAGTTAAATGGCTTCATAACAATGACAAACCGTTTTGATGTTTTTCAGTCTGGTTTCCACGCTCACCACAGCACCGAGACTGCCCTCGTCAAAGTATTCAATGACATCCGCATAAATACAGACTGTGGAAGAACCACAGTGCTGGTTCTGTTGGACCTCAGTGCAGCATTTGACACTGTTGATCATGATATTTTATTGGAACGACTGGAGAGCTGGGTCGGACTCTCTGGTACAGTACTTGGCTGGTTCGAGTCTTACTTAAAGAACAGGGACTTCTATGTTTCAATAGGAAACTTTTCATCAGAACGAACAGAAATCACATGTGGGGTGCCCCAGGGCTCCATCCTGGGGCCCCTCTTATTTAATATCTACATGCTCCCACTAGGCAAGATTATAGCAACCAATAACATTAGCTACCATAACTACGCGGATGACACTCAGCTCTACATTACAATGTCACCAGGTGACTCTGAACCCATTCAAACCCTAAATCAATGCATTGACCAAATAAATGGATGGATGTGCCATAACTTTCTCCAGCTGAATAGAAACAAAACTGAAGTGATTCTTTTTGGACCCAAGGAGGAACGATGAAGAGTCAGCACACAGCTTCAATTAATACAGCTAGAAACTCCTGATCAGGCTCGAAACCTAGGTGTAGCAATGGACTCAGACCTCAACCTCCAGGGTCACTTAAAGGTAATTACAAGGTCAGCCTTCTATCAGCTGAAGAACATCTCTAGGATTAAAGGACTGATTTTGCAACACGACCTAGAAAAACTCATCCATGCGTTTATCTTTAGTCGGATTGATTACTGCAACAGCATCTTCACAGGTCTGCCTAAAAAGTCAATCAGACAGCTGCAGCTGATCCAGAACGCTGCTGCTCGTGTTCCTCACTAGAACCAGGAAAGTAGAGCACATCCCCCCAGTTCTAAAGTCCTTACACTGGCTCCCTGTAGCTCAGAGAATAGACTTCTAAATACTTTTACTAGTTTATAAATCATTACATGGCTTAGCAGCAAAATATGTTGAAGACCTGCTGTCACGGTACCAACCACCAAGACCACTCAGGTCCTCCAACTCTAGCCTACTAAACATCCCTAGACTCAGAACTAAACATGGAGAAGCAGCTTTGAGTTTCTATGCTCCCCTTATCTGGAACAGACTTCCTGACGAGTGTAGAGCTGCTGAAACTCTGAACTGCTTTAAATCGAGACTTAAAACCATCTGTTTAGAATTGCCTTCGAGTAAATGCTTGATGTCATATGTATGAAATGTGTTCATTCTCTCTTGCTTTATTGTGTATCATGTGTAATGTGTGTTTCTTTTATGTGTTTTTTTTTAAATCACCAAATCATGTAACGCACCTTGAATTACCCTGCTGTTGAAAGTGTGCTATACAAATAAAATTGCCTTGCCATGCCTTGCCATGCCTCTTCCTCACAAAGTTTAAATTTTTATTTTTCTTTACATGCTTTTTTTAAAGCAGTTCGGGTAAAAATGGGAGGAAATTTAACAGGTTACGGAAAGATGGGGCAGCTAACCAACTGGGAACCCACCTAAGGATGAGGGTGAGAACGTAGATCAACTGGTAAATCGAGAGCTTAGCCTTTCTGCTCAGCTCTTTTAAGTTTCTCCTCATTGTAAAAAATGTGATATTGGGCATTTCACATTTAAAGAACCTCATCTATGAATATAAGATTTTGTTTGTTTTCTCCAAATCCCTACAGCTCAAGATGCTTTATTATAATTAGAATTTTTTAATTCTCTCTAAAAAACTAAGAACAGAAATCAAGTCCACAGTGGAGCCCACATAACCACCAACTAAGTCGTATCTTTTTCTTCCCATTTCTGTTGTTTAACCAACATTGATGGACTGACGGATACAGGAAGTGAGATTATAACTGCAACACAGGAGAGATATTCTCCACCTGATTCAGGTGACACGTGTCTGAAGAACCGACCAGGGTGGGAGAGACATTGGGAAAAGTGCTATTATTTCAACCTAATGCCCTTATTGTGGAATGAGAGCAGAGAGGAATGTAGATGCCGAGGAGGAGACCTGGTGAAGATAGAGAGCAAAGAGGAGCAGGTATGAAACACTGCTCTCACTGATTTGATCACATCATCATGTTTCTTCATCTCAGCACAAAAAAGTCTGACAGAGTCATTTTCATCAACTTCTGCTGATTAGATGTTCCTGAAGGAAAAATTAAAAAAGAAAATTCTGCATAATGAGGACAAGTTCTGGATCGGACTGACAGACTCAGAGAAAGAAGGCAGATGGGTCTGGGTGGACGGATCACTGCTTAAAGAAAGGTTTATATTGTAAATATTTTTTTAGTCTTCACTTAAAGTTATATTTTATTTATCCACATCGTTCTGTTCTCTTAATCTTAGTTTGAGCTTTTGGTATCATCCCGAGCCCGACAACTGGACCAAAGCAAACAGCAATGGAGAGGACTGTGTGAGAATGGGAAGAAAAGAAGCAGCTGATGATCTGAATTGTTGGTACGATCAGTCCTGCCTGGATCTTCACAAAAGTATCTGTGAGAAAGCTGCAGGAATTGGAACGGGTTCATCTGCTTGTGTTTAGATTTTGGTTTCTACAATAACTACACTGTCTCTGGTTAGAAATACATTAAACATCTTTCAACGCAACACAGTTTTGACTCTTTTTTTTAAAGAAAACTTTTACTGCAGGTCAGCAGATAATATGGTTAATCTGAAAATGTTCTTTTTCTGATTTTTATTCAATTCAATTCAGTTTATTTATATAGCACGGATTCACAACAGATGTTATCTCAAGGCTCTTAACAAGAAGTCATTTCAATACATTTATACAAACATTCCAATCAGTTAAAAAGTTTCCTATTTAAGGAATCCCAGCAGATTGCGTCAGTCATTGGCGTGAGGTTGGGCCCCGTTGATGCAGACTTTCCAACCACAGCAATCCTTCAGCAATCCCTCATACTGAGCAAGCATGTAGCGACGGTGGAGAGGAAAAACTCCCCTTTAACAGGAAGAAACCTCCAACAGCACCAGGCTCAGTAGGAGCGGCCATCTGCCACGACCGTCTGGGCAATTGAGAAGACAGAGTTTCAACAAATTTTTTTTCTGATCCATTGCTAAATGTTCTCACTATAAAGGAAGTAAAAAAAAAATGAAAATGAAAAAAGGAAAAAACTTCTACGTGACAGAACTGGGCAGCACATCCATATCTATGCTTCCTGGTATTTTGATTTCTACAAATGATGGACTAAGTTCTAAATAAACTGGATAAAAATATGATCTGTAAACTCAGACAGATGGGAGGAAGAAGCATGAAAAAAAAAGTTATCTTTTAATATTCAGAAAGAAGATTTATTAACAGATAGAATGAGAGATGAATTTGATGTGCAAAATCTTGTCACATTTTATGAGTTTTAAAGCACTGCACAGTGGCACAGTTGGTAGCACTGTTGCATTGCAGCAAGAAGGTCCTGGGTATCAAATCCCGGCCTGGAGTCTTTCTGAATGGAGTTTGCATGTTCTCCCTGTGCATGCGTGGATTCCCTCCGGGTACTCCAGAGTCCTTAATTGGTCTCTCTAAATGTCCCATAGGTGTGGGGTGTGCTTGCATGGTTGTTTGTCCTGTGTCTCTGTGTGTTGCCATGCGATGGACTGGCATCCTGTCCAGGGAGTACCCCTCCTCTCGCCCAATGAATGGTAGAGATAGGCACCAGCCCCCCCGCAACCCTGGAGAGGATAGACGGTACGGATAATGGATGGATGGACTGTCCACAAATAAATCTCAGTTAAGTGAATTAAATTAATTATGAATATTAAAAGGATATATTTTTGTCAGCATCTCCTACCATACGTATGATGAGGACACACTACTTACTGTGTTACTTCTCAAATATAAACCATGGAGAGCCTTTGGGTTCTTCAGAGGGCACCTTTCTCTGAGTTCCCAGAACCATAACCAATCAAGTATCTATTTGGTTTCTACGCTCTTCTTCTAGAGCAATTGGAGTTCTAGAACAGCACCGCTCATGGTGGCAGCATGTTGCAGCAGCTCTGTTCCAACTTCCAACCATCTCTTCCATCCGTTATAAAGGACAAGGATCATACCCCTTACTCCAAAACCTCTCTGCAACAGAAACCCTTCCTCCCCACAGAATCACCATCCACGACGACTCTTTGAAGATACCTGGATGATATTAATTATTAATTTCACTAAAGGAATTCAGCTCTGAAACAAACTCCCTGAAAACCTGAGATGTACAGAATTTGTTGGTCCCTTTAAATGTGAAACCGTTTTTAATGCAACTTTTTGATCAAAGAATCTGACTAATGAACTGTTTGAAACATTTGTTTCTTTTGTGTTTTTAATATCTTTATTTTAACATATTTTCATTTATGGAGTGTTTTCATGCTTTGTTGTATAGTTCCCGTCTTTCCTTTGATGCCCTGTACAGCTCTTTGGGTTGCCTTCTGTATGAATGCAGCTGTATAGTTACATTTATCTTTTCCAACTGCATAAAATGAGCTCTCTAGAAATACAGATCAACAATATGGTGTTTTACTATTAGATCTGGAACTTTAGTCCACATTTGTTGTTGCATCTTAGCAGCATGAGACAATACTCAAGAATCGGTTAATGAAATGTTAAAAAGGTTAAAATAACTATGACAGAAAGTAAACAGAGAAACAACAAAAACATTAGGAATACATATTTAAAATTATGTGATCTGTGATGTTAGCATTTCCAAATAAATTGATCAGTTCTATTTGCATTTCAATTAAAATGAATGAGGAAGCAAACCTTCCTCTTTACACAGGAAATTTGTTCATTCACTCGTTTAAATTTGTGATACGTGAAGGAGACAGAAAAGTCTGCAGATAAGAGAAGACACTCTGAGGGTGAGTTTAGAGGACTTGTTTCTTTATCAGATTCTCATAACAAGATAAAGGTTCCTGCACTGTATCGTGAGACGTTACAGAGTAAAAATATTTCTTTATGTTAGGATCATTTTGTATTATTTATTGTTTCTGGTTGAAGGTCAGGTTTTAAACATCATATATGCAGAAAACCTCCGAATTTTAAATGCAACATTTTCTTGTGTGTATTGCTCTGCAGCTCTTATACTTCTTGAAAGTTGGTTTTCAGTTTAATAATTACTTTTGAAGCACATATTTATGCTAATAGCAGCTCCCATGTTGTTAGAAATGGCCCCCACGTTTTTTAGGACAAATGTGAAATTTTAAAGTTTTAATGCATCATTTTATTAATTTAGTTCCATTAAACATAAAGTATTTGATCCAGTTAAGGTAAGAGAACAGTAAACACAGTGAGCTATATACTCGGCAACAATGCATTTATTCTTTAATTATGTATATTATTGAAATGTGTATTATGTCTTTCATTTATCCTAGACTTTAATCTGTGAATTAACCCTTTTGTCATGCATTGGACATGTATGCACATATGTGTGCCTCCCTGTCCAGGAAGGTCTTTTTTAAAGGTGACAAATGTTTGTTGCAGACTAACAGCAAGATCATGATTGATGCTGATGAAATGTGCTCCGAAGTGAAGTTCTCAAGACTAAATTCAAGAGGTGAGCAAATTTAGCTAACAGTGTAGGGGTTATCCAGCTGTCCATCTAGTTTTTCAGCAAATTCGTTGAATGTTTAACTTCAGCTTTATCTCCAAACCGCCATCTTCTTTACAAGCTGCTGAACATTGCTGAAGATTGATGAGCTTACCTGTTAAATATTGTTTGGGGTTTTGTGGTGGGTTGTCTTTAACGTACACATTTCAAATGAGTTTAAAAGGACGACCAACCACTTAAATAGATGTCTTTGCTGCAGTCAACAATTTATTTTGAATCCCAAGTTTCAGCAGAGAAATAAAGCAGAAAGAGGCTGCTTCACATAAGTTTCCATATGAACACAGTCATTAACATTTTTATGAACTTTAAGCATTTCCTTTGGTTCTTTATGGCAAAAATGAATGGGTTTCATCTGTAAGAGGCAACAATAATTGCTTTCATCTTTGACATAAACTGCTGCACAAAGTTTCTGGTGTTTCATGCAGGTCAGAGGGCAGGTTGAATGTGATGCATAATGGAAATACTGTAAACCTCTAACTTATCCCTGGTTGGGTTGAGTCTTCAAGGGTTTCCGGTTGAGCGAATGCTGGCTGCTCCCTGGTTGCTATCTTTGGACTTTTCTATGTTTTAAGTTGTCAGATGACAACTAAAATCATGAATCTAAAGAATAAGTCTAGCTAAAATTGTTCATCAACACCTATGGATCGGTAACCATTCCTGCAGCAGCTGTCCGGTCGGATTTCCCCCCTTCCATCTGTCTACACTCAGTGCTTGGACCAGATTAAGATGTGGATCCAAGGTCGATACGTTTGATTTGTGTTCACCTGGGCTGTCTTATCTCCTCCAGTAGACCTACTCTGCTTCTGAGCTTCTGAGACTCCGTTTCCACCTGGCTGACCCTCAACCTCTGGCTCCTCACCTCCATCCAGACATCTCTTTCAAGCCGCGCTGCAGGTGCATCCACCAAGAGTCTCTGCAAACTTCCACATAAACAGCACTAACCAAGTGGGGTCATTCTGCTCCAGAGCTCGTTGTCTTCCACACAATACTGACCGGACTGTGAACCCGACTGCGTTGGCCCACCTGGCTAGGCCAGCTAAGCCTCTTGTCAAGCATGCTAAATCAGTAAGGGACACCTCCACCAGGATCTCCTCTCCGACCGTAAATTAGACTTTCTCTGCTTGACTGAAACGTGGCAACATCCTTATGACTTTGTCTCCCCCAACGAATTAACTCCACCCGAGTTTGTTTACATCTGTCAATCTCGCGATTTGGGTAAGGGGGGGAGGTCTCACGATAATTCGCCGGAAGCAGTGGAAAGTCCTGGCTGTCTCTGCCCCCCTCTTCCAGTCATTTGAATACACGGCATCACACCTCCCTAGATCTTCTCCCACTGTTAAATGTGCTGTTTATCGACCACCTAAGCCAAATAAGGAGTTTCTAAATGACTTTGCTGCTTTTCTCACTTATCTTTCTGTACTCTTTCCCTGGTAATTGTTTACTTCACTGTTCACATGGACAATGATAATAATCTTCTTTCTAGAGATTTCACTTCTTGTCTGGAAAGTTTTGGACTCCAAAAATACATCAACTTCCTTCCTCATTCTAAAGGTCACATTTTGGATCTGGTGTCACCCGCACTCACTGCAAAGCTAATGTGTTTCCTCATTCACATCATACGTTTATTTCTTTTGATGTAAATGTAACAGCTTCCAAAACTCGTACACCTCATGATTTTGCATTAAAAAAATGTATGATATCAACCCTGAACTTTTCTCATCTGCCATATGTGACCTTTCATCTATTTAAAACTCCTCAACCCCTTGAACTTGTTTCTTACTATAATATTAACCTCCATAACAGATTTGCTCCTCTCAAACACCAATCTGTCTCATTTTCTTGCTCAGCTCCATAGTTTACTCTCAACCTGAATCATTTCAAAGCCAAAGGACCCAAACTGGAACATCTGTTTAGGAAAACTGGAGTTACCATACACAAAGAACTGTACATTAAACAATTATTTTTCTAAGGACCGCATTGCCTCAGCTAACTCTGCATACTACTCTGGTTTAATAAGTTCTACTGAAGGTAACTCAAAGTCTCTCTTTTCTCTGTTTAACAAAATTACAAAGCCTCCGGACTCATCTCCCTCCTACTGTACATGTCCTCTGATGACTTTTGCAACTCCCTCATATCTTATTTCATCTGTGAAATCTCTGCATTCCA